>WBMY01002696.1:167054-237418 GCA_013397315.1 Donacobius atricapilla
CAGCGCGCTCCGGGCCATCGCCGCTCCCCCGGGCTGCGGTGCCTCGCCCCCGCCGCCCCTCCCGAGCATCTCCCGCCGCGGAGGCGCGGGGCCGGTCCCCGCCGTCCGCATCGGCGCCCCGCGCGTCCCGCAGCTCGGGCAAAGTAATCCCGTCTGCGCTAAACTGCACGGGAGCCGCTCCCCGGAGCCCCGCTCTGCCTCTCGCCCCGGCTGCCCGGGACGTTATTCCCCAGGAAGGCAGGAAAAGCTGCCCAGAAGAAGCGGCGCCCGAGCGAAGATGTTAGAGGAGGCGGAGGGGGGTGGCGTTTTGCCCGCTGCGTGCCTCCGTGCCTGTCATTCCCTTGTCTTAATCCTTTAGGAAGGAGTCGCCAGGCAGACAGAGCGTTCCTGGAGGGGCCATGCTGCCGAGCCCTGCCCCGGGCAGAAGGAAGCCGGGAGATGCGCGGCCCGGGGCGGGCAGCGGGAGAATGTGAGGAGCTGCCTCCGCCTGCGCCTTTCCGAGAGGGAAAAAGCATGGTAAGAGCTGGACTCGATCCCTGGAGCGCAGCCCCGCCGAGCAGGAGGTGGGTTTATTCCGGAGCAGTTATGGGGAGCTATAACCTGGCAGCGGAGCGTTAAAGCGACTTGTTCCTGCTGGAAGAGGAACCCACTGCGGGCATCGCCGGCGTGGTGGCCGAGGGAAGGTCACTCGGGTCCTTCTCCTCCTCTCGCCTCTTTCTTCGTCCGGCAAACGACCGAGGGAAAAACTGGTAATCGGCTCTTGCCAGTGTTGGGAATACCGTGCCTTTTGCCTGGGATGATTTGCCCTGATGCGCCGCCTCGACGGGATGTACAAAGTGCGACTGGGACTGATCCGGCCAACAAAGTTTGCGGAGTGATCAGCAGGGGCCGTGGGATGGAGGGAGCTGGGCACACCCCAGCAGGGTCCGTCACGCACGGTCCGACGGCACAGACCCGCTGCTCCCATGAAAACTAACTCCCGGTGGTCCAACTCTTACTTCTCCCCTGCCAATTTACAGTTTCAGGGAAAAAAACCCCACATACACGATGCAATGCAGTGCTCCTGTGTTGGTTTTGTATATAAGATTTGCTATGCAATTCCAAAACTAAAACAAGAGGAGAGACGGCCCCGCATCCCAGAGCAAACAGGGAATCAGAGGTGAAAGGTAGGAGCCAGCATTTCTTGTTTAAGTCAAACTAAATAACCTGAGCTACTTCTTGCTGAGAACCTTAAAAACACACCTACTGTATGTTTATTTATTTTGTCTTGGAAATGTAAAACAGTTTGAAACAAAGTGAAGATTTGCTTTCTGATACTACCAAGAAACAGAGGACTGGTGCCTTTTGTAACAGGAACGTAAGGAGGAGGAAGGAGTGTTTCATCAGTGAGACATTTAGGGAACTAGAGAAAAGGCATCTTGTCTAATACGCTTCAGTAAATATGAAGGGCTGGTGCAGTGGACAGGGGAAACACTCGATCAATAGTCTATTTAAGTGGGAATAGATGCAAGCATGGAAAAGTGATTGCTTTGCTGTGTGTGGGGTGTGTTTGCAGAGGACGGCAGCAGAACATTTCCCGGTGAGCTGTCTGGGTTCGGCTACTCCATGCTGGGGTGGTGCAGTGTAATTCTGAAGGGATTGCTAAAAACACCCTGTTTGTAGGGTGGGCCGTGTTTGTGCATTCTCAGTTCCTGCTCACAGAGCTTCCAGGATGTTGTTCAGGGTGATTCAAAGAGGGTGAGGTCTGTCCAGGGGCGAAGGGACTGTAGCAAAAGACCTTTGGTCGGTTTGGTGATGAGTAACTAACGGACGTCTGATGTCTCTGATCTCTGCAAGGAGAGGAGTTGATGTCGTCATGAAAATCATGATATGATTTTCCCTCAGGAGAAACTATGACTTGGAACGACACCACTATGGACGGGGAAGGGTTGCTGGTGGAAAGGGACTCCTCTTCCTTTCGGATCCTCACGGGCTGCTTCCTCTCACTCCTGATCCTCTCCACGCTGCTGGGAAACACGCTGGTCTGCGCAGCTGTCATTAGGTTCCGCCACCTCAGGTCCAAGGTGACCAACTTCTTTGTCATCTCCTTGGCCGTGTCAGATCTCTTAGTGGCAGTTTTGGTCATGCCTTGGAAAGCTGTGGCTGAGATCGCCGGTTTCTGGCCTTTTGGTTCATTTTGCAACATTTGGGTGGCCTTTGATATTATGTGCTCAACAGCCTCCATCTTAAACCTCTGTGTCATTAGTGTGGACAGATACTGGGCCATCTCCAGCCCTTTTAGGTACGAGAGGAAAATGACCCCCAAGGCAGCCTTCATCATGATCAGCGTGGCATGGACTTTGTCTGTGCTGATCTCCTTCATCCCAGTGCAGCTGAACTGGCACAAGGCTACAACCACGAGCTTTTTGGACTTCAATGCCAGCTTACAAGGNCGCCCCCGCCCAGGAGAGGGAGCCCGGCGGCCGCGGCTGCGCCGGGAGCCGGGGCTGAGCCAGGCGGGGGGCGGCGNCTTTTTGGACTTCAATGCCAGCTTACAAGGCGTGAGCACGGACAACTGTGATTCCAGCCTGAACAGGATGTATGCCATTTCCTCTTCTCTAATTAGCTTCTACATCCCCGTGGCCATCATGATAGTAACCTACACCAGGATATACCGGATTGCTCAGAAGCAAATCCGGCGCATCTCGGCTCTGGAGAGAGCAGCAGTGCACGCCAAGAACTGCCAGAACCCGGGTGGCAACAGGAGCAGCATGGACTGCCAGCAACCAGAGAGCAACTTCAAAATGTCCTTCAAGAGGGAAACAAAGGTGTTAAAGACTCTCTCGGTGATCATGGGGGTGTTTGTGTGCTGCTGGTTGCCATTTTTTGTGTTGAACTGCATGATCCCCTTCTGCGAGCCCACCCAGCCATCCAAGGGAGCAGAGGCTTTCTGCATCAATTCCACCACCTTTGATGTTTTTATATGGTTTGGATGGGCGAATTCTTCCCTCAACCCCATCATTTATGCCTTCAACGCTGATTTCCGCAAGGCATTCTCCACCCTGCTGGGCTGCTACAGGCTCTGCCCCATGTCTGGCAATGCCATCGAGACTGTCAGCATCAACAACAACGGGGCAGTGGTTTTTTCCAGCCAACACGAGCCCAAAGGGTCCAGCCCCAAAGAGTCTAATCTGGTTTATCTGATTCCACACTCAATTATCTGCCCGGAAGAAGAACCTCTGAAAAAGGAAGATGAGGGTGAACTGTCGAAGACCTTGGAGAAAATGTCTCCAGCACTGTCGGGTATCTTGGATTATGAAGCTGATGTTTCTTTGGAAAAGATCAATCCCATTACACAGAATGGGCAGCATAAAACCTGAACAGTAAGGTTTACTCAGCAAGACCTAATGGTGTATATTGTGATAATCTTTTGGGGAAAAAAAAAAAGAAAACATATACAAGATTTTTTTTTGGTAAGAAACTAAGCTCTAAGGGAGAAAAGTGCACGTTTACACCAAGCCCAGAATTAATTTTCCTGGCATTCAGAGCAAATTTAACATTTTAAACAATAAACAGAAAAAGATACTGGNAGCAAA
Organism: Donacobius atricapilla; assembly: GCA_013397315.1. NCBI lineage: Eukaryota > Metazoa > Chordata > Aves > Passeriformes > Mimidae > Donacobius > Donacobius atricapilla. Next base: position 170,630 of record WBMY01002696.1, read on the forward strand.
AGACCTTTGGTCGGTTTGGTGATGAGTAACTAACGGACGTCTGATGTCTCTGATCTCTGCAAGGAGAGGAGTTGATGTCGTCATGAAAATCATGATATGATTTTCCCTCAGGAGAAACTATGACTTGGAACGACACCACTATGGACGGGGAAGGGTTGCTGGTGGAAAGGGCCTCCTCTTCCTTTCGGATCCTCACGGGCTGCTTCCTCTCGCTCCTGATCCTCTCCACGCTGCTGGGAAACACGCTGGTCTGCGCAGCTGTCATTAGGTTCCGCCACCTCAGGTCCAAGGTGACCAACTTCTTTGTCATCTCCTTGGCCGTGTCAGATCTCTTAGTGGCAGTTTTGGTCATGCCTTGGAAAGCTGTGGCTGAGATCGCCGGTTTCTGGCCTTTTGGTTCATTTTGCAACATTTGGGTGGCCTTTGATATTATGTGCTCAACAGCCTCCATCTTAAACCTCTGTGTCATTAGTGTGGACAGATACTGGGCCATCTCCAGCCCTTTTAGGTACGAGAGGAAAATGACGCCCAAGTCAGCCTTCATCATGATCAGCGTGGCATGGACTTTGTCTGTGCTGATCTCCTTCATCCCAGTGCAGCTGAACTGGCACAAGGCTACAACCACGAGCTTTTTGGACTTCAATGCCAGCTTACAAGGCGTGAGCACGGACAACTGTGATTCCAGCCTGAACAGGATGTATGCCATTTCCTCTTCTCTAATTAGCTTCTACATCCCCGTGGCCATCATGATAGTAACCTACACCAGGATATACCGGATTGCTCAGAAGCAAATCCGGCGCATCTCGGCTCTGGAGAGAGCAGCAGTGCACGCCAAGAACTGCCAGAACCCGGGTGGCAACAGGAGCAGCATGGACTGCCAGCAACCAGAGAGCAACTTCAAAATGTCCTTCAAGAGGGAAACAAAGGTGTTAAAGACTCTCTCGGTGATCATGGGGGTGTTTGTGTGCTGCTGGTTGCCATTTTTTGTGTTGAACTGCATGATCCCCTTCTGCGAGCCCACCCAGCCATCCAAGGGAGCAGAGGCTTTCTGCATCAATTCCACCACCTTTGATGTTTTTATATGGTTTGGATGGGCGAATTCTTCCCTCAACCCCATCATTTATGCCTTCAACGCTGATTTCCGCAAGGCATTCTCCACCCTGCTGGGCTGCTACAGGCTCTGCCCCATGTCTGGCAATGCCATCGAGACTGTCAGCATCAACAACAACGGGGCAGTGGTTTTTTCCAGCCAACACGAGCCCAAAGGGTCCAGCCCCAAAGAGTCTAATCTGGTTTATCTGATTCCACACTCAATTATCTGCCCGGAAGAAGAACCTCTGAAAAAGGAAGATGAGGGTGAACTGTCAAAGACCTTGGAGAAAATGTCTCCAGCACTGTCGGGTATCTTGGATTATGAAGCTGATGTTTCTTTGGAAAAGATCAATCCCATTACACAGAATGGGCAGCATAAAACCTGAACAGTAAGGTTTACTCAGCAAGACCTAATGGTGTATTTGGGAAAAAAAAAAGAAAACATATACAAGATTTTTTTTTGGTAAGAAACTAAGCTCTAAGGGAGAAAAGTGCACGTTTACACCAAGCCCAGAATTAATTTTCCTGGCATTCAGAGCAAATTTAACATTTTAAACAATAAACAGAAAAAGATACTGGAAAATGGTTATAAAGAAGGATATTGAACTGTACTGTTAATACTGAGGAAAATTTACAAATTTAGATACAGTGCAGTTACAAGGAAAATGTTGCTTCTTCTCTGTACAGAGAAACCAATTTCTAGCTAAAAGTGAGGCAAAAGATAAATGTTGAGTATTTAAAGATTAATGTTTACTAGAAGTTAAAAGATTGCTGTGTCTTGTGATAGTGGGTGTTAACAGGTCCTAATTAAAGACTGAGGGATTGTAAAGGTAGGTAGATGCCTTCTTAAAATTATTTCTGACAAATAATTGAGCCTTATAATGAGAACGGTTATTTTTAAAGCTTTGGGAGGTAATATGTTGATACTGGTTTTATTTATTTATTGTTTTAAATTGATATTTTTCATATGTTATAACAGATCTAGCTTTATTTATGTTATTTAAGATGTTTAAATAATGGGATATTTTTGGAGTGTCATAACTGCATTTTGACCAGTCAACCAGTCAGCACTTTATTACAAGCTCTGATAGTCTGAAGAGCTGGTGAGGGGAACGGAAGAATGTTAAGAAGCTCAGCAAGAAATGAAGGAATCAACAGAACTGATGCTGTGTGGAGTTCATTTGCTTGTGGGCTTTTCTTATTTTTAAGTGGGATTTCTTTCAAAAGATAGGACCAGAGTTGACTGAGTTGCAAATTCTCTTCCCTTATAGAAATAAAAGAAATTGCTGCTATTTATTTTTAAAAAGTTTCATGTTACAGAGACTGCTGGAATGTCAAGTTTGTGGATCTGTAAATACCTTAAATATGACCACAACCTTAAGAAGAATCCGATTTGGGAAGGAAAGCTTCTTAGATAACAATTCTTAGTCTATAGTGTTTTGTATTTATGTAAGATAAACAGCTTTCTCAGACTTTTCTTATTTCAAGTCTTGGATATCTTTTCTGAACAAACACACGGGGTTATAATGGTAGGAAGGTCCTTGTTATCGTGCAGGACCACCTGGACCCTGCTGTCTGCTCCTCTGCCACAGTCAGAATTAAAACCTGAGGTCCCTGGTGCTTTACTCTGGGAGCTGGGAGGACATTACAGTTTAGTGATTGCCATGTCAATACTCCAATCAATAGGGAATTGTGGCCTCATTACCATTTTGGATTAAAACATTTCTAAATACGGGTGGAACTGCAGCCTCCATCTCGAAATCCTCCTGTGAACTCCAAAAAAGTTGCCAATGCTTAATTAAAAAATCCTGCTACTTTTCCACTGTCCTTCCCTGCTGCTTTCCCTCTGTAACGCCAAAAGCAATCAGTGAGCATTAGCAACAGGAACATTGGGTGTTAATATTCAGCAGCATTCAAAGAAATCCATTTCTTTTCTGAATGGGAGAAAATACCCTTTGGAGCAACTTTTTCATAATATATTTAAAAAAAAAAAAGTGTTGTCAGGAAAAGAGAACTGAGAGGAAAAAAAAAATTTAAGTCTAACAAACTATATACATCCTGCATCAGGTCTGTGTATTTATGTATTGTGAATGTTTTCATAATTTTATTGCCTGTATGCTGCTTTCATACATATAATAAAATTATTTTGTGAACAGAAGGTCAAATAAAGCAATCTACATTGCATTTATTAAATACATGCCGGTTTTTGGCAGTTGTATTGATTGTGTTAAAGGGAAGGATGGTTCCTTTATTTTCCCATTTGCCCTTATTTGGGCTCACACCCATGAGGCAGATGAGAATTTCTGTTAGAAGCAGAGGAAGTCCTCCTTACCAGAGGCCACTGAGCCCTTGCTCTAAATGAGGATTTGAAAGCAGTAAAAGCAGTTTGGAAACAGCCACTCTCTGCTTTAAATGTGCAAAGCTCAGCCTACTAATGACTTTTATTTAAAAGATTGTTTTTATTGTTTTTTGCCTTGGTGTAACAGCATAGTGAATTGGGTTTATGATATGTTTTGGTCGTTGTTCTTCCTTTTTCTTTTTTCTTTTTTTTTTTTTCTTTTTTTTCCTCCCAAGCTGTTGAGTACTTCTCAAAGCCCCACTGCTGGTGTCTGTTTCTTGGAGCAAAATGAACCATTTCAGCAGTGAGGTGATGATGGGAGCAGCTGAGGATCCCTCTGTTCCTGGCAGCCCTTTGCTTTTGCCTCTGTCAGCAGGTTCATTTTGAAATGAGGAAACAAATCTACACGGTCACTTCTGCCTCGAGCAACACCAGCCTGACCAGCCCAGCACCTGAGACTGGTGCAGGAGCTGTGGCAATGTCCAGGTCCCCCTCCCCGGCTGCCCCTGGGGGTCAGGGAAGCCGCAGGTCTGAGGCAAACAGGGCATCCTGGCTGCCTTCAACCTGTCTGCGCTCCTTCGGGAAAATTTCCTAATGCCTGATTTTTTGGGGGGGTACCTTTGAGGAATTACTTCATTTCTGAAAAAGTACACAGGCCAAAGAGGAAGTTCTGTGGTTTCTTACTTACTCTCAAAACTCCCAGCAGTCTGATATAAAAGCAAAATACAAAATATGATTTAAGGAGGTCGTGTAAAGCAAGGTACTGTTTTTGCACGAGTTCATAGGGGATGATTTGTATTCTATGATAAATATTTGCTCTGCTTGACCAGGAGCTGTTGCAGAACCTCCTTCCTTGCAGAAGGATCCGAGTTTCAGGGGGCTCTGTGGAGTTTGGTGAAGTGCTGCTGCTGTTGCTGCTGGGAGTGTCCGCTAGGTGTGAGAGGCTGCAGAGACACTTGGATGACTTTAATTTACTGTTTTATCTCTCATTTGATTTAACTAATTTTTGCTTCTGGCTCCTTTTCCTTCTGTACATTTTAAAATAACATGAATTGGCCTTGATCCTCATTTACCAACACATCCCATTTACCCTTTGTTTTCCAGCCTTTCCAGCAAGTGCCTCTACCTGTTCTCTCTGCCTTTCTTTCCATTACTACCAGAGCCTTTCTGTTGCCTTTTTTTGGCTTTATTTGCCCCGATTACCCTTGGCTTAGAAGAAAGCCCAAATTAAAATCCTTCCCCTCAGCACAGCCAAGAGTCCCCTTCCCACATCCTGCTCCCAGAAATGCCTCCCTTACCTGTTGCAGAGCCTGGGCAGTGTCAGGGGTGGCTAGCAGGGACGGCAGCAGGCACCTGCTAGCTGCTTCTCTATTTATGTGCTGAATTAATTGCTCAGGAGCTGCGTTCGTTACCTGCTCTGCGCCTGCTCCCCGGCTGCTCTGAACCAGTGGAACTGCTGGTCACACCAATGTCAGGGTGCACCCCGGGGGCTGGAGGAGTGCCAGGCCCCCTCTGGGCGCTGTGGGGCTGATGGCAGGGAGCTGACTGATGAGCTTTGGCTGGCAAAACCAAAGAGTAGCCTGGGAGGATCGCTGGCTGCTCCACCCTGGCAGGGAGCTGCTGCTCTGGAGCTCATTTCTGAGAGTGTCTCCCCTGAGACAACTTTGGCCACGTTGGTGGAACACGTCCCCAGGAATGTCTTTTCTCACTGAGTGCTGGGCAGAGGCAGAGCCACAGAGGAGCAGTAAAATGCCAGGACCCTGGGATGTCACTGCTCCCACCAGGACGGTCACCACGCCTGCTCTGAGGGAATCAGGCACTTTTCTCCCTGCCCTGCTCACTCTTTTCTCCCTGCCCTGCTCATGCTTTTCTCCCCGCCTTGCTCACTCTTTCCTCCCTGCCTTGCTCACTGTTTCCTCCCTGCCCTGCTCACTCTTTTCCCCCTGCCTTGCTCCCCTCCAGCAGCATTTTCCTCTGCAGTGTGAGCCTCACTGTGTCCCTTTCCCATGACAGGACATGCCTGAAAGTTTGCCCAGATAAACCAAGGAACCTTTTTTCTCGTTTTGCTTCCTCGTGACTGAAGTTATTTTTCTGTTTGTGGATGGAAGAGGTTAATAATTCACCTGATGGCCTTGATGAAGGAGCTGTTGGCAACAAATGAGCTGCAATCACCAGATTTAATCTGAATACATTTCTCCCCTTCCCTCGTCAAGCATTTTGTGCTGATTTGAGTTTCGAACTTAACAAAGCGTGCAAAAGATAGAGGATGAATGAGGAAATGCTTTTGCTGAGGTACAGGTTTAATGACACAGTTATTGGGAGCCAATCCTAGATTTTTTTTCAAATCAATAACTTTCAGAAGCAACCAAATCTTATTGAAATCTCAAAACCCTGCTATGATTAGTATCTTGAAAGGCAGATTATTCCAGCAATTATTTTGGTTTCTAATGTAATGGTAGCAGAATATGCTCCTAGAGATGAACACGTGGCCTATGTGGCCACACAATGAATGTGACTTAGACAAGGACACCGTCGTATTTCTTTCATAGCTTTTAAAAGGTGGAAGCACAAATCCAAGATGTTCTTGCACTGGTCTGTGAACCAAGTGTTGGGCTCCAATCTTGGTTTAGGTGATGATCCCATCTTTGAGAGAGAATCTGGTGCTCCTGCCACACGCCAGACCTCAGAGTTGCATTTTGGCACCAGCCTCTCCCGAGGGATGTGCTGAGCCCTGTGCTGGCCCTGCCCAGCCACCACTGCCAGCATCTTTCTACAGATGTAATTTTGGGGCTGAACATGTAATCGCGTATATTGTGGTTATGTAACAATTGTTTCCATGTTGGTGGTTGTTACGATCATGGTCAGAATGGAACAGCAAGTTTCTGCCATGCTTTGTTTTATTTGATTTCTAGGAAAAAGTTCTGGGCAGTGATACAGGAGAAAGCTTCTGGCCCTGCTGTGCTGGTGGCCATTGCTTTTGTATTCCAGTTGCATTTCTCTTTTGGTCATGCCAGGCTGTTCCTCCCTTTTTCAAGAGGGATGTTCCTGTTGGATTTTTTGGTGAAGAAGTTTCCTCAGTGCCTGGGTGAAGGATGGCAGGAGGTGCCAATCCTGGTACCCACCACCTAGAGCTGCAGCCACACACTTGGACCCACGAAAATAATGTGATTTGTGGCCCTCTGGGTGGGGTTGGCTTCACCAGGATGGAAATGGGATCACAGGAACACTCTGGGTCTGGTTCATTATCTGAAATGCATGATTTGGGGTGGAAGAGGCACAAAAGAGAAAGGAGCTGCAGGGCTGGCTGCAGGGGAGTGGGGCTGGGGTGGTGGCACTGGGCAAACCCTGTGCCCACGTGCCCTGCCACAGTCCTGGGCATCCCGAGAGGGATGAGGGAAGAGCCCAGGACCCAAGGACCAAACCAGCTCCCAGTCCCTGCATCGCCGCAGGAACAGCTCAGCAGGGAATGTGGTTTTTGCTCAGGGCTGTGTGGCACAGCCTACAAACCAGTTGCGTTTTTTTCTGTTGGAATAGTTCCCACCCAACAGGAATAAAAGGGTTGGTGGGATATTTAAAATAATGACAACAAAAACCCAACTCAAACCAAACAATCTGAAAAAAATTTGTTTGTATACGCAATGTTTATATTTTCAAAATGATTTTATTTTAGATTTACTTAACTGTAGAGTTTGCAGCGTGAGATTTTTAAAACTCAGATCTCTGGTTTGAATATATTGACAAGGAAGTTAAACACTAAAATAAAATGAAACAAGTTAATATGACTTGCATTAAACAATTGGATTGGTAAAAACCTTTTCCTACTCTCATCCCTTGATTTTCAGATAATAGAATTCCTATTAATTTCACATTTTCCTAAGACAAGAGGATGTTTTTGAGATCTTGAAAGAAGAGAATGAGGGAAATACTTGTTTCCCAGATTGTCCTTCCACTGATGCAAGCAGAGGAATCAAACTTTTCCCTGACCTTTGCCACCATGGCAAAGTTTCTCTTAATTTCAGAGGGAATTCTGGATTCAAACACCAGGAATTTACCCCTGTTTTCATTTTATTTCTCTGTTAATAAAGGAGTTCTGAATGGTGCCAAGTTCTTAATGATTTGGATGCCGCTCTCTGTCAGTACCAATAATCTGTTTTCATGTGCATGTTCAAACACAACATCCATCATCCTCATTTAAAGGATTCATGGAGCGTGTGGAAGGCACAAATGGTAAAGTTAAATGAGAATTTCTTTGTTCCAGAAGCAGGAGACGAACCAGACCTGCATCACCCGCATTAAAAGGACAAACCTGTCAGGACTGACAGATCTCCCATGCCAGCACTTTTTGCCAGAGAGAGAAAATGTAAAAAAATGAAAACCAAAACCAAAACCAACACCAAAACCAAACCAAACCAAACCAAACTGAAAACACACTTGGAAATTGCATCATAAAAGTGTTTTAAATAATAATAAAGAAAGATTTAATGATACTGTTACGTACTTTTTCACTTTCATGTTTGCTAAGCTTTTCTGGCAATTTCTGTAATGATTTCAGAATTGTAAATGGGACCATCCAGTTTCTTTCTCTTTGCTCTTCTGTGCTGGTATCAGGTTTTGGTATGGATTTGTGTTCTCGGCTGAATAGACTCTGCTCCAGCAGCTCCTGCAGCCTCCTGACACCTCCTGGAATCCTGGATCTCACCAGGTCTGTTGGGGTGCGGGACAACAGTGAAAGGAACCCCCTAGAAACAGCTGCTTTCCAACTGTGGGGAATTATTTTTGAGCAAAAAAATGGCATTTTCTGTTGGTATCTTTTTTATAGGTCCAAAACCCGATCCATTTTCATATTTTTCTGGATTTATTTGCAAGCAGTTTGAGTTAATGTTCTCAAAAGCAAGATTACGGCTTAAAGAACAGCAGTATTTTTGAAGTGAGAAAGATTATAATACTTAAAACTTCAGAAAAAAATCATTATAATCCTTATAAAGTAGAACGTTTTCAATGCAGTTTATTCATGTATGACAGTCTTCAAAAAAAAAAAAAAAAGAACAATTTCTGATGAGAACAGTTTAATGCAGAAACTTCCAGTCATATTTCTTACTTGCTGGAGAGGATCAAATACAGTGGTAGGGAGCTTTGGGATAATGTGTGGCACAAGTAAAAGGCTTTCTAGCAAACAGTACAGGCAGTCACATTTAGACATTTAGTAATTTCAGTTTTGTTCCCCTCGTAAAATATTGATTTTATTTTAAAAAATTGATTAAATGAGTATGTGAAGGCAACTTTAATTGTGATAAGTGCAATTAATTGGCCTTTTGCTGGGAGTCTCAGTGGACTTTTACCTCTCTAAGTGGCATTTTTGTACCCAGGCTACAGCACAGGAATTCCTGCCCTTTGTGACTATCTTGCAGCTTTTCAGCAGGAACAAATTCCTTCTTCCCCCTTCCCTGTTTCTAATGCATGTTCACTCCTTCAGCCTCTTTATCCTGTACTTACAGAGATGAAGTAAACTGTAGGAATGTGGTTTGAACGTGATTTTCAGAGCGTGTTTGTAGCCCAGCCAGCCACGGTCTGGCCCGTGGGACATCCCTGGCACTCACACCTGTGCATGGATGCAGCATCCCGGGGATCCGGGGGTTGGGATCTCCCCACTCGCATCCCGAGGTGAGTGCTGCACATTTTGGGGTGGGACCGGGAGGGTCCCCTGAGCGAATTGACCGAGGCATGCTCAAAAAAAGGCTGAAGAGTCGATGAGGATGAGCTCGTACCCCTTCGTAAACTTAACCCCTGGAATGCTGCTCTCCAGGGCTTCCTGCCCTTCCCAGCTCAAAAACCACTTGCAGAAATAGATTTTCTTTCGTGGTATTTATCCAGCTCTGCTGTGCAAACATCCTCAGCTCCAACGTGTGGCTGAAGTAAAGACTCGGCTGCACGATAAAAGCAAAGAGAATATAAAGTTACCAATCCTGACACCCAGGAGAAGAACCCATCCGGAAAGGGCTGGATTCCCACCCCACTGCTGGGATGTAAGGCAGGGAAAACACAACAAAACTGTGCTGAGTGTGAGTGAGGAGCCCCAGCAGGACCTCCCCCGTGGCAGTGCCCATCCATTCCCACTCCAGGAACAGCACCATGAAGGGAACACTTCGCACACCACAGGCTGCAGTCAATGGAGTGTTCAATATTTCCTTCACTTCCCTTTTCAAAATGACTGGTGATTCCTCTCCACGTCCATTTGCTGCCTGTGCTCAAAGTTAAGTGTAGGAAAGAGTCACCAGTAAAAGCCTCTGGGTTTTACAGGTCAGCTGGAGGGAAATGGTGGGGTGTCTGAGGAGAAAATACACTTTTCCCTAAAATGAAAGAGCTTCAGTGCTATTTTAGTTTATAATTTATTTTTTTTTATTCTATTACATTTTCTAATGTGATTTTCTTTTGCTGCTTTCCATTGTTCACAACTGACACAAAATCATTCCTGAATGCTAATTTCCTCTGTGTTTTATGTAATATTTTGAAACTATAAATACCAGTAGAAAATGAAGGCTGGCTCACTTGTTAGGGTGAGCAAAAACAATGCTCCAGAAACACTGCCCAGGCAAACCTGGAGTCACTGAGCTGAAGAGAAAGGTAATATTAGGAAGGAGGACCTTCCTCTCTGAGAAGCTGTTTGTGCCCTCTGAAGTGAGGATTTCCCTTGCTTGGACTGAATATCTTGTTTTATTACAAAGCTCTCCCTTAATTTGCATTGTCTTGTCACACCGCTGCTTTTTTTAGGAGCGAGTCCATGTTTAGTTGTATCCATAACTCAAGGGCACTAAACAGACTGTAATTGTTTCAACAGCTGAATTAATCAAAATGCTCCTTGTTATTTTAGTTCCTCAAGGAAAATAAAAGGATGGCATGTAGTTCTGCAGAGTAGTTTCTCAGTGTTTGAATTCCCTCTCAGGCACTTGTGGGTCAAAGCCTGCCCTGATGGGCACAGCTCAGGTTGTTGCTGGTATAGACAGTCCATGGGAAAGCTGTATGGAGGATACACAAATTAACAGGCCTGGTGGTCACCAAAGACAGATCAGGGGATATTCACAGGGCTAGGACTTCAGTGCTGTGATTTCTGGGGTTGTTATTCAGGCCAGCACGCCATGAGGAGCTCACATGTCAGGGAGGACGCGGCTCCTGCTCGTTCCCGCAGGCTCAGGGTGTGATGCCATTTCATACTTTAATTCCAGCTTGTTCCCATCTATCACATCTGTCTCAGTGGGAAGCTGAGATGGGAGGAACATCCACGAGGAGGTTTAAGTGTTGCTTTCAGAGAGTCATTATCATTTGTCAGTCTTGGAGGAGCTGCTGTTATCACACAGGGCCTGGGTTTGAGGGGTTGGGAGACCCCGAGTTTGGTTTGGTCTGAGGGTCATCGTAGTACTCCCCAGCTTATCCTCATTACAGCTGTCATGCTGTGCCCCTTGCTTTTTACATGGGCAAATAACGGTGGGGGTATAGTTTTAAACTAAAAGAGAGGAGGTTTAGATTAGATGTTAGGACAAAAATTTCCCTGTGAGGGTGCTGATGCTTTGTCAGAGGTTGCCCAGGGAAGCTGCGGCTGCCCTGGCCCTGGCAGTGTCCGAGGCCAGGTTGGACAGGGCTTGAAGCTACCTGGGATAGTGGAAGGTGTCCCTGCACGAGGCAGGGGGTGGAATGAGATGAACTTTGAGGTCCCTTAGAACCCAAACCAGTCTGTGATATGTTGGCACCCCAAACAGCTTCTGCCTCCTCTGTTCCTTCCTGAAATCAGCTTCTCTCATTAAAAAAAAAAAAAAAAAAGAAAAAAGAAAAAAAAAAAAAGAGAGAAAATTGCCTGCAGCAATCCTTCAACAGACAGATTCTTGGGACAGGGTCAGCTAGTCCTGAATGCTCCCTTTTGAGGAGATGGAGACATTCCCACCCACGAAGCTGGTGTGTGGGACTGCGGTGTGGTGCTGCCAGATCAACCTCCCCGTGGTCCCTGCAGGAACAGCTCCCATCCCTGGCAGGAAACCATTCCTCGGAGCTGCTGCGGGATTAACGAGGCTGCCCGGGGGCATCTCGGGTGGGCAGCGATATTTAAAGGAACGTGGTCAAACCTTGCTGATCCAGTCCCACGGACTCTACACGTGCCCTCGGGATGCTCAGCGAGTGCTGCCTCCCTCCGCACAGAGCCCTGATGGGGAGGGCACCCGCAGCCCCTGCCCCCAGAGCTGCCCAAACTCCCTCCCTGTTATCTCCCTGCCTGCAGCTCAGGAGCTACATGCCGGGATTTCAGTGGGAGCCTTGATTTTATTCATTCTGCAGCCAAAATTAGGCCAGCAATGCTTCCAAGAGGCACACTTTTTTTTTGGTTTGATACGTGGAGAATGCATTTTTAATGCTCTAAGTGCTGTTCTCTGCCACTGGACTCCCATGTGATGCAGAGTTCCAGTCGGAGCCCTGCAGTAAAACAACATTTTTTTCCAAGCAGGACGGAGAAAAATACAGCAAATAATATTTTCTCATTAAAACAGAAAAATATTACTTTTAACTGGCCAGCTTCTGAGCTTTCTCAGATCTCAGCTGCCAAGTAATAATTCTGTCCTGTAAGGTTAAAACTGGGGTAAGAACAATTTTCTAATCAAAACCAATGTTTCCCACTGCAGGAAAATTTATGTGTCTAGACATGGGCACCAACCTTTCAGTTAATATTGAGAAACATTATTTTATTTTCTTTCGTTGTGGTCATGCTGTGAACTGCTCCCTAATTGGAGAACAGACTTGTGATTAAATGTGCAGGCTTCAGAAATCTTAATTCTGTACTGGGCAGAGGAGTTTCAGTACCGAAAACCACCCTCCAAAAAATCCCGAACTTCCTCCCCACCAATGCAGAGCTCGCTGTGAGGTGGAAACAAACGTATTTGATTCTGGGACATCTGCGCTTCCTTTCAGCAGTAGCTATGAAGGTGAGAGATTTTCTGATTGATTTCCTGGTCACACCTAGAAAGGTCAATCATGAGCCAAAGGATTAATGAGTCACCTGAACGGAGTCACATAAAATGAGGATGTTTGCTGGACAACGAGTTAAGCAAAATGTAAACAGTAAATGTGCTCACTTCATTGTGCTTTCTGCTCTCCTCAGCCAGGAGCAGGAGGAGGGAGCTGTGCCACTGCCATGACACAGCGCTGACATTCCGATGTGCAATTCCAGGCTCCTGTCTGGCGGTGAGGGCTGGGAGCAGCTCTGCCATGTGGGATCAGAGCGGAGAGCATCTGGTTAACCTGACTGTGTCATTTGGAGCTGCAGTAGAACCGAGCTCAGGCAATCCCAGCTCTGCCCGGGAGCACTTTCTAATCAGCGAGTTTAGGGGAAGAGACGGTGCCAGATGAGCAGCTACCTCATTTCTGGTGCATCCTAGAGCATGCAGGAGGCAGGGTGCGTGGTTATAAGGATCAGGACAACTGATCTCTCTCTGGATTAATGCAGAAGATGTTTCAGGAGAGAAATGCAGAGGAATGAAGCCTCTTGAGCTCTGAGGAATCTCTTATTTTCACAGTCTGATTTTATTGTTTTCCATGTGAGGGCATGGTTACATATCTGTGTTTGAGACAGGAGCCTCTGTCTTAGGGAAATTGTACATTTGAAATTCTCCCATCAAGCAAAATGCAATTGGCTTCTTCCCCTGTTTCCTGCTTAGCAGAAGAAACATTCTCTCCTATGGGGATGCATTAGCAGGGAAGGGACTGACACACAGGGAAGAAATGCTGGAGTCACTCGGGGACAAATGTTGATCTATTACAGCTGAATAAATCCACAGTAATATAATTTACTCCCTGGGATTTGCATTAGATTTTTCCTGGCATATATGAGATGGCAGAACCCCCCTGCTGATTAGCACAGTGCGATTGGGGTGAGACCCAGACCACCTTTAGGCTGTCTGATCTTTCCCTCAAAGACCCTTTTTTTTTCAGTCACTTATCTCTTTTGCTGAGCCTCAGCCTTTGGAGAGAGATTTTTCTGTGCTGGATCTGTGCCTCGGGCAAACCTACAAACTTTTATAGTGTCAGTCACAGCAGTGAAATCAGTGCAGCGTAAGAGAACGGGAGAAAAGGAAAGTTGTGTTTCTCACATGAAAATTCGGGGCTGCTGTGAGAGGAAGCTCAAGGGTTGCTGCGTTTTGGAGCAAGGGCAGACAGTTCTGCAGGTGGCTGGGTCTAGAGGTGCCTTCTGTTGAATTTTACTGTTCCATCAGGGATAAACACACCTGAACTTCAGGGATTTCGGTGTCCCTTAAACTGCCTCGCCTCCTGGGTGCTTGGGACTGGGTGGGCACCTCACAAAAAACCTCACTCCACCAAATGTGCTTCTCCTTCCTCCTGGATCCAGGCTTACCTCCATTCAAGTTTTGAGCTTCACCAAGGACAAGGTCTCCAATTTTAAGGATTTATTATTAAACGAAAACAAAGAGGGAGAGGTTTCATTTGTGCTTTTTAGATCTTTAATAAAAGGATACACCCGAGTGTGAGAATGGGAAGATATTGCTGATCGCTTGCTTCCATGCGTGTGTTTAATGAACATTTGTGTGCCCGTGGTGATTCCAGCACTGCCATCCAGGAAAGGAGATCAGCAGAAGTCTTTCTTAATAAAGCTGGCACAGCTTGAGAGGACTTAAGCAACAGAAATAAAAAGGGAAATGAGCAGCTGGAGGTTCAACTCACATTGAGGCAAAAGATGGGAAAGAGACAGGAGGGATTTAGTGAATTTGCAAAAAAAAAAGGGAGTCGTGTCCCACTCATAATGTGCTGCTGACAGCACAGAATGATGCTGGGGAGTTGCTGCTCCCACTTGTGATGCCCAGACCTGACTCCAGAAGGTTTCCTCAGGCAGAATTGAGGAGGAAAACAATCCCCACAAGGCTGTCAGCCTGCACTGCTGGAATTCTCACCAGTTCTGCCTTGCACTAACAGCACACCCAGCTCGTGTTCCCAGCCCACCGTGAGGAGAGTTTCTGCTGCCCGGCTTTAGGCCTTGCACAGGCAGGAATTGAAGCAGGAATTTGAAGCAGGAATTGCTGGCGGCAGCTTTGCAGTATGGCATGGTCGTGCAGAACGTTGTGCATTTAAAATAATCTGTGATATTAAGACAAAATCTGCCCTGTGTGTTATGAGTCTCCCTGAAGAGGAGTTCTGATGATGAGTACTGTACAAAGTGGTCTGAAATAGAAGCACGCTTCATTCTGGCTCTGTGTTCCAATTACACGTGGCCTTTTTGAGGTTCTAAAGTGAGTGTGGAGAGGGGTAAAGAATTGTTTATTTTTTATGCCTATAGGCATCACAGTTACTTTTCCCCCCCCGTAACTGACTGAAAAAAACCCCACTTACATGACCTTGTTTTCCTAATGGTCCCATCAACTTTCCAAACCCAAGCTTAAAGAAAGCAATTAAATTGCTGATATTTGTCTGAGCTTAAAAAAGCAGAATCCGTTACAATTCTTGTGTCACAGGAATTGAGAGGCAGCAAAACATGGCAGCTCCATAATTTGGTTTTGCTGACAGGCTCAGGCAGCGAGCGTGACATCTTGCAGGATCAAAGAAAGATTTTTATTACCAAAACTGAATGACAAATCCAGAGCTCCTTTACATGGTTCATTTCCATTTCAAGTATCCAGGGCTTTTGATGGAGCTGATGGAAGGGAGAAAGACAGGATGTGCTTAGAATGAGGATCTGAGTTTGTCTGAAAGAATCTAAAAATGGATTAATTTTTATTTCCTGGAGAATCTCAGGAGGAACAGGCATGTCAGCGCACAGAATCACAAATCACAGAATAAGCTGGGTTGGAAGGGACCCACAAGGATCGAGTCCAAATTTTAGCTCTGCACAGGACAACCCCATAAATTCCACCACGTGCCTGAGAACACTGAGTTCTTTTGTCTCTAGATCCTAAAAGTATTTCTTCTGTTTCACTGATGTATTTTACTTTCTTCCCAACCAATTTCCCCAGTGTTTGAAGATTTCTACAGAGAAGAAAGACTGGAAGATCTATTCCACTGCCACACATGCAGGATGACCTCACATAACAATTTGATCAACTCACACATGATTTTCTTCTCTGAGCTAACGCTGGCTTGCTTATTTCATCCTAAAGCTAGCAAAAATCTTGAGAAAGTAGGGAAAAAACCCATCCAGGCTGGTGGGAAAGCTGCAGTCTCAAAGGGAGAGAAGCCAGAGGGCTCTGTGAGAGCATTTCCCATCAGCTGGCGTTAATTTCTGGGTCCCACCCTGTGCTGTGGGCAAGGCTGTGGAATATCCTCCTTCTTGGGGATTTGGGTGAAGCACAAAAGCTCGGTCCTCTCCCTGGTCCCTCCAGCAGCAGGCACAGCCCTGGGTTGTTTGTCCCTTGCTGTCCTGCCTGTGCTGGGAGCTTTAAATACTTTGGGCAGAGCTGACAGGCTCCAGATGGTTGGGATGGTACCTTCCAGAAGAGGCAAATCATAATTAAAAAAAGCCACATGAGTGATTTTGAAAGCAATAAGGTAATGCTGCTGTAGCATGAGGGACCTGGGATCAGAAAAGCAATCACTTTTGGCTAAGTCATTCACCATTTAACCTTCTTAGCATTTGAGAAATCCCCTGTAATGGACTCGTGGTTATTTACTACCTCCCCCATCTGTGAGGCAGACACTAATATTGTAATTGTTTTATTCCTCTTCATTCTGCTGTCAGTTAACCACTCTTTTCTCTGCTAGGTGATAATAAAGCCGATGTGAGTTTTACTGTGCTCTGATACACTGCTCTCTAAATGAGAGGAGATAACTTCAGATGAATGTCAGGCTCCAGTGAAGGAAGAAATGAACATGAGAAGCAAATAGCCCCTTGAAAGAATCGTTCCAAAATCAGAATTTATAAGTGCACAGTGCCTGCCCATTTTTCACCAGTGTTTTGTACCATCATGGTGAGTTAAATAGAAATTGTCACAGCTCCATTGGTTTAATAGCACCACACTTAAAACTGGCACCTTGTGTTGAAGTGCTGTGGAATAAGTGATATTTAAATCTGGCTGTGAATATCAAGAAATTGCAGAAGAGAAGCTTTTTGCTGAGAGTCTTGAGCTTACTGCCTCATCTCTTCACCTCTTTTCCTCATAAAGGGAAGAGCTGCTGAGAGACAGCGTTGCCTTCCCTTTCATTTTGTGTTTTTAAATTAATTTACTGTCTTTTAACATTACTGCTACAGCTTGTGGGTGGGGATGAGGAGAAGGTCTCAGCTCGGCCTTGGAGACTGGTTTTGCTACGTCTGTGCAGGAGCTGCTGTGGTTCTGCATTTCTCTTCTGATCCTCTCCTGCTCCTGCCCTGGTCCAGGGAAAGCTCAGAAGGGGTTGCTCTCAGTTACTGCAAAAAGACTGCATGGGCAGTACTGTATTCAGAATTTCAACCTGTATTTTCACTTTTTTTGTTCCAATTTTGTATGCCCTTGCAGCCTGAACTTGCCTAACAAGATGTGTCTGCACCTCTGAATTTAGCTTCAGCTATCTTTCACCTTTCTCTATTCTATTCATTATTCAGATAGCAATAGATAACTCTTCAGGGGCTTTAAAACAAATGAAGAAAAACAAATTCTCATTGGAATCAATTGTTTGTTATCTGTTTATCTCTTGAAGAAATGTCTGTTTTCAGATTTGAAATATAAATCTTAACATATGTAGACTAAGGGAAACATCTGAAGAAAAAGGAGAGCAGCTTGTGGCTGGGCACAAGCAATGAAACAAATTTCCAATTTATCATCCTATTTTCTGTAATGTGCTTCTGCCCTTCACTCACGCTGTGGTCTGTCCTGGGGGCTGAGTGCTCTGGCTGAGAGCTCAAATAACCACAGATGGGAGGATTTCATCATGGGACAGTTCAGGATCTCTGTTCTGACATGGGTTTAAGGAGCTCAGCTAGGGCCACAGGCTTGATTTGTCTCCAAAATACTCTTCTGAAGCCTTTTCTTCAGCTGCTGCACACCTGATGGATGGCTGTCTTCAGACAGGACCAAGAGCTTGAAAAGCTAACTAGGATGTCTGCCGGCAAAAAACACTCAACAAAACCAGTAATTTGTCTCTGGAACAATTTGGTGTTTGCAATGAAGTCCACTTTGTCCTGGAAATCAGAGTAAAAGACAAGAAAGGAAGCTGGAGAGGGACTCATTGTTAGGAACTGTAGTGGTAGCACAAGTAGCAATGGGTTCACACTGAAAAAAGGGAAATTTAGGTTAGATATATTAAAAAAAGAAAAAATCTTCCTGTGAGGGTGGTGCGACAGTGGCACAGGGCGCCCAGAGAAGCTGTGGCTGCCCCATCCCTGGAATTGTCCATGGGCAGGTTGGACAGGGCTTGGAGCAATCTGGGACGGTGGAAGGTGTCCCTGCCCATGGCAGGGGTGGAATGAGATGTGTTTTGAGGACTTTTACAGCCCAAACCATTCTGTGATTCTAATAATAGAGGAGAGGTTTCGTTTTGTGTGTGTAGACAAAAATGTGTGTTTACAAAGGGCTCAGACAGCTGAAAATGCAGGAAATAGCAACATGCAGAGAGGGAATTCGGCAGGAAGAGAGAAGTGGATCAAGACAAAAAAAGTTACTAAATTTTCCAGAAAGGGTCTTGGGCAGTGAATCTTTACAGTCTTGTGGAGAGAAATTAGCAAATGGCCTGAACTCAAAGAAGTCCAAGGCGGTGATGTGTGAGTCAGGCTCAGCCACAAGCCCAAGAGGTAGAAAGTGAGCTCAGAGTTTCAGCCAACCTCTCCAGGCAGGAATGAGTCAGGCGAGGAGACATTTGATGATGTGCATTCCAGAGAGGAACTGGAAAATTTGCAGCAGGGAGAAGAGCAGCAGCCGTGTGAGCTGTGCAGAGCATGGGGGGAGCTCAGCCCGGGGCTGCTCACCAAGGGGAGCTGCAGACAGGGGGCTGAGGGCAGAGGTCTGGCTGTTCCAGCCTCTGCCGTGCTCTCATTAGGAGGGCTGGCATAAAATCCTCATCCAGATGTAACTCATGCTGCTCTGAACCTACAATAATAATTAAACTATTGCGTAAATTTTAAAAAAAGAGCATTATTGTGTCTTATTGCTTGGTCCATGCTCTGCTCTGGATCTCTTGCCGTTGGTTTGCAGCTGATTGACTCTGTGGCTCTCTCAGGTTTGGAGATGCACTGTGGGAGACCAGAGCAGGGCTCTGGAGATGCTCCTCAGCAATGGGCAGGCGCTGGTGCTCTCACCCTGGGACCTGCGCAGAGGATGGATTGGTGTGCAGGAGCTGTTATGCCCATCCTTCAGGAAAGACTGGAATAGAGGAGGATGGATTGGTGTGCAGGAGCTGTTATGCCCATCCTTCAGGAAAGACTGGAATAGAGGAGGATGGATTGGTGTGCAGGAGCTGTTATGCCCATCCTTCCGGGAAGACTGGAATAGAGGAGGATGCTTTGGGGAAGGAAAGGTTTGGAGCTCAGCGCAGCGAGCTCTCGCTGCCCTCTGCTCCCTGCAGGCTCCACACCTCTCTGGGACGGGGAAAAGGAGAGCTCCAGGCTAAAGCAGTCAGTCATGGCTCCGCACGAAGGTTTAGAAGCTCCCCCGGCACTTTGAAGAGGACAAAGTCACTCCCAGCTGGAGCACCAGGGTGCACAGGGAATGCACCTCAGTCCCTGGCAGTGCCAGGCTCCCGAACGACGAGGCTGGGTAGGGAGAGTTCTGCAAAGGTTTCAAATGAAACAAACCCTCTGTCTCAGCCCCCATTCGATCCCAGGGCTCTGTGCTTGCTGGTCACAGCATGGGGAGGTCCAGCCTCACCTCTGAAGGCAGCAGCTTGCCCTTCCCCTTCTCCAGAGGCGTCAGGTCCAAGCAGAACTAGAGCTGTATCAATGTGGAACTCTTGAGATGCCTCGCTGACACATGCAGCAAATCCTTCAACCCGAACCACTTTCAGAATTTTCCCTCATCTCAAAGTAAAGTAAAGGTTTAAGGTTCCTTTTAAAGTAAAGGTTTTCTTTCCTTTTCCTTCTTCCCCCACCGCTTTATCTCTCTTTAAATGCCTCAAATGTGCTTCATTGCATAACTCCTGCTGGTTTTTTTTTTTTTTTCAAATATTAAAAGCCAGCAGGCAAAGTGATGCTGGTGAATTGAGACTGGAGAGAGAATTAGGTTCTGAATTAGGTGATCCCGGGGCTGGGAGGTTGATGTCCCAGCCCAGGCTACCAGCAGCAAGAGATTCTCTCTTTTAGGCTCTGAACCTGAACCCCCTGGTTCTGCAGGAGCTGAGGCATTTTCTGCTCATTCCACGTCTGCTCCTTCCTCCCCCTTGATAAAGACACATCAAACACAGCTGGGTGGGTTAAGGGTGGTCTCAACAATCCGTGGTGTTCCTCTTACACAAGTGAAACAACCACAAACATCATAATTTCCTGTGTAAGCTACCCTTACCCCTTTGGAATTTTTTATGAGATTCCCGGCTCTGAGTCTGGATGAGGATCTCCTCCCACAGAAAATTTAAAGATAAATGATTTGATTATAGAAGCACGAATTCTTATTTAGTGTGAATATTCTCCTGAAATAGAAGAGAGAATTACAAAACCTTTTGTCTTACAAAATGAAGCTCTTTTCTCTAAAGAAGAAAGGCTCAGGACTGTTTTTTTAAAGTATGCAATGGAAAGCATTTGGAATGCATACAGAAAAATGTAAAATACCTGAAATATGAGCCTTTTTGAATGCCCTGAAAATAGAGAGCAGGGCTGGTTTTGTGAGATTTTCAGTTGGAAGGTGATATTTTCCAAGCAATACTTTCACAGGACGTTTTTAACCTGTTTGTGTGTCAGCGTGGCTTTTTGCCCAGAGCACAGATTCAAAGCTATATCAAGCAAAAGTAAAACCTCCAGAAGTTGAATGTGTACTTAAAAATAAAAGGAGACGAGCCCAAACTGAACAGTCAAAGAAGCAAAATCTTGCCGTTTCAGGGTAGCATAAGATTTAGTGAGGTTTTATCGTGTTGGATAACACCTAGGTTATTCATACATCAAATACAAAAAGTGGGCTATTTTAGAGCTAACCTGAAGGCTTGTTAGTGACAGGTTTTTTTCAGTGCCTTTCTGAGCAACAGCATCTTCTCAGCTCAGCTCCTTTGCTTATGTTGCCCAAATCCATTCAGGTTTATCAGGCAGACCTTTGCCTCCCTACCCCAGAGCTCTGCTCTCCCTCCGCTGTGCACACGCGGCTTCTCGCCCATCCCTGCCCTGCCAGGGAGATTTAAACCATCTGTATTTCCCTTTCCCACGAGGGAGCTCTCCTGCTGTGCCCAGCGTGCTGACAGGGCCGCTCTGTCAGGACAATTTCCCTGGAAAACTCCCGTTGTCAGATGGAGGCACCACGGGGACCCAACCCCTCTGCAGGGCTCCAGGAGCTGCTGCTGAGCCCCAGGAGCTCCGGGGCAGCCCCGCATCTCTGACCTCTGCCTCTCCCTTGAAATTCCTGCCCAGGATTCGCTTGGATCGTGTTAATAAACCCAGGGAGCTGCTTCTGACTGCTCTGCTCAGCATCCAGCCACAGCCCCATCCCTCCTCGGGTTATATCCCAAGGCTGATTGAATTTTTTTTGAGGAGGACTCAGCTCAGACAAAGAACAGGGCTTTTAGTGACATAGATCATTAAAATCTGGACAAGGAACAGCCCTGTCAGGGTTGATTTATCTCTGAAAAACCCAGTGATTCCTGAATATATTGAGTGCAATTTTGTCCTCTTAAACTGAACAACCAGTATCACAATATTTTTTTTTTTCAATCTCAGAACATCTTGAGGACAAATTGCACTGTAATATACTTTTTTTTATTGTACTTTTCAGTGCAGTTTTCTAAGAAACTGTCTAAAAAATCATCCTTTTATCCACCAGCTCCCTGCAGCCCCTCCTGGGCTGAAATAACAGTCTTTTTACAATGTACATCATTCACTGCAAACCAGCTCGGGGCAAGAAAGGAGAAAATATGCTGTATCTATTACTTTTGAAGGAGAATTTTAGGCAGAAGGCAGTTAATTGCTCATAAAAATATTCCACAGAACGGGAGAAATTCTTCATAGCAATTGTTGGATTTTTTTTATTTTCTTGAATTTATTTGCTGGATTTTTACTCAGCAATGAGAGCCCGATCTTCGCTTTTCTGTTTTGCTCTCATAAAGAAGCCTAACACCGCCTGCCACTAAGATAAAGTGCATGACTGTCACTAATTTAAGCAGTGAGCAACAGTGCAGAGTTTACCCTCCCTAAACTGCAGCTCCGTGAATTTTCTTTAGAGGTCTAGGATCCGTGACAGATCCAGCAGGAGCCTGCCTGAGCCGTGGGATACAAAGGAATCGGAGCCTGTTGTAGGCAGCGTGTATGTGTGAGGTTGTAATCAAATATTCAGAGCTGCCAATAATGAGTGATGGCAGTGATGGCAGTGGTGCTGCTGAAGTGGCAGTGTAGAAATGCCACCATCTTACGCGTACAAATTAAAGCAAAGCTGCATCCTAACAGCTTCCGTGGCGGTGCTTTGATGCATATTTTATTTTCTCCACTGAATGAATGGCACGCACTCTGCTGCCTGCGGTTCCCCAGCTCTCCCTGTGAAGTCTTGAAGGATGTCACTTCTCAGAGAGATCTCCTGAGCGAGTCAACACACAAATGAAGCCTGAATTTAAGATGCCAACAGACTTGCTGGGCTGGGTGGTTTGCAGTAGGTAGCAGTTCTGTAGGAGAGGAGACACCGAGGATGCAGAAGGATGCCATCCCTGCCAGGTGAGCAGGTCATGGTGAGGCTTTGTGTGCATTCCCCAGGGCTGAGCCATGAGATTTTCGTTGCTGTCCATGGCTCTGGTGCGCCCAATCCTCTGGGCCACGCTCTCAAGGCATCTTGACCGCAGAGAATTTGGGATTCTCTGCCCAGAGAATGCTGCCCCGGTATTTGGGAATTGCCACGGTCCTGTTACTAACCTGCCATGCCTGGCCCTTCTCTGGATGTATATTGCAAGGTTGATTCACCTCTGATTTACACCGCTGTGTCTCTGAGGTCTGCTAATGATTTCCTTGCCCAGGAAGAGCCTTGCCCCACATCTGTCACCTGACATGAGCTGACACGGGGCACCTCATACTCTCCACCTGCAGCTCCCCAGATAATTTATTTGCACAGACACTGAGTGCACACATTTCTTTGCAGAAATAATGTGTGGCCAGTATGAATTATGGAGCAAACTCACTCTTTTATCTCACCTGTGATCAATGCTTCTAAAGAAAGGAGGGATCATTGCTGTGAGTGGTTGTGTTAATAACCAGCCTGCCCTTTGCAGAGCGATGCTGTCAAATTTCAATATTGCTACACAGATTGATTTTGCACATTTTATTTTTAAGGCAAAGTGCAGCCAAAAATGTTTCAAGAATGAAATGTTTCTGCTGCAGAGGAGCCAGCTGGCTGGGCCAAGGCAGCTCCTGGGAGCCACCCTAGTGTGAAGGCTCGTGGTGAGGCTAAAAACGTGGGGTGCAGGGTGGGGAAATCAGGAATTCCAGCCGTGGCCATGAGGATGCCAACAGGCTCTGACCTCATGGTTTGATGTGCAGTTCCCCATCACTTTTCTGGGCTCAGGGCTGTGGCAGACCCTGTCTGTGGCCGCTGGACTCTCTCAGCTCTTGCCAAAGCACCGGGAGGGTGCATCTCCTCTAGCTGGGGTGCTGCCCTGTTGTCACCCTTGGCCCTGCTGCCCTGTCCCCTGCAGAACAATCTCCTGTCCCCTCCTTGGCTCTGCCATCCCCACTCTGTCTGCGGCCAGGGCAGCCATGAGCCCTCAAATCCTGGGCCAGCAAGGGAATAACACAACAACAACTACAACAAATAGAATCCTTGTTGTCTAACTGTGCGGTTCCTCTAAGCTCAACTTTTTCCTAGGCACATACGACTGGAAGAGATGGGCACAGAAATTTATGAGAAAGCACAGGTTAGAAATGTGTTGGTCCTGAAAGATGTTAGTCAGTTCATAGCCAGGAAAAAGGAAATCTACAGCCCTTCTCTTGGTGACAGTGTTCTTGGCAAGAAGAAGAATGTGCATCAAAAATGCTGGTTTTAAAACCTGCCCCTGTGAAAAAGAGATGCAGAGCAACCACACAGCTACAAAACTGGGAAAATGTGATTTTTTTTGGGGGGGGGGCGGTCTTTGGGAAACTTAACACCTAGTCCAAAGCATTTGGATGTCCCCATTTCAGCCAGAGTGTGTTGCATGGCTGGGTGATCTGGTAGCACAGAAATGTGCTGTCAGGGATATGGAAGCACCCCCTGAGGTGGCAGAAGGTGCTTACAGAGGGTCTGTGAGCAATAATTTGGGATAAAACCAGGAAACAGCTCTGGCCAGGCTGCAGGGGCTGGAAGCTCTTCCCCTGGAGCTGCTTAACTGTGGTTAGAGCAGTTAACAAGGCAGGAGAAATGAGGCCTTGGTCTGTGATTTTCAATGCTTTACACCTTTGAGAGATATAAAAATAACCTGTGCTTTGCCAGCGGGCAAGAGGGAGGGAAGATGCTTCAGTAAGAGATTAGAATATAAAGGGCAAGTGAGGAAACAGAGCTGAGAAAAGGGGAGGGAGCAAAGAGGGCTTTGGTGTGATGAGTTTTGGTTGGAGGTGGGGAAAAGAAGTCTCATGGAAAATTGTTCCAGGTAGAAATTTTGTCTTCTTCTGCACCAGCAGCTCTGAGCAAGTCTCTGGCTGTTTTGAAGAAACCAAAATATGTTTCTTCTTCTGTATCTTTTCCTTTGACATTCCAGCCTAGGGCTTAGATCTTCATGGAAGCCTTTGCTCCGGGGGGAGGCTGGAAGGCTGATGGCAGACCCTCCTCCTCCTCACACCGCAGCCTTCCTCCCCCTGGCAGCTCTTCTCCCTCCCCAGGGCTTGGCAGCTCCCTTCCCTTCCCTTCCCTCCCCACGGGCAGAGTGTGAGATTGAGCAGAGCCTTCCAGGCAAGCAGCCCAGGAAATGTCACAGAACACCAACATTTTTTCCAGCAGAACTGAACATTTCAGGCAATGTTGCAAGAAAGAAACCAAACCCACCTCGAACCCAACAAACCATGGGAATGGTTTGCTCAAAAGAGAGAATTCTTGACCCAGGGAAGGCTAGGGCGTGAAAGGGTGTGAGGGGATGGGAGGTCCCTTTTAATGCCATGTGCCTGTACCTGCTCATCTTTCCTTTTTTTCATTAGTGCCTATCTGTCTATTCCCTCAAGCAATAGAAATTTTTATCTTGAGTGAAACTTGATAATGGCAAAAAAAAAAAAAAGCAAAAGAAGAAAGCGAAAACAATGTAAGAAAAATGCTACACCATCACTGTCAGAAATATTTCACTTTTTTTCCCCAAGGCCACCACAAATCCACTTTTTACATTTGCTTTTGAAACATCTGCTTTCAGAAACTCCTTCAGCTCAGCTCTGTCATTTCGGCTATTATGTGCAAATCATTGCTCAAAATGTTAACGTAAACTAGCTTTTTTTAAAAAAATCATAGTTAGAACTTTCTCCCTGGAATTTATACGTGGATTCTTTATTTTGAGAAGAAGTGAGCATGATGGAAAGGTACAAAGCCTGATCAGTGAGCAGGGGGTCAGAAACTTCTCCGTGTGTTGTGTTACCTGATCAACAAGATGTTGGAAGGTGGGAAGCTGCTGGCAGTGGGGAGTAATTCCACAAAACATTCACTTAAGGCACAGTCATTGAGAATGTGGATTTTGACAAGAATTTCAAAGGAATTTGAGGCTTTTAGGAATATCAAGCATATTCAGTTGTAATTGTTGATAAGATCTGCAAATTTGGAAAAACCTCTCAACTTTGTGCCTTTCACTGCTCATGACCCAGTGGTTTTCAGACACTTACGCGTTCCCTGAGTCATAAACTGACATTAAATCCACGTGGATTTCTGCTCAATTTTCAGATAATTTGAAAAACTGTTTTTCAAGCAATAAATAAACACAATTAAGATATGATTTGGCCGCTTACACTCATGTCCTGTCACGGCGCCTCAGGGTTCTAACTGACCCTGGTGAATAACTGAGCTTTGGAAATTGCAAGCTTCTGGAAAAACTTGAGATTTTGGATAAGGAAAGATCCTGAGCATCCCAGTCTGCTTTTGATTTCATCAGAGGTAAAGCAGAAGGTGCTGGAGGAGCAGAACTGACCCAGTCTTGGCTTGGAGGATGGATCCTTCTGTAACCCTATCAACACGGATCTTGAGTTTCTGAAAACTCACCTCTCATTAAAGTAGTAGCAGACACATACTGAGAATTTGGGTGGCATCAATACACTTATTTTTTATAGCTCAAACTCGATTATCACTTGTTACAAACAAGCTCCCAACTTTATATACCTAATGTAAGTGAAAATGAAACCATCTGTTGAATGGCTTCCCACCACGGAATAACAGATGCACGCAACATGTGCCATAAATGGTGCTGGTGGCTTTGAACCTCCTGTGGGAGGCCAGATTGTTTTCAATCTCCTCCCACAGTGATTGATTACCCTGTGGCTATTGCTCAAGTGCCGTGTTCCTGATCCACTTTTTTGCCAAGGCACGAGGCAAAGTCGTCGAGCTGCTGGGAAAAACTTGAAATTTTGGACCGGGAAAAATTCTGAGCATCCCTGTCTGCTTTTGCTGTCATCAGAAATAAAGGCGAAGGGGCTGGAGGAGCAGCAGTGCCCCAGCTTGGTTTGGGGCGTGGGTCCTTGGGAGGAGGCAATTCTCCCCCTCTACTCTGCCCTCCTGTGACCCCACCTGGAATCCTGAGCACAGGTCTATTATAAGACAAGATAATCTTATAATATTTTAAAAACTTGTTATTTATTTACTTACAGCTAGACCTATACTTTGGTTTCATCTCCTTCTTCTCTGACTCTGACTTTGTCCTGGAATTTCTCCAGCTGACACTACCATATTTTGAAAGAGTTTTTGTTTCTACTGCTTTAACTGAAATGCCCATCAGATAAATCACCTTTGGAGGTGTGAGCACAAACCACAGCATTTCAGGATTATTTCAGGTGCTCTGCTTGTCCTTTCCCTTCATTGACAACATATGGTGGAGAGGATAGACAACAAACAGCCTCTGGTTTATCTCAGTGGAGTTTTAATTCTCTCACTATATTGCACAATCAACCCTTGAAGAAATTTAGTTTGATGACATTTTGTGTTGAGCTAGACAAGTATTTCTCAAGAGCTCCATAACAGGAATTCTCAGAATGCGTATCACTTCTCCAGTCCTCTCATCCTTTCCTCTGCCCCTTTGTTCCTCACTGAAAATACAATTTGCTGCAAATCATTTCTTTTCACTGTCTGCATACATGCAGAAATACTGATAATATTTATTTTAAAGAAAATCTTAGGGTTTTTTAAATATGTGAATACATGTAAGCAAGTTCTTTGAAGACCATTTTTGGTCTGTTGAGGCTCATAAAAAACACTGAGTATTTATAACAGCCACCACAACAAAGGGAAAGGAGAAATATATCAAGTGTAGACTAGAGAAACTGTTTTAAAAAGATCCCCATCTCTTTGATAAATTACTTTGAATGCAGTTGTCAAAGAAGCCTTTGGGAGTTAGGTGCTCAAATTCCATTAAACTTCATAAGAACATAATCTGTCCCCTCGGTCTTCTAAATAGATCCAAGATATATTCTGAATATTGTTACAAGAAGAAGTGTTTAGAAATTAATGATTTGCACCTCTTTTAAAAATACAGGATAATTGGATTTCCTCCTCGTAGGGAAGACCAGTTGTAGCTTGATCAGGTTTGCAGTGAAAAGCTTCGTGCAATGCAATGCCACCTCTGTTCCCACCTGCAAATTCCATCTGGGAAGAATTTAAGGAATTTTCCATAGGACAAGGGTTCCAAATGGAGCTCAAGCCCAGCTGAAAGGCTGGGGAGAGCAGAGGGGCTGCAGTGTGGCCAGCGTCCATCAGAGCTCTCAGCTGCTTGGCTTGGGAAACAGGAGAGGGAAGGAGATGTGGGTGACCAAATGGAAAAAAACGCAAATTCAGATGATGTCGGGCAATGGATGTGGTGACAGCTGACCACGGGTCTTACTGCCGTAATTGTTTTGGGGTAAATCACAGCCTGAAAAGGCCAAGGCATCACACCAGTTCAAGAATCTGTCCTTGTTCTGGCATCACACTGGCAGGGCCAGGCTTGCAGTTTGCTCCTGATGCTGAACTCACCCAGAGGAATGGAGGAACTTTCTGAATGGAGCTTGTCATGGTGCCAGCTCATCAGCCTGGCTAAATTCATTCATTAATTACGTTACAAATACGATTTGGATGGAATCAAAACCAGGGGAATTAGGTTTGGATTGAAAAACTGCCTCCCATTTGACCCTTTTACAGGGCATTTGTGAGTTTGTTTCATTCAGGGGTGATTCCTTCCTTTAAAACATATTTAAGTTAATTTCTAACTGCAATGTTTTTCATATTAAAAAGCCCCCAGGCTTTTCATTAGAGGAATGTCAGGACCGATTTATTTTTGCGTTTTGAAATTTCTGTCTCTGACTTTCTTAGCCAAACCAATGAATTTGCCTCTCAGACTTGTGGGTGCTTTCAGTTGAGGTAAATGAAGAGTTTTTTTTCTTTGACTTGCTTTAGTGTTCAGTGGCAGTTCTTGTACAACATGGTCTTGATCTGATGGGGTGGGCAATTATCATTCCATAGTTTCACCTTTTACGTTCCCACATGGAACTTGGCAAATTTAGGGGAAAAAAATAAACCAAGGACATGGTTGACAGCAAACAAAAGGCAATACCCAGCACCAGTCCCCTCATGGAATGGTGACCTCTCCAAGAGTCTGGGTGGATGATGCTCTGGAGATGTTCTTTGTCAGGGCTGACTGGCTGAGACAAAATGTTATGTGTCACAGTCATCTAAGATGAAACAAATAAATCCTTCTTCGCTGTTTAGTTGACTTTTGTTTTGCTTGTTCTCATCATTTTGTGACAAATTGCATGATGCCAGACATTTCTGTCAAAGCTCAGTACTTTCAGTTGTGCACATATATCAGTTTTGGCTTCCTAATCATCCTCTGACCTTTGTGGCTGCACAGAATAAACAAACAAGACCTCCAAAAGTTCAGGATTACGTATATCTATAATATATATGTATGGATGATAACAGAACAATTGTACTTATCTGCTCTTTTGGACTTGCACAAGGCTGGTATTTGAAATCTGAGAGCTGTGTCCCCTGGTACTTTCAAACCCTGGTTTAAATTCACCCCGTGATCAGCTTTGTACCATATGTTAAAAGAATCTGAACCCTTTCCCATTAAACTTAGGGGAAACTTTGAAAATTGGTTTAGTGGAAGTTTTAAACTTTAGATTAAAATATTTCATATTCCAAAAATGCATTCTCTGAAAAATTATTCCTCGAATTGGAAAGGGAGCAGGAGCTCTCTCCTACTTAACTTTCTGTAGGTCTGTCCCCATGCAACAAACATTATCCTTCTCACAAGTATAAATTACTTCCTTTTCATCCTTTCCTCCTCACCCTTGTCATGGAATTCATTATTCATTTTACTGACACATCCTCTAAATGAGCTGAGCCCTATTATGATTAGCTTCAAAATACGCAAATCAAAAAGTCTACAGTATAAATATTTAAATTTCAGATTTTAGTAAATGTACCTTATCAAAAGTAAAAGAAAACGAAGCAACAGAGCACATGTGTTATGTATGAGAAAGCCTCCACAGAAAAACCTCAGATTTTATTTTTTTTTATTTTTTTTTTTTTAATAAAATCAAGGGTCCTGTTGAGAAATGTTCTTGCTGTGAGTAGGTAGGCAGCCTGTACCTACGCAGGGATGGTGATGAGATGGAGCCTTGTTGTTCTGACAGGCAGCATTGCTGTCCATCGATCCATCTGATCAGCTGGACCCAGCCCAGCAATACTTCCACACTGAGCTGTCAATTTCTTTAAAAATATATCTCACTGAATCTGCTTTTGGGTGACTCTCACTGTAAGTTCACAGAGTTGCGGAATCATTTAGGATGGAAAAAACCTTTAAGATCACTGAGTCCAAGAGCCTTGTCAATGATACCAGAGCTCTGAGTGCCACCTCCAGCGCTTCGGGACACTCCAGGGATGGGGATCCAAACCTCCCTGGGCACTCCCAGTGCCTGAGCTCCCTTTCCATGGGGAAATTCCTGCTGCTGCCCACCCTGAGCTGCCCTGGCCCAGCCTGAGGCCGTTCCCTCTCCTCCTGTCGCTGTTCCCTGGGAGCAGAGCCCGACCCCCCGGCTGTCCCCTCCTGGCAGGGAGTTGTGCAGAGCCACAAGGGCCCCCACGGTTTCTTCTTTTCCAGGCTAAACTGCCCCAACTCCCTCAGCCACTCCTCATATAATTTACAACTGGACTGGGTCTGGTCCATTCCAGAAGGACCAAAGACAGTTTAACACCCAGGAGCCACTTCAGAGTGTCTGTGGGTCAGGGTGGAAGGGCTAAAACCTGTCAGGGAGCCAGGGAGAAGCTTCCACAGAAGGGAAAGAGAAACAACAGCATCCTGAAAAACCCTCCTAAAGATGCTGGTCTTGTCCTTCACCTGCTGATTGTGCTGGAAGGAAATGCTGCTCCCCCAGCACACTTTGGAAAGTACTGGATAGGGGAGAAAAGTCTCCATTGAAAAGATGCAGCCTTCAGTGTGTTTGGTTGGTTGGTTTTGCCTCCAGAACTTCCCACGGTTCAATATTCAAATGTCCATTGATTGAACAGTCCGTGACCTACAGCTTTTGTTTACAGGGTGTTTTGTCAGCTCAGTTGTTGGTCAATTCTTTATGTTTTTCAGATAATCAATAAATGTAAATCCCCTTGGTCTGTGGCTGAGAAGGGACTAATTCTGAACCTCCGTTTAGTCTCATCTTCTGCAGTTCCAAAACATTTCGGATCTTCATGCATTGCTATTTTTGAATAGATGGAAAGGAGGAGGAAGCAAAAATGATTTGGAATTGCCAAAATGATTGAATATTTCTCTTAATCCTAAAAGAGAAAATTCCTATGGGAAGAGTTCTGTGTCCCTTGCTGTTGGTGAACAGATGGAAAATGTATCTAATAGAGGTTTCACTTCTATCAGATTATTTCCTTAGGAACTGCCATTACTGTGCAGATTAAAATTCTTTGATGCTGTGCATTTTTTATATGGGACATCAAAGGTTCCTGCATATCTGTTTGAAATTGTTGAAAGCATTAAAAGGAAACCAAAATCCACTCCAGCTTTATTTTCCAGAAGTATTTCTACAACCAAGAGCTGTAATTTAAAAGCCACTAAGCAGCTGGTTCAACCCACAATCATGATATGCAGTGTGTTCATATGCTTTGTTTTTTCCAGTAATATTCTTATTGGTATAAATCTTTCCAGAGCACACGAGAGAGTACAGAACCCCACATCCCTACCAACCTGAAATAAAAATACACACAGGATGAAAATATCAGCAATCAATAATTGCCAAACTGGCTTCCATCAGTGGCTGTCCAAACTTATCAGACTGCCCGAGGACAATTTCCTGCAGAAAACTCAGTCTGAACCAAGCGATTACGTGAACGAGTGATGATAATGTGCTTTGAAAGTTAAGCCAGGGGTGATTAAATGTCTGTGGGTAATAAACAGAATTAAAAGTATTTAGGAAACAAAGGACGGCTCTGAACACAACCAGAGCATAGCGTATCATTAGTGGTTGTAAGCAAAATACCCCATTCATTTGTGGGACAAGATAATGGTTGGATGTGAGAATCTGTCCTGTTTTCTCCACTCTTTAAAATGCCTGCCTGTGAGCTGAGTGCTGCTATCGGCATTTAACACACTCGATGGCACATTTATATATTTAATAAATCCAAGTTGCTTCAATGTCCCCTCAAAAGACTCCTTGGGAAATGCTTTTTGGGAAAGGGTAGCTCAACATGAAGAAAATTTGACTCTTTGCAAAATGTGCAGCGTGGATCATGGTGATACTTGGGAGAAGCCCCTGGGAGCTGGAACTAGAACATATCAGCTCACATTTTGATCCATTCACTTGCATCCTATTTCCAGACAATAAAGGATAATAATTCAAGATTTAAACTTTGATAGCTTCAATTGCTTAGCAACAGATTCACCAAACTCAAATTGTTTCAACTCTGAAATTCAAAGAACTTTTGGAATCTGGAAGACAAATGACACATTCATCTGCCTAATTTCATGATTTCTTTTGCCTTAATTGCAGGATAGCAAAGAGGTAAAACCCACTACAAGCAGTCATGGTAGGCTGTGAAGAAGTGAAGGGATTTGACCTTTAGTAAGCTATTAGAAAAAACATTTCTATTTTGAAATATAAAGCTTTCAGGAAATAATCTTCAGAGCTTGGTGCAGCCGCGCAGAGCACAAGGTTTGAATCAACAGGTCCTTATTGTTGTCAAACAGATTTCCTGATTAGTGTTAAAAAAAAAAAAAAAGAGAAAAAGAAAAATTTCTATTTTGTGCCACTAGATAGAGTCAGTTGGAGCCTGGGGATTTTTGCTATAAATATTGATACGCCCCCACAATCACTTTTCTGACTCATTCGCTTTCTCTTTCCTGTTCCCTTCTTTGGCTCTGGTTTTCACGCTAACGTTACACTTCTTACTCACCAAGTGTCACAGTCACTGCTGCCTTCAGCACAGCGTTAAAAGCCTTCCTTCCAAACCCGTGGAGGGAAAGCACAGTCTGACAGATCACCTTTTATTTATCCTGCCTGCTTGGGAAGCCACCTGCCTTGGCAGCCAGGCTTGTACTGAGGCAGCACCTGAGCTGCAAGGCTGGGGAGAAGCTCCCCTCCCTCCTAACGTGGGGATACGGTTGGCATTGGGTTTGTTGGGAGGTTTCCCCTTCCCTCTTCTCCTCCTGTCCTCCACAGCCTTGTGCAAGTGCTGTTGAAATGGCCAGATGGAAAGATTTCCACATGGCAGAGTTTGCCTTTTCTTCCTCTCTGAAACAGGATGCTCTAAAAAGGCCCAAAAGTAAATCCCAAAGAAGCCTCCGGAGCTTTCCCACAGGTGCTGGAACAGGACAAAGCTCTGTGAAAAATACATTTTTGAACGTGGGTTCAGTGACCCTGCTTGTGACCAAAGGCTGAGCCAGCTGAGGCATGGAAGCGTGTGACCAATTCTTTGGATAAAGGTAAACATGGATCTCCCAGGGAACTGTGGCTGCTCCCTGGTGACATTTGGAGGCCTGCAAAACCAATGGCCACTCACTTCTCTTTTCCAACTTTAAATTTACCCTGCGGGTTTCCAAGATGCTTCAGCTGATGTCACCATTTTGTGGGAGCTGTGAATTACCAGTGTTGGCTTTCAGCCTTCCTTCGAGTCTGATTCCGGGTTTGCTGAGATAAATTCTTTTCACTTCTGTGCTGAAGAACTGGGTTCTTCACCAGTCTTCAACCAGGACGGTGTTGTCACCTTGCATCTCAAAATACTTTGTTTTATTAATAACATTTTTTGATGGATGTTTACAAGGAAACTCCAGATTCCCTTATCACCTATTTTTTTCCCTTTCATTCATTAGCCAGGTAACTTTGGATGGGGCTTTAAGCAGCATTCTCCAACAAACAGCTGTTGGGTTTAATTTGTAACTGATTTTGTTTTTCTGGTAGTTTTATTATTTTATTTCTTTCTGGATTTTCAACTTTTTTGTAAACTAATTCAAACTCTATTATAAAAATTCCTGTAATCAAGGCCCCACCCTTCAAAAGAAAGTTCCAGCTCTTCCGTACAGTTTCCAGTTTCAGCATTTTTAATGACTTTGTCATTAACTCTTTTTCAAGATCCTTCAGATCTCTTGCATGACTAATCTCTGGTCTAATGACCCCTGTCTGGTCTTTAACCGATTTATGTCAGTCACTGCCCCAGGCCTTTTCAGTTTTATTACCTTGCTTCAATTGCTTTAGTAAACCATTTATCTCTGCTAGTGAAGTGACTCTTTAATTCTACATTCTATATTAGGAAG
This sequence comes from Donacobius atricapilla, assembly GCA_013397315.1. Lineage (NCBI taxonomy): Eukaryota > Metazoa > Chordata > Aves > Passeriformes > Mimidae > Donacobius > Donacobius atricapilla. The sequence goes on from WBMY01002696.1 coordinate 204,066, forward strand.
AAATTCGTGACTATATGACACTGGCACAGATTTCCCAGAGAAGATGTGAATTCCCCATGTCTGGAAGTGTCCGAGGCCAGGTTGGATGGGGCTTGGGCCAACCTGGGATAATGGAAGGTGTCCCTGCCCATGGCAGGGGATGGAACATGATGATTTTTAAGATCCCTTCCAACCCAAACCATTCTATGATTCAATTTGTAAATGAAAAGATGGCTTTGTATTAAATTGAGGTGTTATTGTCTGTTCTTGGAATTTAAAAATAGTTTAAAAATAAGGCAACAGCCTCTCCAAAATGAGATGCTAAGATATTCAAAGGCAGCTGACAATCGAATCAACTGCTCACAGTCTTAAAAACAGGCAAGGTTTCCTTCCCAAAAATGCGGCTGTGGAGATGGAATCACTGCAGGCTGTGCTGGGTCAGACTTGAGAAATGTTTTATCATTTCCCCTTGATCCCAGACTTCAGGTGAATTTATTCAGACATTTTGCTCTGTGCTGAACACTACCCCTTCCCCACATGAATTGCTGCTTATCATTAATTATCCTTCCTCCTAATATCCAATCTAAACCTGCTCTCTGTCAGGGGGAAGCCGTTCCCCCTTGCCCTGCCCCTCCAGGCCCTTAAGTCCTCTCCATCTTTCTTGCAGCTCCTTCAGGCACTGGAAGGCCATGTTTAGGTCACTCCAAAGCTGCTCCAGGCTGAGCAATCCCAACTTTTCCTCCTAGGAGAGGTGCTCCACAGTCCCCTTGGGCTGTGAGCACCCAAACACGCCAGGGACAGAGTCTGCCCCGGTCTGACCAGTGGCTGCTCATCCCCTTTTCCATGGGCGTCTCTGCAGGGAGAGCAGGACACCCAAAATCTGCTGCTCCCCAGGCAAGGCAGGGATGAGGCAGGGGAGGGAGGGAACCAGAGGACATCTGGGCATGTGCCTGCCCTCCTCCTGCCTTTGTTTTCCCTGCTCCTCGGCTATAAATGGAGATGCCAATCTCCAGAGCTGTCAATCCGACATCCTCCACCCTCATGAAGGTAATGTTTAAAAAGTGACACAGATTGAACATGTGAAGCGCTCTTTAATTTTCATGTAAATTCCATCTCTGCTCTCTTGAGTCTGGAGGAGTCTAAAATTTGAGAAGCAGAAAATAGAAGACTTTAAGAGAAACATTGAGCTATTTGCCAGCTTCCCTGTATAAAAAGCATTTAAATGTGCAGTGTTCTGAGTCTTTAAATACCAAGAACTGGGCTTTATGTTCTCTTTTTTTTTTCCTGCTCTGCTCGTGATTCGGGCGTCAATAAGTTGAGCTGTTTGTTGTCTGAGCACTTTTGCTTTCTGTTTTGCAGAGTGAGTGTTATGCTCGTACCAAGCAGCCCCAGCATTCCCTGTGTCTGCCAGCTCACCAGTTCATTACTGGTCCTGGCCCTCAGCTCTCTGGTTACTGGGAAGGTGGTGGGGCCCTGGCACAGGCTGCCCAGAGTTGTGGATTTCTCCATCCCTGGAAGTGCCCGAGGCCAGGTTGGATGGGGCTTTGAGCAGGCTGGGATAGTGGGAGCTGTCCCTGCCCATGGTGAAGGGCTGGGACAAGATGAGCTCTCAGACCCCTTCCGACCCAAACCATTCTGTGATTCTCTGCAACCCAGCTGAGGTTTGAGCTGGAGAATTTGCTGAAATATTGTTTCAAAGTGCTTATTTTGCCGTGTTTTAAGAGAACAGGCACTGGGTACTGGGGGACATGAGATGAAAATCAGCTGCTGCCCCTTTTCCAGCAGTCCGTGCCACAGCTCTGATCCTGTGAAGTCCTCTGCCTGTCTCACCTCAGCTGACATCGCTGCAGCAAAACTGTACTTGGGAGTACTTAGAGGAGATGCAAGAGATCTCAGCAGGGTTTAGCACTTCATTCACATACTTCTGGTTAAAAAGAAAAAAAAAAATAGTTGCACTGGAGAGTGAAAAGATCAAGGCAGAGCCAGGCCGTGAGTGCCTGCAGGCAGAGCAGCAGAGACGTGCCAGACTTATTAGAGGTCCCTCTCAGGTTTCCAAAAGTGAAGATGAAAACCCATCCTTTTATCATCCCTGAAATATATTATTTTATCCTTTAGGATCCCCTGCTGTGCACACACGCACTTTGCCTGGGCCCACTGGCAAACTGGATTATGAACACAGCGTCCCAAGTTATCCTTAATTTTTGCTCCTGGCTTGGAGAAATATTGAATTAAGATTAAGTCTGCTTCCAGTCAATTGAAGATCTGCTTCATTCTTTAATAATGAAAGCTGCAACTATTTATATGTGCTCAGAAGAATGAAACAAAAGGGTGGAGTGGACTAAGCCTTGTGTTTGATTATGGGATGCACCAGGGAACACGGAGATAAAGCAGAACTGTGCAGGCTGATGTGTTTTTCCCCCTGTTCTTCAAGATTTGAATACAGAAGGCATTTTCTCTTAGAAGTTTATTCCTGGATTTTCAGCGAGACACAGAGGATGTGGGAATTTTGATGTGACAGGGCAGCTTTGGGGCTGTTAGAGTGGAGGAGTGGGGCTGGTGAATCCATTCAGAGAGATTATTCCAGCCTTTCTCCAATGACAGCTGATGTGCAGCTTCTTTCCCACATCACGCTCAATACTGGGGGGCTCCTCTGGGGTTTTCAAGTTACCTAAGGGGGCTTTGAAATAAAAAGGTCTTGCAGTGAATTTTGTCTTTTTTATTTTTCTGGCTGCAAACTACGAGTGAGAAGGTTATCTCAGACCTCTGGGGTTTTTTTTGGTCTTTGCCTACATTAATTGGATGATTTCTGGAAGCAGGTTGGGTTTGTGACACCCTGTAATGATCCTTAACTGACGTATGATATCAGGTGGTAAAACACTGCTCTTCTTACTGCACATTATACTCACAGAGTGTATTTTTCTCATTTAAATGGATTTATAAATATGCAGAAAAGCTTTCCTGGGGAATATCATACCATCCTAATTTTGCTTTCGTTGAATGATGTCCAATCTCTGCTTAAAATTTCCTGTGCTGATGAGTATTCCAGCTGGCAAACTAGAGCAGTCAGAGTAAATTCATTTCAAAGTGCAAATTAATATTTGCCAAGATGCACTCACTCTCTTTGCAGCATTCAATCAGCTCTCCCTGAAGCATAATGGGTGGAGAGAGTGAAATGGATGAGATACCTATTGCAATTCACATTAATGTTACTAATGGGAGTCGTAAATGAGAGTTGGATCAGGCACTAGATAAATTCATATGTCTCTCTAGTACTTAATTAATCAGTCAGTTTATCAGTAATTATGAATACAGCATTTCTGATCTTCAGGAAAAGCTCATCCCCCTCCCAGAAGCCATGCACAGATCTGATTTTCATGGCTGAGAAGTGAACATTTATGAGTTGCTCACTACAATTCTGCTTGGTTTGTGGATTTTTTTTTTTGTATTGTTTGGCATTTTTCTTTTGTTTTGGGGTTTTGTTTTTGTTTTTTCCCTACTGAAAAATTTCTTGCTTTTTTATGGTTTTACTAAATGAGCATTTCCATAGAAAGGACATATTCCCACTGGAGAATTTATGTGAAAGCAGCCTTTTAAGCACTTTTTTGCAGAACTGTTTAAAATATAATCCAACCATTTGCTGAATTTGTACATGCTCAGAGTCATGGATCACTAGAAATATTTGTGTCCAGATCTTTTGAGACTGCATTAATTTATTATATCTAAGCCTGATTTTTATACTGGTATTTCGTCAGGTAGTTTAGTGGGAGACTTCAAAATTAGTGGCAGATTCATTACAAAGAGTTTGTTTTGTCATTTGGGGGTAGCAATCAACTTCCCCTGTTTTACTGGATGAAGAAGAGAAATAATTCCTCAGTACTATGAGCTCAAATCCTGCCACTGCCACCATTACTTAAGCTGGGGTTCATCTGGAGAAAGAACGGCCCAAAACACTGATTTTTTAAATTATCCTTGAAATTAAGAGGCAAAGGCACCGCAGGAACCCACCAGCACTGTGAGAGCAGGACCTGTGAAAAAACAATGTGGGCAACAAGAGCATGAGGAACACGTTTGGGTTTCAGCCCAAGTGCTGCTGAGGCAAGATGGCAAAAATAATCTGTGGGACTGAGGGTCTTTTCAGCTTTTAAGTCTGCGTCTTCTTCACCAAGACATCACACCACGAAAACCCTGAGTGTAGCAAGGTCAAGATAATTCATTGTTAGGGTTTTGCTTCTGTGGTGAGAGATTGTGGGGAGATTTTTAACAGTGGCTTCATCTTGGTTGATTTATTCTGCAGATCTTTGTTGTGGTGGGGTATAAATCAAGAGCAAGAAACCCAGGAAGGAGTGGATTACAGAGTATTGGATTAAACTCAGAGCTTGTCATCAGTAACTCTCTCTTTTGTGGGTGATTAGTGGAGAATTAAATTACCCCTGTGGATAATTTGAATAAACATTCTGGGAGCTGGCAAACTGACATTTTTTGTTTGGCATTATTTTTCCTTTCATTTGGTTCTCTCTTTTCTAACTTTAGCATGCATTATTCACTTACAAAAATGGCTGTATTTTCAGTATAAAATATATATTTTCTGAAAATGGAGAATGAATTTAAATATTTGTTTCATTTGAAAACTGGCATATTTGTTAGGTTTTTTTCCCCCCTAAACCTTCTGTAGAGTCAGCTCTGTTTCAAACTTTTCAAATATATTAAAAAGATTGAACTTAAGGAAGCTAGCAGGAGATATATATACATATAAATTCAATTCCTCCCTCAATTTCCATCTGTACTGAGTTTAAAGTAGACTTGCATTAGGTAGCAGATTTTCACACACCAATAACCTGCCTCATTTTCTTTCAATAAATATTGAAAACCATATTGAGTTTATACTGGAGAGCCCAAAGCTTTCCCAAGGTGATAACTCCAAGGTGATTGCTCCATGCACTGATTTTCTGGGAATGTGGGTGCACTAAAATATTCTGCTGAAGCCATCCTAGTCGAGCTGGACAGTTAAACAGGATGGCCAGAGTTTTCTTTCCTCTTTCTTTACATCCTTGGCGGCTTTTTGGGGTTGTAGTGACACGAAATAAATCATCCCCCCCTCAGCCTGATGAGGAGCAGCTCATTCCTGTGGTTGTTACACCCCCTGATCAGGAGGGTGAGGGCTGGATTTTAGGGTTTTAAGCATTTTCTGTGTTTTCCTGTTCCTGTTCGGGTTGCTGGGACAGAGAGGGAGCATCAGTACAAGGAGGGTCAGGAGCAGCTGAGACCGAGGGCACGGTCCTGGTCGTGCTCCCAGCTGGACTGGACTCAAGGATTTTGTGGCTCCAGTGCCCTGATGGTGGGACTGGTCTCCAGATGGTTCCCAGCACGGAGAAAGGGGGATTTCATCCACTCAGGTTGGTCCAGGGAACCTGAGGAGAGCCTGGTGTAGAAAAATCCCTCTCTGGCTGTGTGTGAGCGCTCTCAGTGATACTGGAGAGGTTCAATCGATATTTTCCCGAGGACAGTGGGTTGGATTTCAGTGGGCTGGTGATGCGAACCTGGAGGATGCAGCAGCAGTTCCTGACCCCACAGGACCTTTCTCTTGCGAGCAGTTAACAACTATTTAATGACTGAGTAGTTCTGATGTCCCGCGGATACTCCTCCCTTGCTCCCTTGTAGTAGGTCTGTTCCAGTTCCTTAAGCTTGTTCACTGCCTGCCTGAGCCAAGAGTTTTTCCATTTTAACGAGAGAGGAATGGCTCGCTAGACTCGGGCATAAAGATATTTATTGGCATTGTACGTGCAGGCTGGGAGGAAATCCTTTAATTAATGACCTGAGGGGTCGGAGGAGATGCAGGAGGTGAAAGAACCCAAGTAATTTATCAGTATATGTATGAATATGGATGGATTCAACGAACTGGTGAAAGCACAGGGAGTGTAATTCGTGCAGTGAAAATTTAAATAATGGAAAGGAAAATCCAGGGAGGATTTTCTGCCCAAATAATCGAAGTGAGAACAGAGCAGAGATCAATTAAAAAAGCCCACACATGGCCAGGCTCCCCTGTGTTAAAAACACCTCCAGAATCTCTGCTCCCTCATCAGAGAGAGTTGGATGTCTGAGAATAAGTGTTTAAATAGTTTTAGAATATTTTTAATGTCTATATTAAATACAATAAGAGGAAGAGGAGGAAGACATGGTTACAGAAATATATGGTGGATAGTGCAAGGCCCTATTTACAAACTAGTGATTTTGGATTTGGCTGTTTTGGAACCACCAAACCTGAACGGGATTTCAGCAATGAGGGATTCAACACGTCACAGGATCTGGGGGTCTCTCTGACACTATGAAGTGAAAATTTGCAGTTGAAAAAAAGCATTCCAATATAAAAAAGATTAGAAAGAACTGACAATTTTAGTAATGTTAAATAAAAAACTGTCTATTTTATTATTTGATTTTTTGTTTGGTTTTTTTAAAATGAATTTTGGTTTTGTAATGGAAAATTCAGGTTCCTTCAGCTCACCGGTTTCTGATGCCAGGTGCCTCTCAGTGCATCAAGGTAAGACACGTCTGATCACAGTGCAGGAGTTGCAGTGTGGATGGAGAAATTCCAGAAGAGGAGCAGAGCTGCCCTGAAGCCTCCCTGCGATGAGAATTTGAGCCTTGGGACAGTGGAGCGTCTGTTTGTAAACATCCCTGTGTTCAACTCAGAGATAAAACAATGGGAAATCCTGGCTGCAAGGAACCCCCGGTCTCCCATTAAGGAGATAACATTGTGATAAGGAGTGTGCTGAGAGAGGAAAACTCCCTTCTGGAGTCTGACCTGGGTATTACCATCTTTTCAACAGCGCTGGTTTTGGTCACCTTTGCTTAAGGAAGGCCGTGCTTGGTGGTAGCGCTCCCAGAATTCCCCCCATGAGTCAGAAAATCCATTGTAATCCCTTGGTTCTGTGACTTCTCATCCCCACACGTTTGTTCCCCTGCCATTTTGGCCCCAGATCCGTTCTGGTGTGGATATTTTCCTTCAGTACGACCCACACGGTACCGATTTCTGGACCAACAGAAATCTGGCCCATCCTTTACCACTGCCTGAAAACTCTTCAGCTTCCTTATATCTCTCCAAAAATACTAAGCAGGTCCTTTGTGTCCAGCCCCTCTTGCCTCCAGCGGATGTGCTCTGCTGGCTGGGGCAGCCTTTCCCTGGGGGCTCTGGGAGGCTCCGTGTGCTTGGAGCATCCCCCTCTGCAGAGCCTGAGCCCGCTGGTCCTGCTGCTGAACTGGGGCCGCGCTTTGCTTCCTTCATTTATTTGCATGGAATTCAAGGTACTTTGCATCAGAAATAATGACTAAGTAGGGCAGGGCAGCGAGTTAAAAATAAGCTGTGACATGCTTCAAGCATAATTTCATGTCCACTTAGATCTGATTGCTGAGCTGCTGCGGTGACCACTGTCACAAACGTTTCCCTGCGTTAGGGGAAGACTGAATGCAGCCTCTCCCTGCCTGCTGGGCTCCAGGGCTGGGGCTGCAGAGGAAGATGCAAAGCTGCACTCTCCCAGCCGTGGCACGTGATGAGAAATGAACTCTATCGGCAAATCCAGCTGGAAAACCCGGTACCAAAATCATTGTTCCATTATTTAAGGGTGTGGGTGGAGCAGGCTGATCACCAACCGCTGCTATTACTCTATTACTGATGCTCTAAAAGTTTTGGAAGGAGACAAGCTGGAGTCGTTCAGTTATTAATAGAGATGTTATATTTTATTCATTCAGAATGAAAAAAACATAGGGTGTGATATAAGATTCCCTGAAGTTGAAGGGCAGCATGTTTTCAGTGCATGGAATCATTGGAGAGAAGTTGAGTGAGTGACATTGAAAACCTCGATTCTGAGGGAATCTTTTTGTACAAATCTTTCAGTGGTCTCCTCACAGCATCCAGCCAACCACGGCAGCTGCTCTCCAGGTCCTCTCCTCTTCGTGGGGACCCCAAGTGTTCCTGTACCCCATTTACTGCACAAATGATTTGAGCACGGCCCTGCACATCTGCACCACAGAAGCAGCTCTGTGGGATTGTGATTTCTGTCCTGCCTCCTGCCTGGATGTAAAGGAGGCCAAAAAAATACAGGGCTGATTATTTGGGCACGCATTTTGCCTTTGGTTTAGGTCAAGGCTCTGAACTCTGTACCAGCCCAGGGTGCAGGAGGAAAAGAGTAGCACAGACTTTTGTGTCTGAGCTGCAGAGGAGAGGTTGGGCTGTGAGAGTGTGGGGACAGAATCTGTGTGTTCATGAATCCCCCCTTGTCCACAGGCATGGCTAACTCAGCTGCTGAGTAACTGCCCTGGTTTTACTGGGTGAAGCCTGCTCAGGACTGACAGCTTGGATGGAGCAGATTCCCACAGCCCTGGAACAAACTCAGTTCCTATTAATGCTCAGAGGCTGTGACAAGCGTAGAGCACTTGGGGGTTGACACCTGTTCAGGGCTGGTTAATCCTGAATTTGTCCCATTAAAACACAATCATGCTGTCATTTCAAATGTGGCTGTTTTCTGTACAGACATGCACAGAACCGAAAATCCTACCTTTTTTTTAATTCCACTCCAGCTGCCTGGAGGAGATAAGTCCTATCAATATCTCAGTTCCGTGCTTTCTATCTATCAGAGGCAGGAAGCCAATGCACAGATAACACTGAGCCATCCCCCTGTTAATGAGTGGGTGGATAGAAATATGACACCATGGACAGATGCATATTTTGGAATTCTCCTTTACAGATTTTGTTAAGGTGAATTTGCTGGTTTCCTCCCCTGCCATTTTTGTAACAATCAGTGGTTTTGCTGCTCATTTGCATTTTCAGCCTAGCCATAACTGTCCCAATTTCTCATTCATTTGTTCCTGAGGGTTAATCCAGTACACGTATTTTTTTGTAAATGCTAAAGGCAAACTCTACCTTGCAGGGAAAATGAATTTGTCATCAGGTAAGATGCTGGTACCAAAAGTAGCTTCAAAAATTAATGGAAAACAAAGAAATAATGGCTGTTGAACTTCCAAACTGTGTCTTAATACATATATTTTGCTATGGGATTATTCAGAAAGAATAAACACGTACAAAAGGAAATGCCCAAACTGAAAATTACAGGACACACATGCTTTTAAATTTATGGGGACACGAGAAATTAATGATAAACCCCAACCTTTTCCAAAGACCTGCTTCAGGTCCCTGGTGATTGTTAATGGAAGTTTGCTGGTGGGGTTTGGCTCCTGTTTCTCCCAGCCATATGCAGACTCACGCAAGGAGACATTAAAACTGGTGCCATCTGTGGCTGATAGTTTATAAGCCTTAATTAGTCAAAGTTTATCCTTACGCTGAACACAACCAGCGTGTTTAGCAGACAGTGGGCCCACACATGTCAGCAAGAAGATTTCCTCAGTCTCTGCCATCATCCATGTCAGAGAAGGGGAGCTCAAAGGCGATGGCTACGAAGGGCTGCACGGAGAGACTTTTCCCCGTGGCATTCCAAGGACAAGGTTAACACAGTCATTTTCATGGATCCCATGGGATAACTGCTCTGCAACTTGTTAGCAGGAGTGGAACACTTGTGCTTGGAACTCGAAACGCTTCAGCTAAAATGGGGGCTTGGTGTGATGTCTGGGTGACATCTGTCGTCCCCAGTGCTGTCACACAGAAAGGCTCTAATGTCTAGAAAATCAGTTTTAACAACTTCAGCCTTCTTGGAATGGTGATCAAGACACATCTTGGGCTGGGATGCCCATAATCTGATTTTCGGCAGGTTTGACAGCTAGTTTAGCAGGACTGTCTGTGATTCCCCCCACCCTAAGATAAGAGCCAGATGTCTGTCTCTCTCCTCTGACTGGAGGACTCGTTGTGATTCAGCTTCTCCTTTCAGTCTTAGGTGAGGGCAATCCTTTGATGTAGAGATGCTTTAAAATATTTTTTATTGCTTCCATCATCACTCTGTCAGGATTTAGCTTCAGGTGTCTGGAATTAAACACCAGCAGGGCAATCCTTAATGTCACAGATCCAAGTGAATGCATTTTTCTTGCACTGGTTCCTCCCAGCTCTGCTCCAGGAGCACCACCAGAGCTAGGCCAGGGGTTTGCCAGTTTGTTGGGAAAAGGAGATAGCAGAGAATTTATCTCTAGGGTTAATCCTTCTGAAAGCTGGGGGATCATAGCACTGATCCTCAACTGAGAGAGCATGAACTGCCTCCCTCTTTCATGTTACTGACTGATAACTGGAGCAGAGCTGGCTCCAGTTTTGGAGGCAGATGCAAAACAATTCTTCCAGATGGAAGCCAGAGTGAAGCAGGCAAGATGCCATCTGGAAAGAGAGGGCCCTTGCTGTGCAGATGCACATTTCAAAAATGATAGAAATAGAAAATTGGAAAAAATCCCCCCATGTCTGTGGTGAATGGGAGGGTTCACTGAGTATCTTGCTGCTGGCTCCTGCCTTTCCAAAGAGTGCACTGTGCACAGCAGCCTGGTAATAAAGCCTGGAGTAAGAATCTGTTCCCATCTTTCTGATTTTAGCTTCATCTATTTGTGTTTGGTTTGGAGGTCTGTTTTTTTTTTTTTTCTTCAGTCATTCTTTATTTTGTGGTGTGGCTTTAACCAGATTTTGCACCCATCTGAATGAGTGCAAAATGTTTCCAAGAGCTGTTGGTGACAGTGAGAGGTTTGGGCCCTGGCATTCTCCAGCTCCACACACTCCAGAGTATTTTGGGCCAGGAACTGAAAGGACAGACTGGAGAATCCGCACAGTGCATAGAGGAAATGAAATTGCACTTTGGAGCTAGAGAATGTTCTTACAAAGTGCTTTTCTGTTTGATAATGAACATGTTCCGTCAGAAGAATCTTATGGCATCAGAAACAAAGAATGGACAAGGAGGAGGAAGTGGGAGAGTGAGAAAGCCAGGATGGGCTGGCTGGTGAACGTGGGAATCCCAAAAAGCATCTCCTTCTTTGTGTGCCTAAATGACCTTCCAGGCTGTTTCTGTGCTGGGATTCAGAGCTGGTCTGTGGGTCAGCAGCTCAGGCCAGTGGCTCCGGCTGGGACCTGTCCCAGGCTGCCCAGTGGCCTCTGGCTGCCTGAGCTTTCCTCTCCAGGCTGGGATGGGAACTCATCTGCCCATCACAGCCCCTGGTTTGCCTTGCCAGGCAGATGGGCTGTGATTTATCTCGAAACAGCCTCATTTAGGCAGTATTAATTCTCAACAATATGAGGACTCTGGATGTGAATTCATTACAGACTGAGAAGGAGAGTTTTTGGAGGCAGCTCTTCAGTGCAATCCTGTCTGCAGATCTCTGACTACATTTCTGTTCAGGAGCCATCAAATCTCAGACAGGCTACATCTGCCACATCACTTTTCAAAAAACTTTTTTGTCATGGGAACAAATGTGACAGAAATGTGTGAAAAGCAGAAATAACAATGAACCATTCCAGATACATTTCAAATATCCTAATGAATTCCAGTCACACACGGATGGAGCCAGATCTGCTTGGTAGTGAGGCACAGCCCATACTGTCCTCACCTGGAATCAGGGCTTGCTTTAGGACATTTTTCTTTCAGAGAGAGCTGTGACAATGCAGAGCTGGCAGCAGTTCTCATCCTCTCTCTGGGCTCTAAAGCACAAAGCCTCAGGAGCTTCAGGTTTTTATCTCCTCTGAGATAGAAAGTCCAATGGTTGTCCCATTCTTGTCTCTGAAAATTAGGGCTACAAACACTGGGCTTCAGGCAAATTTTCTGCAGAACTTACTGGACTTAAAAGGTATAAATCCATTGTACCAGCTCATAACCAGTAGTAAATACTGAGCTGTAGGAAGCTCAGTATAAATTAATGGAGATACACACGTCTGCAGGGAGGAATTTTGACTGTTTAGAAAATCCATTTGAACAAAATTCACAGTCTTTTATGGTTAGAGAAAACCATGCTGGAAGGTTGGACGGAGAGCAGCTCTGAAGAAGTTGTGAGAGGGACTGTGATGCATCAAAAATCAGAAGGAGAGTGCTGGGGGAGGAGATGTTGGTGATCTCCATGTGAAGATACGAGGTAAATGCTGTTGTTTATTCTTGCCCGCCAAAAGAGCTGCCCGTGGTCTGCAGGTACAGCCCCCGAGCCCTGATGCTGTTTGAGACTGAGGGTCTGCACTGCTGCTGGACAAGGCAGAAAATGAGAAATGAGGAAATATCCCTGTCAGACGGTACTTTAAACGGGCAGGGAATTGGTGGTGGGGCTCTGAGCTGGGGGCTGTGGGGTCCCACTGAGCAGCTGGGGGATGGTGTCCGGCTCGCACAGCAGCCAGAGCTGGCCCAGGGCAGGGGAAATGCGCCCTGGCAGCAGCTCACAGCACTCTTTTCCCCCCTGGAAGGCTCTGGCTCCTGATGTGGTTTGGTGGGTGATGAGAAGGCAGCTGCTCCTCTAAAAGCTGTTCAGAGACCCTGACTCGGCACTCTGAGCACTGCACCCCAGGTAGAGGGCACCACTTTGCTGGTAAAACGGTGAGTTTTGTTCGGATTAACCACCAGCAGCAAAAAAAAATCCTGGAAAAGATTGGAGTGAGGAGTTTGGAAGCAAAAAAAATCTCTCTTAATGCTGTTCTCTCAGAGGAGCTGAGAGCAGCAATTCAGATTTTCAGCTTCTCTCCTAAGCAGTATTAATGAGGGTTGAAATGTCAATTGACTGCACTGTGCTTTGAATCAGATTGTTAGTGCTGGACTGACACCTGGCAAACTGGAAAAAATGAGCAGCTTTGCAAATCCATTCTTTATATACTGGCAAAGATGAATAAATCAATCAGGAGTAAGATGGAAACAGCAATATAGAACTGAAAGCTGTCACAATACTGGCCAGATGTACATGAGTGATGAAAGAATAAACAAATCATTAAGTGAAACAGTTTCCTTCTGGTACTATTACTTATCTGAAGAATTGAAAAGTGTAGGCAGTCATTTAATGATTTCAAATTTTTGGTGTCTATATGGCTCTGAACTTCCCATTTCAAAATATGCGCAATAGTGCAAGAAAGTGTAGGAAATGTTCTTCTGGATCCATAAACATCCCAGTGCTCTCTAAACCATCAGAGACAGCAGGAGCTGCTGTTTAGGAAGAACACAGAAAATGGTCACATCCTCTGGCCCATTCCCCCTCTGTATTTAGGATGTCTCTACCTGGTCCTCCAGCTATCCAAACAAACACCTGCTCTGCAGGAATTTATTTTATCCCTTTGTCATCCTGTGAATGCCATTAGTGCCCACAAGTGCCTGGGGCAGCCAGTTCCATTTGTCCATTGTTCTGCACTTGCTTTGATTTAGCTCTGCAGCTCTGTAGTTACTTTAATTACTCTCCTTCTCTCTGAACTGAAGACTTTTATTTTTCAGTCTTTTGAAAACAACTTCTTCCCCTTGCTCATTTTAGCTGCCCCTTTTTCACCTCTCTGCCTCCATGACTTTTTCTTGAGTTGTGGAGACTGTGAATCCACACTTCTCAAAGATGTGAGCATGAGCAGCTTTTATGGAGCTGCGGGATGCTGCTGCACGTGGTCCTGATGATTTCTGAGAGGTGCCACCCACGACCCCAGAATCTCTTCCCATGGGTGTCAGTGCCTGGAATGAGTTCAGCCCCATGGGGACATGGTTTATATTCCTTTTGTCTCACGTAAAATGCATCTGTCTGGCGGTCCATCTGCCACTTCTGTGCCAGCCGCTGGGCTTTGTGGGGTGTCCCAAATCTGCATCGTTTTGGCGCATTTGACACTGAAATCCAGGCTCAGCTGGAGCTGAACCTGCACAGGTTTCCATGGATTTGGCCGTAAAATAGCAGGGATCCAGTGGCAAATTCCAGGAAACACCCAACCCTCCGTGACTTCTGGAAAACATGTAGCTCCAGTTCCTAAGGGCATGTACCTAATTTTGCACCTATCAGAAATCTCAAGGTTGCACACACCTAAAGGAGATTTCTCAACACCTTCCTAAATAAGAAGCATTATCTGACAACCAGCTTAAGTTACTCAAGCCCTTGATTGTCTCTCTCACACACAAGTTTTGCTGAGTTGAAGGAAGATTTCTCCAAGAGCTGCATGGGATCTTCATCTCAGCAGTACTGACTATAACCAGAAGCAGATTTTTAGTCCTAAAATTAGATTATTTTATTTGCTTCATAAGGCAGCAGGTGGTTTTTAACCCAGTCTGTGTTTTGAGAGGCATCAGAAATCAGCCAATGGGATTTGTACGTGGCTTCGGCTGCCATTCTCATGAATGTCTACTTAAAACAGCACCTTGAGAGCCCTGGCTGTGAATTTAAAAGAGGAATTTAAGACTTTAAAACTGTAAAAGTCTTTATATGTAAGAATTTAAAAGACATTTTTTCCCATTTTCAAAATAATAAATGTATTATATAATACAACATAACGTTTTATAGATTATAATATAACTAATATGGCATAATATACAAACTAGACACAGAAGTTAATAATTTAAAGATGTTATTGCCTATTTTTTCATTAACAGACCAACACTGTCATTTATGGTCTACTTTCTAACCACACATATTGTCACAACTTGCTTGTGCACAGGAAAACAAGCAATTCAGAACAGAAAAATTGCTATTCCTTCAGCAGTCACCTCCTCTTCACAAATCCCTCTAGTGACCCTGTGCAAACTCCTGTCTGAAAGTCATTTATGGGGCTATTTGGTTCGTGTGCTCTTTCTTAGCAAAGCAGCTGCATAACTTTCTATTGAGAGATCTTAAAAATGTTTGTCATATCATGTCAACTGCTTCAAGACATGAGCTGGTGCAGAGCCTAAAAATAGCTCCGTGGAGATGACTGGCCTGGCCTTGAGCCAGGCTGGGATCAAGGAGGAATAAATGTGACTTAAACTCACTTTTGCTAAACTCAGACTGAGGACTGGATGAAACCAACTCAGACCATGGGACTGTGTGTAAAACAGAGTGAGAATGAGAAGAGAGGAGGATTTTTACCCAGTTCTCGTGTTGTTTCCTCCCTGTAGCACACTGGCCACACTTGAGGCACTGCAGAGTCCGTGAAATAAAACATTTGGCAGCCACTGCAGAAATCAGCGGAGGGATTTTTCCCCAAATGGAGCACAAGGGAAGGAGGTGGGCAGGGAGCTGCTTCCCCAGTCTGCAGCTCCACATGGGATCTGTTCTGCAGTTTAACCCCTCTCGAAAGGGGTTTGAACCCTTAAGAGGGTTTTAAATTCCTCTTTAAAGCGCGTTGTGTTCCTGAGCTGATTGGACACGAGTCAGGGGGATCATTGGAATCACCACAGGGATAACAAACACCTCAGCTGGGAGAAACTCAGCTGCTCAGGATAGACCCCAAGAGCCCCTTAAATAGATGCTTACTTAACATTTGGGACTTGGAAACCTCCATGAATAGGAGTTCTAATGAACGAAATGCCAGGAGAAACCATCTCCTTGCGTGGCTGGCTCTGACATTTCCAGGCATAGCCTCTCTCCTGGGCCATCATTTTGCACCCACACTTGTCTGACAACTTGCTGAAGAAGTGCATCCAAACAGACAATGAAATGCCTGCATGATTTGTGCAGGAGGGAAGTAAACAAAATATCACTGAGGATAAAATCTTTTCAAATGCAGCTAAAAAAAGCACTATCAGACACTTCCAAGTGCTGGAAAATTGCTTCTCTCTCTGCTGCTTGGCTCATTTCAGTTCACTCTTTTGGGATGAGATTTTTCTTGATGAGGTTTGACCAGACTTCGATTTAAACATCTGAAAGTTCCACAGTAATTGTTGTTAAGTGTTTGGTGCAATTCATGTTTGGCGAGTCGGCTCATCTCCATGGCACAGGGAGAGTGATTTATTCAGAAAGCTGCTGAGAATAAAGATCATCAGTAAATTGGGAGGCCAGGGCCTGTGAAAGTGTAAAGTTCTTTGTCCTGTTCCATTCCTCAGTTCTCATAATTGATGACCACATTTGTGCCTACTACAGCTAGAAATTGTTCTGCCTGGAAAATTCTCCATACTTTTCCACTTCAACTCAGAGTCTGATCTCCCCTCCAATAAATAATCAGTGTTCAGCTTTGTAATGTCTCTCCTTTTGCCTTTTCCCTTCATGCCCGTGTTGCCTCTCTCTCAACAACAAAATGCAAAAATGAAATGCAAAGGGTGCTTTGCCCATTTCACCCAGGCAGGATGTCAAGAAGCTCTGCACAAAATCTGTGCTGTGCTGTTCAAACAAGTGACACATTTATTAGACCCAGCTGAGCATGGAGGAATATTGAAGATGACGTGCAAGCTGTAAACAGGTCACCTTCTTCAAGAGAAAGTGGATTACTTCAATGCAAGACATATTTAAATGCATTCTCCTTTCACTCTCCCTTTTGTAGTTTAATTGATGCCCGTTTGGGAACGCCAGATTATTTTTTAGCAGTTTGACTTTCCTACTTGTGGATATATTTGGTCTAAATTCCCTTTTATTTTGAGTCCCAGGGAGCTTATGATTTACAGATAGGGATTTTTCCATGTGACATGGAGTGACATCGAGTTTGAACAGACCTCCTGCTTCAAAAGAAAAGATTAAAGAATGGAGAGTGAAATGCTGCTCCTGATGCAGGTTCTGATTTCTCCATTGTGTGACAAACTGGAAATACACAGTGGAAAATTGTTTGAAATATGTTTCAAAGCCTTTTTTTTTTTGCATAAAATTCCACCCCTATATAATAGTCCTATCGGCCCAGCATTGGGCCAAGGCAAATGAAATAATTTAAGAGCTGGGAATCTCCAAAACACTCTTCTGGTGAAAATGTAATCGCTTTGTTTTGAAAGTGCCTAATGATCCAAAAAATGGGTTGATAGCTCTCAAAGCTTTCAGATCTGGAGATGCTGACAGAGCAATTTTAAGAGCGGAAGAAACTTTGTTTTTAGTGTCTCCTTTTCCAGACTTTCTCCTGACAACCATTACTCATTAGCCAAGGCCAGGGAAAGGGGAAATGCTCTAGAGAGTTTTCAGCACAGATAACACAGGAAAGCAGAGGACAGAGCTGTGAAGCAGATGCATCTTGCAATTAATAAGCAGATAAAAGCAGATAAAAGCTTGTAGGAGTGCTGTGAGCTGAGGAAAGCACCCGTTTGTCCTTCCTCCCCTCCATCCTCCTGCTTTTCCTGTGCAGGGGGAAGCAGGGCAGGAGCACTGCTGCTCCTCCTGGTCTTTTCCATGGAGAAATCAGCAGATTTCCAGCCATGGGATCAATACATCCACACAATATCTCCTGGCTCCAGGCTGGAAAGGATCCATCTGTTTGGTGTGCCACACTCTGAGCCTGTGCTCTTGGCATCTTCTGGGCCCTGAAGATGCACAGAATGGGGCACGAAGCCGATTCCCACCTTGGAAACTGCTGGAAACAGGTCCAGAGGAGATGTGCGAAACAAATTCGTATCAAAACCAGGCTCGGTGCTGCACAGAAATTAAAGAGACAGGGCTGAGGAGCAGCCCAGGGGGGAAAAAAACCCCCCAATATTCTGTGATATTCTCAGTGCATGGAGGCTCTGAGGAGAAGCTTGATGAGAGGATGCAGAGTGAGAGCACGTTCTGTGCTGAGGAGCTGGGGGCAGGAAGAGAGAGGCAGCTCCAGAACATGGTGGGTGGGAAAGCTGATCCCAGCAGAGCCAGGACAGGCAAACTCATCTCGAGAGATGGTCACAGCAGCACTGCCAAACCCCGACTTCACACCAAGTGTCTTGTTTCTGCCCGCATATGTAAATAACAACAGCAATTTCAGTCAAGAAAACAACGTTCTCCCTTCAGAGGAAAGAAATTGCAGATCTGGGGGTGGAGGTGTCATTTGCACAGAGTGTTGAGGCTTCAGATTCGGTGACAGGTGATTCCTGCCTCCCTGCAAGCCATACAAGCACGCAGCCTGTTCGCATTAGGCTCTGGGATTTGTTTTCCTGCAGGATTACTCCAGTGAATCCTGGCACAAACACCAAAAGCTACTCACTGAGGGGTAACATGGGCTGGGGGTATTTCAGTTAACTAAAACTGGCATTAAATTAATGCCAGAGTGAAAATGCTGGAAATAAACCCCCCGCACTGACGAATTCTCATGTAACAGAGTTGCCCTTCAAGAGGGTTCTCATGCTAAAACCTTTGAGGGCAAAATGATGGGGAGAAGAGATCTCAAAACAAGACGTTGGCCCGAACACAGAGCACTCAGGTGGGCACAGGGAGGCTTGGGGTCTTTTGTTCTTGCGCGGAATAGTTCTCTGTGAAAGAGAGATGTCACACACACTCATGAACCCAGCGCTGTGCACAAGCAAATTCATCCTGACTCAGAGGAGCTTAAAAATCCTTCCCAGCAGGGCGTGCCAGGAGGCTGGAGATGCAAGTTCAGTTAGGAAAATAAACCTGTATAGATCCTTACAATACACAAACACTCGTGTATGTAAAATGCACTTAAAATAAATCTGTCATGTACAGACATCAAATGCAGTTTGTTACTTCCATATGCATTCAAAAAACTAAAAAGGTAAATTTTGAATATGGCTTCTGAAGTTTTCCAGTATGGTTTCTAAAATTTCATTGCCATTTAGAAGTGGGCATTAAGAAAGGACCTGAAAGTCAAGGGTCTTCCAAGAGGAAACTCTGGGATGTGCAATGCAGGTATGTGCACTTCTCCATGCCACTAAAAACTTCATAGCTTGGTATTTTTATGGTCCACTTTAGTTAAAAAGCTTTCATTTTTAATGCTGGCAATCTTCAAGTAACAGCACTGAAATTGGTGTGCCTAATTAGGGTGATCATGCAGTTGTAATGATTTAATTTCAGATTTTGAGGGGTATTATAGCTGCAGCTTTCTCTGCAGCCTGCTATTAAATACCTGCAGGTGTGCTGGATTCAGGGAACATCCCTGGCATTAACACAGACACATAAAAGGAAGATTGTGTTTCCAAAGATCTTAAGAAGCCTTGAAGGTCAGATGAAAAATTGAATAAACAGACACGCTTTTAAAATTATCTTCTGATCTTCTTCAAATTGTGCTTTTTTTTTCCTTATAATCTTTACTTAATCTTTTAAATTAGCCTCATAATAATAAAGATGATAGAGTAGAGAAATGCTAAAATACAAGGTGAAAGACACTGGCTTTTTAATTAACCAAAATGTATGCTTACTTTGCTAAAGGTTACAGCCTGTTTGGTGAACCCCAGTACAGGAAGGACTTGAGACTGAATTTTTGTGCTGTGAATTAACAGAAAATATGAGCTCTGTATTGGGCCCATTCAGGGATTTGATAAGCCATGAAACCTGAGTGTGCCTGGATGCCAAATACTGCCTGTATGTGCAAATTTGGATCAAGATTTATGAAAACAGGTGCCACAACTTATATTTCCAACCGCTAAATAGTCTCATTTTCTAAGGAATGTTTCCGACTTTAGCAGTGACCCCCCAGTTTTATCTCCACGAGCAGAGAAAGCTGTAATGGGAACAGTTAAGTTGCTCAAATAGGGCCAATATTCTTTATAAATTCACTGAATTGAACAGTGTCTGTGTAACCTCATATTTTACTAAAATACTGAGGTGCACAGAGATAGCTCTAATTGTAATGGAATGTCCCTTTTCAAATATATCCTTGGAAACAAACACTGGCTGGAGGAAATTGTGTCTTGGAGGTCGTAAGGTTGCGGGCCTAAAAGTCAATAAAATGCATTGAAAGTCCCACTTTAAAGAAAAGTGGTTTTTCACTCTGGATTCCTGTCTTCCACTGCACTTAAGAAATTTTTAACGTGGTTCACACAGGTCAATCTCTACTGAGCATTAAAGTTATTTTTGAAGTGAAAATAAAAACCCCACTAAGAATGAGTCAGCAGGACTGCACTCTCTGCACTTGCAGTAGCAGGAACTTTTATTTTGGGGAAATACTTGAAATTTTTCCTCCTATTTTGATGACCCAAAGTTGCAGAGCAGGGCCATGCTTTTTCTTACTGCCATGGGTAATAAAGGTGGGATTATTCCCTGGCTTCTGAGGGAAAACCTCCTTATTAGTGGGCAGCTGTCACTGAGAGATGGTTTATGTTCAGTTTGTTGGGTTATGCAATTGTCCTGGTTCTGACACAACTGCAGCATCTCCCAGCCACTGTAAATACAAAACTGCAGGAAACTCTGGGGAGGCAAAGGGAGAGAAATCACTTCCTCAGGGGGAGTCACTTCTATTCTTTCTCCTTCCTGGAAATGGAATTTCCTCCTGGAAGCATATCTCAGGAGTAAGATAAAATCACTCAGTCAACACACCTAATGTCCATTTGAAAAGGGAATAGCCTGTGCTGTGTTATAATATCCCAGCTGAGACAAGAAAAAGATAGCAAACTGCAGGAATGTATCCTGTATTACATAAAAGAACCACGAGATTAAAGCTGACTGTGATCTTGTTTGCTCAGGATTTAAATTGATGTCTCTCATAGACATCCGTGGCCTTAACCTGCATTTACAGTGGCAGAGGGGAATATTTGGTCATAAAAGCTGAAGTCTGATGTGTTAAAGGGGAAAACTAAAAGCCCTCCAATATTTCTGCAACATGATGGTGTTTCCATTTGATCCTGACAAGTTATTTATTCAGCTGGTGCCTCAATTTCCCAGCAGTAAACTGGAAATAAAACTTCTGTGAGTGCCACAGTGCTACTAATTCTTGTGGAAGGATTGGAGGGTCTGAATGATTGGCACTAAAAAGAGCTTTTCTATTGACATTCTCTGCATGCAACATCAAGATATCAGCGTTTCTCTCCCCCTGTGCTAGTTAGAGAGAAATATTTGGCCATCTTCTCCCACTTAAGCACATTTATGGCTCTCTGAAGGGCCCCACTGTCTCCAGTGACCAACTGAAATTACATGGAGCTGCTCATTGGCATTTCCAGAACAACCAGTGAAAATCAATTGTTGAATTTAGCTACAACATTGTCAGTAAATAGACCTTTTGATCCAATTTCAAGGTCAGTGCACACCAAGCTTAATTAGAATGGTGTGGTGTGTTACCCATTGTTATTGAATGATTTTGAATATTTAAGAGGGCTCTGAGGGCTCTGGAATTCACCAAAGAGGGGGGAAAAAAAAAAAAAGGGAAGAAGACTGAGGGGACCTAGAGAGCTCTTATTTCTGCGTCCATTTCTCTTATTCAGAAGTTGATTGGAGTTATTAACCCAGAGACTTTCTTGATTAGGTTAAACTGGCTAAAACCAGCACTGTCACAGAAAGAAGGGCGCCCTTTTTGCCTCCAAGGCATTTTCTTCTTCAAGTGCTGGACCTTGGGAAGCCTGGCCTAAGTGAAAGCAAAATGAGAAACATAAATCCCTCACTTTGACTTCGTGTTAAGTGTGTAATTGCTGGAATTTTCTTCAAAATATCCAGATTGATTTTCATCGCTGCACAATTTTAAACCATGTAACATGTTAAATTTAGTAAAAGCTACTTATTTTCCTCTGTAGAAGAGAGATCTGTATCTGCAGCCACTGTGTAATTTAATTACAGGAGAACACGGATTTTTTTTTTTGTTACTCTATAAAATGACCTCCCAAAGCACATAGAAAAGAACGTATAAAGGAAGGTATAAATTAAGGTGAAAGACACAGTGGGAGTCAGTTCTCCACTCCCACCTCTTGTTACACCCACTGAGTGCAAGGCTAATCTGAGTCTCCCTCCTTTCCCTTTGCTCCCGCTGCCTCCTGAGAGATTTGGGCTTGGCCTTCTATCTGACTCAGTTTTATTGAATGGGCTATAACATCATTTAAGTAATTGTTTGGCCCAGTGGGACTCACTTTTCCCATCCACTGGCTCTGTTTGCAAGGGCAGAATTCCACCCGCTGCCTTGACTTTCCTGTCCCAGCACGTCGAAAACATTCAGAGGGCAGCATTATTCCTTCTCCTAATTAACAAGAATATGTGCAACTCTTCTGCTGTGAAATATTCATTGAGAATTTGCTATTAAGTATTCATCAGTGTTAACAAATAATTTTTTCCTTTGCGTACACCAGTGACACTTAGAGAAAATGAGAATACACTCACGCAGAGCTGTGCTGTATTACAAACCACTGCTATTATGACATGCTGCAAATCTAATTTATTTCAGGAGCCTTGAACACAGATCATGGCAGTAAAATGTCTCCTTTATACACATCAGTGGTTGTTTGTGGCACAACAGCACTTCCATGTTTTAATAATGTAACTGCTCCCTTGAACTGCGCTTATTTCCTCAGTGATGGATCACACATTTAGAGCAGCAGATGAAATGCTTGCAGTGACATTTTAGTGCTGGAAATCAGAGCATTTATACCTGGTGTAAACTCAAAATTGTCTCTACTTTCTACAGCATCTTAGTACTAGAAAACACTTTCACCGAGGGAAAAAAAATATTTTTCACTGGGGGAAAAAAAAAGAGATTTATTTTAAATGGTAACTGCAAGAGATACTCACTGAAACTATGAATAGTTTAGATTATTCCCCTGGCTCTCTTACCTAAAATAGAGCCAGCTGGAAGATGACAGTTCATTCTGAGGCTCTCACACAGCTGATTTCTGGGCTGTTCACCAAGCCCAGCCCCAGTTTGCTGCCCTGAATTCAGGGGATTCACTCGACTCCGCAGTTTGGCAGCAGCTCCCCAGCCTCTCCTGGGGTCAGACTGGGACATTCTCCTCTTTCTATCTTTGCACCTCTTCAAACAGTTCCTAACATTTCCTTTCCTATGGGAAAGGCCGAGACAACTGGGATTGTCCAGCCTGGAGAAAAGAAGGCTTTGGGGTCACTTAATTCTGGCCTTCCAGTGCTTGAAGGAGGAAGATGGGAAAGCCTTTTTACAAGGGCTTGAAGTGACAGGACACGGGGGAATGCCTTCGACTGACAGAGATTAGGTTCAGGTTGGATACTGGGGAGAAATTCTTCCCTGTGAGGGGGTTGAGGCCCAGGCACAGGGTGCCCAGAGAAGCTAAAGTGCTTCTTTTGCTGCAGAAGTCAGGGAAATGGAGGGATGGAAATGACTGCATTTGAAAAAGAGCAGAGAGGTGTGGCCCCAGGTTTGGCCTGAGTGAGAGGTTGTGTGGGCTGCTCTTCATCTCTTGGGGCCAAATCTGGGATTTTATGTATCCCATAATAAAATGAGACAACTGCTGTGGAGAAGGTTCAGGACCAAGAACCTGCAGCCCCCAGTTAATGAGAGGTTTTCCAGCAGCTTGTGGGTGCTCAGGAGGTTTGGTGGGGATGGAAGAGCTCCTGTGGGGGAGCTCAGGGAAGCATTAAGTCCAAGTGACAAACGAGGCAGAGAGGGGAAGGTCTGCTCAAGCGAAGAGAGAATCACTCACCAGCAGATTTAAAGGGAATATCTTCACAGGAGAGTAATTAATCTTATTTTGGATTTTCACAGAGAGCTCGTAGGAGGGCTGTGAGCAGAGCAAAAGGGAAGGAGCAGTTCAGAGTGACTTTGTGCATTGGCTGGTTATATATTGGCCATCCAGCTCTCTCAGGGAGCACGAAGGAATTTCTGGATTTTAACCCCATCTTCTCTGAGCTCCTGTTCAGCGGCACGCCAACGGCACCTCCAGGGGCAATTCTGATGACATCCATGTGTAAATAAGCAATCCCAAACCTGAAAGCTTTGCTCTGGGGTTTATTACCTCAGCAGATTAATTTTGAAGTGTCTGACAAATGAATGATCAGATAAAATTGTGGCAAATACCTACCTTAACAGGCAATTATTTCCCACACCTTTGGCTTGCTGACATTCACTGGAGGGTCATTCCTGAGCTACAGAGAGGCCACCTCTGCTGCCACCATGGCTGCGGGCACTGCCCACGGGCCCATGTCTGAAAATCAGCACAGCAGAGGATTTGCCACTTGGAGAGTCCAAAATTGCCACCTGCAGGGTCTTTCTCAGAAAATCAGTCATGAAAGGCTGGTGGAATCACCCCCAAGTGAATTGCTGCAGAAGGGAGTCACTTCCACATAATTTATAGCTGAGGTGTTTGGACTAATTGATCTGCAGGCTAAGCACGGCCAAAATATATCAATAAACCAAACTCCGAGTGGTGTCATAAAGACTGGAATTCAACAGTGTTCTGTGGGATGGGCTGTGCTCCATGCAACAGGTATGTGAGTTCTAGCAGAGGGAAGAGCCAAAGATAAACTTTGTTTTCTGTTGATGGGAGGGAATAACCACGTTACAAGAGAAAGAAAAAAAGACAAGAAGGGGAGGCCACTAAAAATTTCAGCCTGACTTGTACCCTATTCAGTATTCTTGCCTTTGCTAGGGTTTGAGCTTCAGGATGGACAGTATTTCTCAGTTAGCGTCCCACACCAAACTGCACTTGGCAGAGAGCATAAAATAAATCAATAACCCCCCCAGAAAGATCTTTGAGGTCATCACCACTGCCCTTGAATAAACTGCTCAGGAAACTTCAGGCTCTGGCACTGTGTTTTTTTCTTCACATCAGTGGATGATTGGAGGTTCCAGAGGACCTGGTGCATCTGGGTGGAGCCTTCCCTGTCCAGACCTGGAGGCAGAAGATGCTGGGGGCAGAAGGACGGCTCTGGAGTTAATCACAGAGTTATGGACGTGCCATCCCTTCTCCTCCAGCCCCAGCACAGCGGGTGTTTGCTTTTCCCCAGCTGCACAGGCACAGCCTGGCAGGGCTTGGCTGCCGGGGAAGGAGCAGGAGGCAGCTGCAGACCTGTTGCTCAGAGCTGGGGAGAGCCTTGTACAAGAATTTGGGCAGAAGTACCACAGAGCTGATGTGGCAGCACCAATCCAGGTGGTGGGAAGAGGTAACTTTTCCCAGATTTCTCTGCAGAGGTGTGTGACGAGCCCCACGCCGCGATTCCTGCTCCGAAGGCCAGCAGCCCTGAGTGAGGGTTCAGGAACTGAACAAAACCCGGCAGATACCATCAAAGAGAGAACCCTCAGTTTACAGGGAGCTGTTGAGTCAGTAAAGCCCTTCCCTTCACCCCCCTGCTTCCCATGTACTCAGCCAACACCAGCTGTGGCCCAATTAAACCAAACTGCTTACGGAAATGGATCTGTTGCAGACAGGCACACAATGGATTATGATTGTAATCACTTGAGAGGTCACAGCAGCTCAGTGCTTGTGTTTTCTGATTTTTGGGTGAGATACAGGACCGAAGTTCTGACCCACTCTGGGTGGCTACAGACCCCCCTGCCCCTTGTTTGTCCGGATGGTGGAACAGCACTTGTGGGGCCAGCAGGCACATGCTGACCCTTCATCTGCTCCAAAGGTGCTGCCATAGCCCGGAGAGGAGTGTTGGGAGCAACAGACAGTGAGATTCCTGCTTGCAGGATCAACATGGGCCTAACTCCAGGCTGTGAACTCCAATGAAATGGAAACACCTCGGGGCAGGTGGGAAAAGAACCTGCAAACTCAAAGACCCTGCAAGGCGAAGAACACTCACGGTGGCTTTCCTTGTGCAGCTTTAGTCCCCCCGGTGAGGTGGGATGTGGCCCCTGCTGCTCTGTCTGACCAGCACTCTCCTCCATGGGGACACTGCTGCTCTCCAAAACGCCTCAAGGACTTCAGGCTCTCCCCCTGGAGGAATAAATTTACGTGCAAGGTGTTTTACAGTGGCAGTTAATGTGTTTCTCTTTGAGACATGTTTATTTTCTGTCATGACTCTGCCCAGTCCTATCATCTAAGGAAGTTCTTATAGACACTGAGTGCAGCAATTTGTCTTCTTTTGGGTTCTTTTCTGAGGCTCTCTCTTCACTGGGCCTCCCTGGAATCTACAATGCCATCTGCTTTGCTGGGCTGTAGCCAGGTCACTTCATTAAATCAGCAGGGAGTAATTGATGGATGGCATTGTTCTCACCGGGGCAGAACGGGATCAGGGAGCAGAGGCAAAGGGGCAGAACAGCGCAAGCATTTCAGTTCTCAGGGATCTCAGCAAACAAAAGGGGAAAAGAATGCGGCTCCTCTTCTCTTGGGGTACCTTTTGGTTTTGTGAAAAACATCAATCGCTTGTTTAAAAATTTAAGAAGTTTAATAGTAATAAAATAGTTATAAAAACAATAATAAAAATGAGAGCAATAAGAATTTTGGCAGTCAGAGTTGGGACAATAAAAGGACAATAACAACAAAGAATTACAGATGTCTGGATACTCCTAGATGCTAATCCCTAAAAGCACGACTTGGAACAAAGGATTGACCCTTAAAAGCAATAGCCTGTTGCATACTCATATATCTCATATATTGTGCATAAATTCCTTGCAAACTAGGGTTTTTTCTGGTTTTTGTCAACTTTCTCTCCTTAATCCTGGTGGCTCCTCAAAGGCTGAAGAAGAGGTGGAATGATGTTTGTCTTTTCCCATAAGGAGGCAGTAACTCTTGCTGTTATCTCTGTGTGAAGAATTTCTTGGTTTTCTCATCCATTCCTTGTGCTGGTCATAAAAAGTATCTTATACCACCTATTATGCTATAGCCTAAAACACACTACTTAAAATGATTAATACAACATTACAAAAAAAAAAAAAAGGATTAATACAACATTACTTTCAAACATAACACCTATAGTATTCACTTTAATGTTTGTGAAAAGCCAATCATATAATACGCATTTTTCACAGTTTCAGATATTTTTGTGATCTCTGGAATCGCTGCTGCATGAGCACGGGTAGCTTTTGGAAGTGAAAAGACCAGCAGCACTTTCAGGATGTGGGGCTGAGGTGAGGAGCACAATGTGAAAATCAGGAGATGTTTATTATGTGTAAGAACCAGACAAAACCTCTCTTTGAGTAGAAACTGATTCCCATCTGCTCTGTGCCTGGCCCTTTTAGCTAAACTTAACTTGTGGCTGCTGCTGCTTCGTCTGGAAAGAAAATATGAAGTGACTGATAGAGAGATTTGCTGGGAGCTGCTTTGCTCAGCTCTCTGAGAGGCTGCAAGAAAATATCTGCACCGTGGGACAATCCCAGCTCTTGCTTTACATACACATAAAGGGAAAAAAATAAATGTTTTTTTTCTGCTTGGAGCAGCAGACAACATCTTCGCTTTAAAAAAACACCTGAAAGAGCTGAAAATTGCTTCTGAAGTCTTGTCAAGGTTTAATTAAATTTTTTGCTGTTTTCCACCCTCTGGTTTGTGTTTTGCTCATTCTCACATTGGACAAAGAGTTATTTTTATTCTTTTGATTAAATTAATCTCAATCAATTTCTGCTAGAGCTCTGGGCATGGCGAGGCTGGAATATGTAATTGTGCTTGTTTGTGGTGTGAATATTGAGCATTACACAGAAAATGAGCAGTGTTAGAAGAAATGGTA
Source organism: Donacobius atricapilla (assembly GCA_013397315.1). Lineage (NCBI taxonomy): Eukaryota > Metazoa > Chordata > Aves > Passeriformes > Mimidae > Donacobius > Donacobius atricapilla. The sequence continues at coordinate 231,312 of WBMY01002696.1, forward strand.
CATGATAACAGTTAATCCAGCAAATTAAAACACCACAACCACAACAATATAATAATAATTATTATTAATAATAATAATAACAACAACAGCAGCAGCATATAAAATGCCTGCAGGCTGTCACATGTATTGGATCTCAGAACTGAAATACAATAACAATACAAAGCTGGAAAAGCACATAAGTTAATTTTGCCAAATAAAATTCAATATTTATCTGTATCATTGAGTATAACACACTGAACTACCTGGAATCTGTTTAAGGAAAGTCCAGATGAATCACTCTGAACATGCAGGACTATAATGAGCAATCAGATGAAAAAATCCAACCATGAAAACACCCAGGCCGGTGTTTACAGCCAATGAACACTTTTAAAGCACTCTGGTGTCTGCAAAATCCCTTTTACAACACATTGTAAGAAGCCCCAAGGTTACAAGCAGCTTTACAACATCAAGACAGCAATAAAACACCTTTCAGCCTTTTATGAGAGAACCCAGGTCCTGAGTGCACTAAAAGTAGTCACTCACTAAAATATAGAGGTTATTCTCCAAGGAATTTCAATCCTGCAGAAGCAGATTTTGTTCTTTGACATTAAAAAAAAAAAAAAAGCTCCAAACAGTACAAAATAAAAGTAAAATGTTGTGCTGGAGAACCTCCCTTGATATGACCTGACATGATTTTACTGGAATAGCAGTCTCATGGAACCTGGTTTTGCAATTTTTCCTAATTTTCACTGGAATATTTCAGCTTGAGAAACTCAGGAAAACTGTAATCTTTTGGGAAACTCCAGACTTACGTCTTCAAATGGACCAGAAATGACCATTTGTCATTGGTTTGGGTTTTTTTGTTCGCATAGTTGCTTCTGGGTAGGAAGTTGCAAGGACTCTGAGTGATGACAATTTTCTATTTCTTTCATTCTTTTCATTTTTAGAGGAGCTGGTTGCAACATTTTTGGTTTATGATGATGCAGTCTTGTGTTGTAACACATTCAGAGCCTCAGGACATGGGACCTTGAGAATTAAGGGTGAGGAGAGGTGCACCCAACAGCTGGTTTTATTTTGCACGCATCAGAGACCTTGTGTAAACAACACATCTTAATACAACTTCACCCCAAATAATGTCAGAATTGTTCGATCAGTTTCCTTTTTTCAAATATACACCATAATTTTGTTAAAAGCTGACAAAATCAGCTTGGATAAATGTGTTGATAGCATTATGCTGCAATCTGATCACTTACTGTCATTAAATTGGGAAATTCTTCAGCTTCAACAGATTCTACAGTCAGCCTGAAAACTGAAAACTTCCAACCCAAACCATCCTGTGATCCCATGGTTCTATAAAAAGAAGAAATGGGGGGAAAGAACTCTTCTTCTGGTGAAATGGAGTACAATATAATGTAGTCATTATTATTATTAATAATAATAATAATGTAATTATTTTTCTAAGTATATCTGAGGTTTATAATCTGAGGTTTCAGGGCTACAGCAAGAGTTTCATTTTTCCCAGAGCAGAGTTCCATCTCTTTAAAAGCCTGTTAAAGTCACAGAGATGCATCCATCAGTTATTGTACTGAGGGAACGTGGTGACAGCAGACGTCCCAAGGAAAGGAAGAGCTGAAAGGATGGTAGGATTAGCACAGATAATGACACTCATTTGTCTGCACGGTGAACATTCGCTGAGTTGTAAGATTTTTAAATTGAATTGAACTTTGGATGATCTCCGGGTCTCAGGTCTCTAAATAATCCTTATCTCCAGGTGCTTTTCACAGAAGGTGGAGGAGCAGTTCCCCAGGGTCACTTATCTTGTGAAAGATGCCCAGCTCAGCATCTCCTCTATCACTGATTTGGCAGCATTTTCCCAAGGCCATCTGATTGCCAGTTCTTGATAATACCAAATTATTTTCCCGAGTCTTTTCCTCTATTAATTGTAAACCTCATCACTTAGGATTAAACCAGTGATAGATCAGAGCCTTTTCATACAAGGAGATTTCTGCCTAGTTCCTTGAAGTGGAAATTCACATTTCTAAAGTCATCATCAAGTCAGCAAAGGTTTTGAGATTGAAAGAGTCAGTAGTCACAAAACCTGAGAATGAAAAATGCTATCAAAGAAAATGACATCTGGTCTGATAGGGTGGAGCAATTATCTGGGTAAAATGCAGAGTAAAATCATTACCCTCACAAGGAATGTTAGCTGCAGGTTAAGGCCACTGACTCATTACATGGAGAGGCTTCTCGTGGCCTTCTCCTGAAGGGCTGCAGCCCTGCAGAAGCCTTTAGTGGGAATGTGTGAAGGAATTCAAAGGTCAGACCCTTCCAGGAACTGTCATAGGAGGGTGTTTAGCCCAGCACAGTCAGGGATGCTTTCGTTTGTTGGACAGAAGAGTTCAGCTCGTAAAAGACATTTTCCTATGCATTTTATGAGCAACGTTTTAAACAAAACAATGCAAAGCAATTGTACTTCTCATGTGCTTTTACTGTAAGCTGGAATTTCAGTAAGAATGTCTCTGGCTCAGAAGCTGGTTTTTAATTTGCATAGAACAAAGAACACTGGCAAAATGTGTCCTGGTGTAGAGGATGAGGCAGCCCAGGTTTGGGGAGCTGTGTGGGGCTTTGCAGTCTGGGTTTGGGGCTGAAAACAGGGAAATGTACAGAAGGGGCTTGGGGGGAATATGCAGAGCTGTGGGAAATACAGAGACAGGGAAGTATGAGAGACTGGGCCATAATTTACTCAGTTATCCAGGGGGAGGCACAAAAGGGAGCAGAGGAGTGTACAGCCTGTTTGGAAAGAGTAATTCTCACAGTAAATAGCACTTTAGCAGGAGAAGGATCAACAGCTGGGTGTTTCCAATAATATATAAAATAATAAAGCACCGGGATAATGCAGCCAGGGATACAGAGAGTTCCTATTCCTCTGAGACTATTTTGTAAAACTATGCATTAGATGAATCAGAAGCCCCTGTGCAAAGCTGAAATTACCAGGAAAGATGATTTATGGGTGTTGAGCAAAAACTCTGAATATAAGGTCATAATAGTGACGTCTACACTTAAAACCTGCATTCCTTTTTTATTTTTAATGAAAGAGTGTGTGGCGATGATGACCTGGGAATCACAGCAGTGCATTTAGTCATCAAAAAATGATTGGAAGACCAAGTTCTTATTTACTCAGTCTGAGCCCCTCTGGGTTCAAACATCAAACACTGCAGGCCTGAGTGGTTTGTGCAAGAAAAGAGAAAGAAAATCCACCTTTTGCAAAACACACAGGAAAGAAAAAAGAGCAACAGACGACTAACAGTGCTGCTGTGATTGCGCAGTTCTGTGGTGAACTGTGATCAGCAGTGACATTTCAAGGAGTGGAACGCCAGCTCCGTGGTGTTTACATGATACCCTGCGTTTTTACCCCAATAGTGAGGTGATTCTCTGCAGCCAAGAGAGAGAATTCAGTAATGGCAGGAGGATGAGATGTATTCCCGCTGGAAACGAGGCAGTTCGTGGAAACGCCGGGGTAGTTCAGCCCATTGAAGGAATTCTGTGAAAGCTGTGAAGCTCCATAACTTTCCACTGCCTGGGCGGCCTCGGTGCCAGCAATTCCTCGCCCCCATCCTGAGCATCTCCTGGGCTTGAGGTTTCACATTTTTGCAAGCTGTGAAATTTCCTGCTACCATTGATGTGGAAAGGCCGCGACGCCCTGAGCAGTCTGGGGTGGTGAACATGCCCAGTGCCCTCCTCCAGACAGAGGCAGAGGGGAAGGGAAGAGGCAGATGCTTGCGGCTCTTTGACAGCCAGTCCCTGGAAGATGCCTGCCTCTAAATATAGAACCTGCTCAGTTTTCAGCTGCTCACACCTTGCAGCAGCACAGGCGAGGAGAAGCCTTGCATTCAGTTCAGCTGCAGCCCTTTGAGAAGCAAAAAAAAGGGAAAGGGGGTTTATTTCTGGAGAACAAACTTCCTCCAAGCACCACTGACCGGGGCTGTTGTCTGGACACTCAGGGCTCCATGAAGTGTTGGTGGTTTCTTTATGCAGGAAATTCTGTGGGACCGGACCAAACATCCCCAGCTCATGCATGTCATTTTTAGAAGAACACTGAAAAGATGCCAAAATATCACTGCTCTGGCCCTGGGCCTGTGCAAGTCCAAAAGGAAAATGGCTTGTCTAAAACTTTCCCATAACACAGAATCACAGAATGGTTTGGCTTGGAAGGGACCTTAAACTGCCCCCTGCCAGGGGCAGGGACATCTTCCACTATCCCAGGTTGCTTCAAACCCCATCCAGCCTGGCCTTGGACACATCCAGGGATCCAGGGGCAGCCAGAGCTTCTCTGGACACCCTGTGCCAGGGCCTCCCCACCCTCACGGGGAATATTTTTTTCCCCCTAATATCCCATCTGACCCTGCCCTCTGTCGGTGGGAAGCCTTTTCCCCTTGCTTTGTCACGCTGTAAAAGGTCTCTCTCCATCTTGTGGGGTCCCTTCAGGCCCCGGAAGGCCAAAATTAGATCACCCCAAAGCTTCTCCAGGCTGAGCAATCCCAATCCTCCCAGCCTTTCCTTACAGGAGAGGTGCTTCATCCCCTGAATCTACCTGGTGGCCTCCTCTGCACTCTCTCCAGTATGTAAAACATCCCGTGATGGAGGTTTTTGTCTCAAAACCTTTTTGTCCTAATCTATTTTCTTCCCCACCCAAGGACATGTCTGCAGAGCCCCAGCCTTGTGCTGGCAGCTCACCCAGACATTTGTTTGCCAGGCCCCATCAGAAACCAGACTTCATTTGCCTCCCAAACTCTTCCTTTAGAAAGGCTCCTGTAGGAATGGGAAAACAAAATCCCCTGTGCAAGAGCAGGATCTGAGTCTGTGTTGGAGACCCTCAAAGACAGAGACACACAAGGAACTTTGGACTCTTCACCTTTTGAACTTTGAAAGTATGGAAACCTTCCGAGGTTGCTCCATTGTCAGTTAGTCAGCTGTGAATGTTTCTGCTGTTGTTACTCAGATCTTGCAAGCTCAAGTCAGTGGCTAAAAAAAATACTGAGCACAATGACTTTTATTTCATTGTTATTCAATACACATCTCAGGAGGGGTGACTAAGAGGTGAATGAGAAATTTCAAAGTCTCTTAACTCTCTAATTTTGCACACAAAAAATAACTTCGGTGCAGGACATTGTTTAAGATGTGTTTTAAACCCTTATAGGGAATAATTCCCTATTAAATCTGATCTTTTCTCCTCCTAGGGTGAAAATTTACAAAAAAATAACAACAAACCAATCAATATGTTTGCTAACTGCAACTACTTTAACCCTATGCAAACATATTGGGGCTTATGGTGAATTCTTGAGATATTTATTTAGAGGAATAACATTGCTCAGGCAACATGCGCTGTACAGCTATGGGAAGTTGAATTTTTTGTTACCCCTCACTGAGTGACTAGTTCTGAATGTTTAAACAAATTTAAAAATTCATATACAAGTAAACACATCAGTACAGTGTTGCTTCTGAATATTTACAAGTTAAGATTAGTTCACTAAAATTATCTGTAGGACAAATGGACAAAGAATATTTCTGTTCTAGGTAAAGCTACATAAGGTATTTAAATCTAAAGGATTTAAAGGCTTATTTTACTATATATTTGGGTTAGTTTTCATATTAGCTGTCTTCCTCTGTATTGAAGCCAGTGCACTCAGCTCAGACTTTTAGCTGCGATGGAGTGCAGTCATGCACACTGATTCTCCATGTATTTGTCAATGTTTAAGTAGTTGTACTACAGAAAGTGTTGTAAGGAGATGGCAATTCAGTTCAATCTGCAGTGCTGTCAGAGATTTCATCCCTCTGTGAGAAAAGAATGCCATAAATCACTGTGCCAGTGTCCAGAGAAGAGTAATACACCACCAAATTCAACCAAAATTAATTTCTTTAGCACCTCCTGCAGGCTCCCTTCTTGCAGATTTTCTCCTGTGTGTAAGAACAGGCTTCATTTTGCGGGCTTTCAGCTCAAATTAGCCCAGCATTGTCTCATGGACATCTACTCTTGGATGTCTTAGGGAATAGACATTTGATGGGAAGGCTCAGTTTTGGCACATTAGGTTTAAAGAGCACAAAAGTGCTGCACTTACTGCTGGAATAAA
>WBMY01002696.1:238634-255417 GCA_013397315.1 Donacobius atricapilla
TCTCCTCTCCTCTCCTCTCCTCTCCTCTCCTCTCCTGACAGAGGATACACTGCAATGTATCCTCTGTCATTAATATCTTTATTGAATGAATCTGTTTCTGGGTCAATGACACTTTAGCACTTGAACAGTGCAAAATGAGGAGCTCATCCAAAGGACTTCAGGGTCTCCACAAGCACTCCCATGTGTCAGTGTAAGCTAAAAATAAATATTTATTTCCTAGCAAAAGACATGGAAGGAGCTCAAATATCCCAGCATGGGGTGCAGCAGGATATCACAATTTCAACAGGCACTGAAATGAAGTTGCCAATGTGGGCTGTTGGCAGCTCCTCTTTGGTGCCTGCTGGCCTGGCCCTGTCAGTACCACCCAGAATTTTTCATAGCTACTGGTTAGATAGCAAAAGATAAATTGTCAACAATCTCACTCCAGAATATGGTTGGCATTTTATTTCCAAACAATACATATGGCCACACAGTTTATTGCTCCTTTCTTCTTATAATTCCTCCCCTTCATTTCACCCCCAAAGTTTTTAATAAGTAGCTTCCTTTTCAGAATTCATTTTTCCTGGAGGCTTAATATTGTGCTGCTCTCAGGATTAGGAAGAAGGTGATCTTAATTTGAGACTCCCATTTATTTCCTCCAATGCTACTGTATTTATTAGTGCTGGGGAATAGAGTGAAGCAGGCTGAACATTATTTATAATCTCAAAGGATTGTTTTGTTCAACCTGGGGTGTGATAAAAGTTAATGGCATTGAATTGTTTCCTCCCCAGCTTCTAGCTTTTCATATGATTTAGGGAATTAGTTTTTCTTCTGGACCTTATTTTTCTCCTGACACAGCCTGCATTTCTCAGGAAGATACAAGAAAAAGTATTATGGATAATGGATGTCCTTGCGGGCCCATCACAGGAAAATGTTTCAGGAACTGAAAAGCCAACTCTGATGATGTCCTTCATTTCTACGGTCTTTGGCGGCAACATTTTTTCTTCTGTTACAATTTTATATATATTTTTCATTTCAATATAGATAGCACTTTCCTGGCACTGTTGTTATGTCTTTTACTTTGATCAAGGGAGCTCATCCTTATAACACAGTGCTTAGATTCACTCAAGCTGCACCCCTGGGATCTCAAACCTTTTTTAGGATGGCAGAAAGTAGCCAGGCTGGGAAAAGTGTCACAAGAGAGAGAGTGAAGCTTCCTTTACGAAGCAATAAATTACTTCCTTTTCAAAATCTCCCACCAAAAAAAAAAAAGAAAAAAAAGAAAAAAGAAAAAACCCCTGAACATATATTTTTACTTTCAATTTATTTAGTTGCTTTTGCAAAATGAAGCTAACGAAGAGAGGCATTGCTGGAGACAAAAGGCAGTGATTTGTTACTGGCAGTTCATCCTTAATTGGAATCCTATTTGGTCTGAAAGATTCAGGAGACTGAAATGAAAAACCTGGAGTGAATACAGGAAAATACATCACAACACCCACACACAACCACGACTGCGGGAGGCAAAAAGCATCCTCTGGCTCTGTGGGCGAGGAGCAGCCACTGACCACGCAGACAGATGCAGACAGACGAGGCTATTTTAGTCCTGAGCTCTGGAAATTTGGGGTGTCAGGTCTGCCTCTGCCTCCTGCCTTGTGCAGCTGGGAGTGGGACAGCCCCGAGCCAGGAGAAAGCCCCTGGTTGCACATTGCCTTGAGGAGAAAAGGCAGAAAGAGGAACAAAGCCAACAGCCACAACCAAACCCAAGTACGGATTGTCAGCTCAAAGTGGTTTGTTTTGTAAGAAAAGGCTGATTTTGTTCCAAAACCTCCCCCAGAACCCTGAAATTTTGGGGTAAAACATACCCCAAAAACCCCAAGAACCCCAAATTTGGGACCCCTCAAACCCCTGGGACTCCCAAATTTGAGCCAAGCCCCCCAAACTACCCCAGAACCCCCAAAAGAAAGCTTTGGCCAAGGTCATGGGGGTTATCACTCAGTGGTTGTCTAATAATGGGAATAATGGGATTATACTCAGGGCTTTCCACGGGGTGGGGAATGGAATGGGATTTGCAGGACAGAGGTCAGGTGTGTGTTTTACCAGCCCTGCTCCTGGGAGGGGACAGCAGGATATTCCCCTCCTCAGAAAATCTGGTTGTGTCCAAGAAATGGGGAGCAAAGAATTCTCTAAATCAGAGGTAGCACAGCTCCGTCCTCAACAACTTACAGCAAAAGGATGAGGCAAGAGAATCAACCCTATTCCACAAACAGGTAACTGCAAGCAAAATTAAACATTGTTGGAGTCCAGGGCATGTGGAAAACCCCTGGAACTGCCCTGGGGGGTCCCAGACCCTGGCTGGGCCCCCAGGAAAGCTTTGCCTTGGACCTCAGCCCATGGGAAAAACTTNACATCTTGCCAGAGGAGGGTCCATAAGTTCACCAGGAGTCCCCTTCCCCTTGCCTTCATCTGTCTGCAACCCTAGGATGGTTTTTGGGTGCTGTCTTTTCAGCTGGGGCTGATGCAGTGCCAAGGAGCAGACACACTGCTCTGTCTCCCAGGGAGATTTGTTGTTCTACTTTTTCTGCTAAGAGGAAAGAAAAGTCCATTGTTAATGAAATCTTGTGATTCTTGTTTGAATGCAGGGGAACATAATAAAACTGTCCAAAGTAAATGCAATGAACCAAAGTAGAATGATCTAATTATTCACCGTTTGGCCAAATATTAAATTAGTGAAGGTGGGGTTTAGAGCCGGTTCTGAATTGTCACTTGAACAGTAGGTAGAAATATAGCACGACATCATCTCTTGCTTTGATTAGTGGCCACGTTGGAATATGAGGAAAAGACAGGCAGAGAGAGAAGGGCAAGGTCTGGGAAGGGGCACCAGAACCAACAATCCACTCAGTCCAAAGGATGTGACTCCAGAGTTTGTTACAGGAGCTCCATACTCAGGCAGTATCCAGCTTCCTCTCAACCACAGCAAGCTAAAACGTCCTGAGATTTTCTGAATATCCAGCAAAGAGTCCTCAAATCAGTCTCCAGCCCAAAGGCCCATGCAGTGACTGCAGCAAATCTGGGAGCCAGCTCTGCAAAGCACCAACCAGGCACCTGAACCACATAAACATTCTTTCTTCTGGTGTGTGAATAAACATTTCCCCTTACACAGAGTTTTAAGAATCACCAGGGTGACTCTATGGTCCTCACAAAGTTGCTATGGTAATTTCATAATTAAACATCCCTGTAAACTCCCTGCCATGGTCCTCACACAAATGAATGCTTCTTGGAAGCGTGTTTTCATTTAGTCAGACTTTCATTTATGCTCCCGCCCCATCGCTCTGGCGATGGTTAGAAGGATTTGTGTGCCCCACAGTGAGAAATATTGCCGCAGGTGTTGTGCCATCCACAGTGGAGGGATGACACCAGGGTCCCTGGGTCTGTCCCAGAGGGAATATGTGGGGAACCTGGCCTTCCTGGGGAAGGAAAGGCTCTGTTCTTATTCAAACGCGGAGTTACTCCCCTTCCAATGCAGCTGCTGAGCACCCTGAGTAAAGAACTAGAAAATCAGTGTCCACAGGCTGGGAGGCTCAAGCCTCATGGACCTCATGGGCCTGCATGACTCAGCTTCAACAGTTGGTGTTATCCTAAATTCTGACAGACAGGGCTCTGATTGCTGCACTAAACAATGAAACCGCCTTGAACTCACAGAATCTCAGGAGGGGTCAGGCTGGAAGGGACCACGGTGTGTCTCTGGTCCAACCTCCCTACTCAAGCAGGGTCATCCCAGAGCACTTGGCACAGGATTGCATCAAAATGGTTCTGGAATTCCCCTAGTGAGAGTGACTCCACAGTTCTGGAATATCCCCAGGACGGGAGACTCCATGCCTTCTCTAGGCAATCTTCCAGTGCTCGGTTACAGCACAGGTAAGAAGTTCTTCCTCATGTTCAGGTAAAATTTCCTGGGCATTGGTTCCTGCCTGTTCCTCTAATTCCTTTCAGTGTTTTGGACCGTTGCTGCTTTGCTTCTCTTCCGTCCCACCACCCTTAACTGGTATCAGTCCTGAGTAAGTTGCCTTCATTTTCACATCTCTTACCCCTTCTTTGTCTTTTATTTGTCATTTCCACTGGAAATCAGCCCCTGCTGTCCTTCAGGCTGCAGCGTCTGTCTGGTTTGATCACATCAGATTTTCTGCCAAGTATTTCCCTGCTCCCTCCCATGTGGCTCCTCCTGCTTCAGAAGAGTTCACCAATGTCCACATCACTGTTTTTTAAGTCTTCCAGTTGCTGGGATGCTCTAAAAAATTTTACCAGATTAGGTATCAAGATTATTATTTATCCCATAGGTCAACCTTAACTGTGCCCCTTAATTATCAAGAAAAAAGGCCACAATTTTTCCTGTCCGCACTAAATAAGAGCTGACTTTCTGAGCAAGAAACTTGAGGAATGTGCACAAAGGAAAGAAAGGTTCTCCTACAGAGAAGTTACAAAAGATATGAGAAGAAAGCAATTTGCATGAACTGGCTTCTACACAAATGTATCCCTTAAATTATGAATAAAGGAGCTCTTGAAGGGATGAGCTTATGGAAGTCTAAAACTGCCATCCTTTTACCTTTGCAAAATTAGCAGGAAGAAACTACTTAAAATACAAGCAAATTTTCAAATGTGAAAAAGGAGGGGTAACATGCTTTTGTTTTAATAAACTACTTTCTATTACCATTGCTTTTTTGCTACTCTTGTTTACAGTCATAGCCCTTAAGACTCTACTGAAAAATCTCATTCACATTTTATAAGAGTTTAGCTGGAGACACGAGACCTGCACTAACCTCCCTGCTGGGTGGTTGTGTTTCAGCACTGGCAGCTTGTTCTTTCCACAAGGGGAATGCAGTCAGAAAAGCTGATCTCGATTTAAGTTTCAGATTGAAGTTGGCCGTTCTTCTTCCATCAGCCTCACTGTTGGGAGGATTTAAAACTTCTGTGAGCAGAAGTGCCTCCAGTTTTGAGCAGCCTGAATGGGTTTGAGCAGCCACCAATATTCAATATTGTCCAGTGCAGCCAATTACATACAATTCTGCCTAAAAAAAAGCAGTGTTAAAGAGCGAAATAAGAGTAGTGAAACTCTGTGTTGATCACTCCTACACTGAGATTCCAAGTCGTCCAAGAAATGTGAGATTCAGCAGCTTTGCCTTTGAGTCCCTGAAACCAAACCAAGAAAACTTTCTCAGGATAAGAAGCATCATCAAAGTTTCAAAAGTGACAAACAAGCACAGCCTTTTCATTAGACTCTGAAGCTACCTGATGTAAACGTGCACCATATGCAAAGATTTTGCTGTATTTGGATGTTCTGGTGCCACATCCTATCCTCTTCATTAGTAATAATAGATAAATAAATCAGGACTCCTCAGGGGAGACTTTGGAGGATTGTGGAAATCAGCTCACCTTTCCTGGAGAAGAATGAATGACGTCTCTCTGTCTTTTCTGCCTGTAATATTCCATATACAACACAGAGGTGTATGTCTAGAATCACACAGTCACACTCCTTTAATATTTGCAGGGAAATATACACAGAAATTTTACTTCTGCCATGGCTTGTGTCTGTCAGCTCCAGGGCACCCACTGAGATGGCACCTGCAGGATCATGTTTTCATTGAATTGAATCTAATATAATTGTAAAAATATTATGTCAAAACCCTGCTCTGGTGCAGGGCAGCCTTTTTCCCCTCAGGACTAGCAAACCTATTTCTACATGATCTGAGGAAAGGAGGAAAAAGATCCTGTTTCTTCCCTCAGCTACATGACATAATTGTGCTGGTAGGTGCTGACTTAAGGAGAAAATCTGTGAGTTTTTCTCCCAAAGCACCACTTAATTACCTGGGATCGATTCACTGTCCACTTGGATAAAAGGTTGGCAGAGAGGGATGGATTTAATTAAGGTCTTCAGGCAGAAGAGCCTAAATATCTGTAAACAGGGATATAAATAGGGAATAGAAATATTCCTGATGTGTAAATTTAGGGACGTACATATCCCTAAACATGGATATTTGTTGCTGCACCTACTCACTGCACACAACCCAGCTCCTACAGCTGTGCTGGGGCTCCTTTTCCCCATCCTCTGGATTTCTCTCCTTCAGGATCCTCAATTTGAGGACTAGATTGTCCTGAGGCCAGGGATAAAGGCTGCAGAACCTTGGGTGGTTGCTTTTGAGCAGCAGCCTGAGCTGCTGTTGAGAGCTGCAGGAGGTTTTAAAAACACAACCCCCAAACAGACACATCGATAACATTCCCAGCATTTCTAATTAAGTCAGTGGTGGAAGTGAATTTCGCCTCAAAGCTTGCTTCATAATAAATCTCCAACTGACAGAGCTGCACCTTCTGAAATTTTTTACCATCTGAGAAAAGAAATGGTTGTTAGAGGAATAGTGTGACCTTCAAATCTTTTCAGAGCTTTGCAATCATGAGCAGGAGTGTGCAAGGGTTCAGCAAATCTGCTCCTGCCTGTTTCCTGCTGTGCTGCAGTTTTGCTAATCAAGTATAATTAAAATGAAAAAAAAGAAGCAGCAATACAATACTGTGCACGTAGAAATAGTAATCAGGGTGGCAGCAAAGTCACTTTTATGCAGGGGTTTGTACCACATGCAGCACTGAATGCTCCCTTTGCTCACGTGAGTAATGTTCATGGAAACAATGCCCTGGTTTTTCTGGGAATACCTGGCTGAGGAGGGGTCTGCAGAACCCGCTGTGAACACTGACAGACACCTGGTTCTGCCACAAATGCAATTTTCCCGTTGTGATTCTCGTGTTGGACCAAGTGTCATGAAGATTTTAATTTGTTTTCTTCTTTTTTAATTAGGTGACATTTGCCAGATGACCTGCAGGAAAATTGGTGATCGTTGGTGATAGCTGGTTCTGGTTCCTGGTGAATTCCCATACAAGCAAAAAAAAAAAATCAAACCAAACCATGAGCTTCGATGAACACAAATGCAACTGAGTATTTTTGGTAGCGTTTATTTTTCTTCAGATTTGCTAATAATACCAAATTACAATAATAAATATTTTAATTTAGTTGTGGCATTAATCATCAGCTTCATCCTCATCTCTCATCAGCAGTGACATTCAAATAGTGCTCATGATTTAGAGGAATAATTCCGGATCTTTACTGACACACCTCAGTAAAACAGCTCTACTTCAATAAAATACATTTCTCTTTCCCACTTAAACCCCACTGGATGGGGCCCTCCAGAAGGGAAAATTTAATTGGTTTTAGGAGTTGTCATTTCTGAAACTTTCCCTTATGATGTGTGCAACCTGAAAGATCTCAGTTCTCAGTGAAGTTGCTTTATAATAATGATTTCTGTTTCACAGTTTGGTTTCTTCTTTCTGTTAGGTCGACCAGAGAAATTCACACTCAGAAAGCAAAAGCTTTAAAATAAAGGCTAATAAAATAATAATAAAAAAAGATTTCTAGAACTGTATTTAAAATGAAGATTTCTAGAACTATATTTCTGTTTAATAGAATAGGAAAACAGCCTGCTAGATATTTAAATTTTTTACTCAGGGTAGCTATTTTTCTCTTTAAAAAAATGAGATAAATTAAGCAGTTTTAATTAAGCTCATCTCATTTTCATAATCCTCCTTCTCACCCACACTCTGATGGAAGGTCAGAGTAGTAACTGCGGAGGAACACAGCGCTGCAAGAACAAATTCTAATTATTGCAAAGGAAAGTTAAAATCTTTTTTTTTTCAAATATACTTCCCCCCCCACCCCCCACCCCCCTTTTCTGCTCAGTTTTGAGAGTAATTTCTCACTGCTATCCCTCTGTTTTCCCCCGAGGCAGTTTGTGCAGATGGATGGCACAAAGTTGGGAGATAACAGCAAAATGAAAACAAGCGGCGGGGTGCTGACAACCGCAGCATTATCAATATTGAGAGATTGCTCCCAGGATTAACATTCCCATTCCTCACAGACTGAAAGGCGCCTTATCCCAGGGCTGGGATGACTGAGCTGAGCCAGGTCTGTCCTTTCCAGGGACGTGCAGCCTCAAAATCCCGCTTCTTACCCCAATTCCACAACCCTGCGCTGATCTATGGACACAGATCTCTGCAGGTAAATGGGCTACTGGCTTTTCACAGGCATTTAGCTCCAGGCATAAATAAATACAAATTAACCTGACTTTCCTGTATTTGGTGCTTAATTAATGAGGTAGTTTTTAAATAAGGTTGTATTATTACAAAACGCTATTGCAGATAGTCTTTATTATCACTCCAGCCTGTAATGTGAGGCTGTCTGGGCTCCTATTTCATTTCCCAGCTCCCATAGCAATGACGGAAATCCTGGTGCGTGCTCGCCACTGCCTGACAGCCTTGGCTTTTAATGGAGCTATCGGAGGAGAAAAGGGCTCTATCTATCAGTCTGCCCCTAAAGGAAACCACCAGAGGAACTCAAATCCCTCCCTTTTCTGGGTCCAACACACTGACAGAATTAAACTTGGACTTTTGTAAGTCATGGTGTTGAAGAGATCATTCCTTTTTATTGCCTGATTTACCTCTTGGCTATTATTTTGGTTTTTTTTCCCCCACATAAAACCGTGCTTTTAAGGAGAGATCCTCAGGTGCTTAATTGAGTAGTTTTTTTGCAGAAGGGTCAGAAAAAACCTGCCAGTGAGCGACGAGGTGATGCCGTTTTTGCACTAATGAATAAACCTTGGCTAGAAACGTCAGGGAACCCAGAGAGGCAGAGGCAGAGCTGCTGCCAGGAGTTCAGGGAGAGCCGCTCTGCAAGGGACTGGGAACCTGGATCAGGTCTGCAGGACTCCCCCTTCCTTGAACTCACTTAAACTCAGCTTTTCCCCCTTTCCTGGCATTATTTCCTGCTCGGATATGCCAGGTAACATCACTGCCATGCCCATTTGGCAATTCATTCGCACCACTAAAATAAAAAGTCCACAAGAATGGTTTTATCTTCTCATTGGAAAGATGCTCCAAAACTTGCAAAGTTCACTGCACTCATGTGCCCTTCTTCCTTTTTACCAAAAAGCAAGGAATATCTATTTTTTTATGTCTTAGAAGACTTTTCAAGGCCTGGTACACAACGCAGACTAGTTTAAACCCACATAGAATAGGAAAAAAGCCCCCTGCCTTGCTGGCATTTACTCTGAGGCAGAGGGTTTGAGGTGAAATAACTGTTCTGCACGCTCCTACAGCAGGCAGCACGTCCTGAGCCCTCAGCAGCTCTCAGGGCTCTGTTGGAATTGATCCCTCCTGACCAGCCCAGCAGTTCAAGGAGCCCCTGGAACAGGGAAGAGCAGAGCCCCACGCAGAGCTGAACTCTCCATAGCATAAAAGGATAATTGCAGGCTTCAAAACCATTGAGAGGTTGGGGAAATTAAGACAGACATTCCAGCTGTCCCTCACACAGTCAGGTCTTTTCAAATCTGTAATTCCTGAGCTCAGGGAAGGGCACAAGCTTTAACCAATTTGTCAGCTTGTGTCACAACAAGCCAATTTACTCGGCGAGGCATCCAGGGTTTTAAAACCTACTTGAGTGGCAGTTTCAATCCCAACTTTTTTCCACTGGCCTGGAAGCAGAAATCCGATGGTGCAAGGAGCCCAGAGTGCTGGCAAGTTTTGCATCAAGCTGTGTTTGCATTAGTGAGTGTAAATAGGTCTCTGGGAGGAGGCATCAAACATCGTGCTTGTGGCTTTTCCCTCTGTGCTTGCAATTAGCTGGGAGGGGAGCACAGATGTTCTGCAAAGAGCTCCCATCCAAATTAAAGATGCAAAATTGTTAGGGTGGCTCTAATTAATTTTCTGCCTCGGTTTAAATGACATCTTTATATCGTAGCACTGTGCAGGAGGCTCTGGAGTGACTGGACCAAAATTGCTCACTGAATTTTGCTGCATGAAATGAATTTGGCCTGTTCTAACAAGCACATGCAGAAAGGATCTCATTTAATTGAATCCCCAGATAAAAATATTTTCCAGAAGACATTACTGTGAAGTCTGGTGCGTCTCTGTTGTTTAATGCTGTTGTAATTTGTCCTAATTTATTCTCATTGTGGTGGTGGAAGATGGAGTGGTTTCACGGGCTCCATCACATCTGTAGTGTTTACAGGAATGGATGAGCCAAATCAAATCTCTTTGGCCACAACAGAACAGACCAGAAGTGTTTTAATCTCACTTTATCTCAGTGCTTTATTTTAGTGGTGAGAGGCTCTTGAGGCAGAACCCCTCAGAGTGCAGGGCTTGGATATTCCATGTCCAAAGGTTGCACTCGACCCTGGAGGCTTTTGCCAACCTAAATGATTCTGTGGTTCTGTAGAAAAAATAACTAAATTTTATTATTTATATTTTACTATGCTTATTATTTTTTATTTATAAATATTTGTATAATTAACAAAAAATAAGTTATATTGTTCTACACTTGTTTTGGGTTTTTTTTTCCCTTAATAGCCTGTCTGGTTATAGAAGAAGAAATGATCCTTGGTGTGTTGGGATATTTGAATTGTATTGAAAGAACATCTTGACAGTCAAGTTTAATGTTGAGATTGTAATAATTTAAACTGACCTGGTACTTGTTAAGAGAAAACTTAAATATGAAATGTGCTTTGCTTATTACAAGGTTTTAAAGAAGCATCTTGCAGTCTCTTGGGAATGCAGGGACTGCTTTCGGAACATGGGCAGAGATTAAGGAAGGGAAAGAAGCAGCACACTAAAATTTGTTAGGCCAGATTCCACATCTTTAGAAGCCCAGGGTGCTGCGGTTTACAAGAATTGAGATTTCACACTATAGTAAAAGCGATTTCACACTCACTTTCTCCAGAAGTGTTCAGGAAAATAGAGCCATAAAGTTGATAATTACAGACTATTTACATATTTCTAGTTGCACTTCAGGCATTTATGAATTGAAATGTGTCGTTATTCTAACTCAGTATTCAATATTCAAAGAGTGCCTTATCCATCCTGAAAATAACCCTGTTTTGTAGTAATCCCCCACCATGTAATTCAAACATGACTAAGCAACATCTTTTTGCTACAAATCCGAGGGAGGATGCGGGAGTGAGATGAGGGCACCCTCACCTTCTTGGCAATCTAGTTTTTAATCCAAACAGAAATCCAGGGGTTAATTGAGGAGGTTTATATAAATAACACAGATAACTGCTCTTGTTCTTACAATGCCACAAAGTTTCACTTGAGGTGATCCTTGAAAATGGAGAGAAAAATAGCAGCGGCTGTTTTGCCTGGAGCTGGAAAGTCAGTGTTCCGAAAAAAAAGTGCCAGGGAAAACCAGGGGAAAAGAGAGGGAGGTGGGGAGAAGGAAAACTGCTGCCCAACTGCTTCGGAGCCCGCGGTGCGAGCTCTCCCCGAGCCACTGTGCGCGGCTACCCGAAAAATGCTCTGCAGGAGGCTGTTAGAGGAGATATTTCCGTGCGTGTGGGGATGCAGGGAGGGAATCCAGAGCATCCATCGGGGCAAGGATGCTGCAGGAGCAGCGCAGAGCCTGGCAGCCGAGGGATGCATGGCTGAGGATGCATTGCTGAGCTGCAGATACAGAAAAGGAACAAATTCGCACCATGCGGTCAATGTATCAGCGCTGAGCATCTTAGGGAGTTGAGATTACACTTCTCTGAACTGTCATGTACTTAAGAGAAAATACAGAAAAACAATGAAACAGCTCTACAACCAATAACAGCCACGATGTGAAATAATCACTGACTCTTCTGTGTTATCTGTGGAAGAGAAAACAGCAGAGATTTTAACGAATAATAAAACCTTTCAGGAAATCAAGGCCCCAGCAAATTGTATCTTCTTTCGTCCATCAACAGGTGTTTACAACTGTTTCATCACAGCTGTTTCAGTCAAAGCCGTCTTATTTCTATGAAAAAATAACTAAACCTTGCAAATTAGGTAAGCATATTTTAACAAAACTTAGGATAATTTAAAAATTAAACAATAATTAAACTCAAAATGAATAAATTTTGGCAAAAGAATCTTAAATCGTATTAACTTAATAAAACCTACATGTCATAACTTTAAATTACTAGGATATAAATTTCGGTTCTGCGATGCAGGAGGAAGCCAGGCTTCAGGTTTGCTGGGATTGGGTCACTGTGGATGCAGAACTTCTGGCTGGAGTTTTTTGTTGAGCTGTTGGGTTGCGTGATTTAAACACCAACAACGGGACGGGGCGACCCAGAGGCATTCCACGAGTTTTTTATTTCATTATCAGTCTCNAAATACAGAAAAACAATGAAACAGCTCTACAACCAATAACAGCCACGATGTGAAATAATCACTGACTCTTCTGTGTTATCTGTGGAAGAGAAAACAGCAGAGATTTTAACGAATAATAAAACCTTTCAGGAAATCAAGGCCCCAGCAAATTGTATCTTCTTTCATCCATCAACAGGTGTTTACAACTGTTTCATCACAGCTGTTTCAGTCAAAGCCGTCTTATTTCTATGAAAAAATAACTAAACCTTGCAAATTAGGTAAGCATATTTTAACAAAACTTAGGATAATTTTAAAATTAAACAATTCTTAAACTCAATATGAATAAATTTTGGCAAAAACTATCTTAAATAGTATTAACTTAATAAAACCTACATGTCATAACTTTAAATTACTAGGATATAAATTTCGGTTCTGCGATGCAGGAGGAAGCCAGGCTTCAGGTTTGCTGGGATTGGGTCACTGTGGATGCAGAACTTCTGGCTGGAGTTTTTTGTTGAGCTGTTGGGTTGCGTGATTTAAACACCAACAACGGGACGGGGCGACCCAGAGGCATTCCACGAGTTTTTTATTTCATTATCAGTCTCCGTGAAGGTAGGGACATAAAAGATGGTAAAACTCACGCCGATTTGTCCTACTCCGCAGCATCCTTAAAAACCACTGGCGTTCCTTTGGAATGTGGAAGCCCTCACTAGCAAGCATCCCCAGCCTGTGCTGTCAGTAATCAACCTTCCATATATGTTATGACTGAGGGGATCTTTCTATATTAGGAAAAGAGTTTCAGTTTCACCATTGAACTTAAAAGGAAGATGAGCTAGAAACTTCTGTGCTCTTCTAACCGTAATTGGCTCAGTGCTAGGACAAAAACACCAGTTGGACTCTTCAGCCGTTCCTCAGAAATGTGTCTATTTTCTATTGGGCAGCGTGCTAAAAACCCCTCCCAAATCGTTTAGTACATAAGAAAGAGCACAAAACTTCTCAGCACATTTTCAGTGTGTCTTAGCAGGTGCAAGGGTCTTCCCTGCACCGTGCACGGGTTTTGTTCTTTTGTTTTCTATGGTTTGTTATTTTCTCTTTAATTAAAACCATTTTGCCTTTTCCAAACACATCCGACCATGTCTCGCTAATTGTTTGCTGTCTCGCTAATTATTTTTAAGCCATTTCTGGGAGGTTGCTCAGAGTGTGTTGAACTCTCGTGGGGCTAAAACCACACTGACCCCACGCAGAAATTCAACACATATGCAGTACTCCGGACAAATTTTTGGACTCTCAGATTCTCAAGCTGAGTGCTTCCCATCAGATCCAGAGTTGTAAATACATTTTTTGGCCACTCAGGCCCTGCTGGGGCAATGTTCCACCGTTCTGAGATTTGGCTTTACACCCTCAGTAGCACAAACAGCTCCACAGCACAAAGGCTCAGGAGGAATGTCGTGGCTTGCAAGCACAATGTGGGAAGAGTCCAGAATGACTAAAGAGCCGTTTGCCAATGAATTGCTGGTTTTCATGAATGCCCCAAACCAGAAGAATCCCAAATGACGTCTGTGAGTACAATCATTTGACCCAGCCCACAGACACAGATGGGGACTCGGGAACGCACGCCAAATCTGTTCAGGAGGCAGATGGAGACGGAATTAAATGATATCAGCGAACTCACTCTGAACGCAGCGCTGGAAGTTAGCTTTGCATATCCTGAAATTCAAACCAATGAACTCCCTGCTTTTGGAGGCGTTTGTTAAAGAAAGTGCTGAGAGATTGGGGCCATTCTTCATTTTCACAGGTACCTGCAGCAAGAGTTGTGCACTCCTGGCTTTGTTTGGCTTTGCAGCATTTCTTGCCTTAGCTGCTCAGTGAAATATCACCCCAGTGGCTGTTCTGCTGCTTAATGCTGTAGTGGCAGCCATAAATATCATCACTAAAAGCAAGTGGCTTATTTAAGAAAAAAACGGAGGGGAAAAAATACTCTAAAATGTAAAATGTGGCTCTTTTGCACCTGAGGCACAATTTAGGCCAGTCTGAAGTGTACTACAGGGCCATATGTTGTACCCCCTGCATCATAAAAGTCTCAGCCCCTCTTTTTGTTGTGTTCGAGACACTCCTAATGGAAAGGAATGTCACATTTTTATGACCAGCTCAAGTTATTTTAATTGAGGACATCGTACAACGTTTGCTGGGCTGCCTGAAAAGGTGGGGTGGGATGGGAGATCAGTTATTAGCTAATTAATGGTCCTAGTGCTACTGCCATCCCTCTGTCCCTCGGGGGAGGTGGCAGGTTGTGGAAAAAGCTGTTTTCTCCAACAGACCCTGGCAGGGAAAGGGTTCTTTGACTCAGGCCACACTTTTGGCACCTCCACAGCTCTACCCAGAGGTCCCAGCTGAAAAGGAAACAGATTGAGAACTTAAAGGAATATCAGGGAGAAGCTGTTGAGTGAATAAAACCCCCTTGGATGTACAAAAGAGGACAGAATTGGCAATTATTTCTCCTTAGAAATGTCCCTTTTTGAAGCACATTCCTTGTTGTCAGAGATTTTAACTTCTGAGACCACCATGACCCGCTGCATGGCGTAGACAGCAAACATCAAATGTTCCTCTGGAATTTCTTGAAAGAATTATTTTTTTCCCCACTTAAAATAGTTTCTGCTTCTCCCCCTCATCTGTTCCCATATCCCTTTCCTAAAATCTCTCATGACTCAGAGAAAAGCTTGCATCCACTTGGAATTACTGGAGAAAATGGATGGAATTAAGAAGGCACATTGTTGCTTGTATTGAATCTGCAATATGGGAACAATAACAAGTCATGTTCTTTTAATCTGTGGGTGAGACTTCACCTGCTCACACACTACTGCCCATGAAGCCAACTTTTCCCATAATAAATCAATAGGGTATCAGGGAGACATCCTCTGACACCCTCAGGAACAAATGTTTCCTTCTGGGAATAGTGAGTGTCCATATCAAACAAAAGAAGAAAGGAAAAGGAACTGGAAGAGAATTTGAGAAGGTTTTTTCTCTGCAGTGGTCCACATAATCAGTGGCAATTTTATTAGTTTTCACCTGAGAGAACAGGACCTCAACGTGGGCCCTCTCTATTTTTCCTGGGTTTTAAGGTGCAATGAGCCAAATGAATCTCAGCCAGCTGCTGTATTTACAGAAAGAACACATTTGGCCCATTCCATGTATTTACAATGAGAAACCCAGCCCATAATCTGCCCTGCAGATTGGTGGAGCGCAGACAGGAGGGAGAAAGGAGCACAATAAATCTGTGTTCTGTACCTTTCCATGCTGGGATGTGGGAACATTCCCTGGTTATGATGGATGGGCACATCAGTGCAGGCCGGGAAATCCCTCACTGGTGGCTGCTTTTATCTTCCCTCCTCACCTGGGATTCTCCTCCCCTCAGGCTCTGGGGTCCTCCAGAGCTTCCTGCGGGGCTGGGATCCCTTTTCACGGAGTGGGCGAAGCTGTGGGAGCAGGGTTTGGCTCAGGAGCTGATCTGAGAGATCCCGTGCCAGCCCCGAGCCCAGCACTGCCCTGCCAGGGATTGATTCAGCCTGAGTGGAAGCCCATTGTAGCAATTCCCATATTCCAGGAGTTTATTTGCTCAGGGTGCTTTGTGCCTTTTCCTTCTCAGCATCCCAGCTCTGGAGCAGGTTTTCCAACTTCCACTGCAGTAGGAAGAAACTGGCGCTCTCAGCAGCGCCATAAATCAGAGATTTAATCTGGAATTAACACAGCCCCCCCCAAAATAAATCAGTCATAGTTAGCAGATTTACCTGATATTGTGTGATGTTTATCTCAGAACAAATACTTCTACTCTGACAGCAGTGTATTACTTTGAATTTATGTTGCTTTAAAAGCTCTGCAGTAATTAATGGGTCTAATGGGAATTGTACCTTGATTTTTTTTTCCTGGAGGTTTATTCATTCCCTTCCTTTTTTCCCACTGCTCAAGATCTGCACAGGCTTCTGAATAATTTGTATTTGTTATGTTGCAGTGATATAGGATCAGTAAGGTACATCAAGAAGAAACATGACATGAATTTTCATCGGAATTAACAAGTAGAATGCATTTCTTAGTCTTTTTTTTTTTTTTT
Source organism: Donacobius atricapilla (assembly GCA_013397315.1). Classification (NCBI taxonomy): domain Eukaryota; kingdom Metazoa; phylum Chordata; class Aves; order Passeriformes; family Mimidae; genus Donacobius; species Donacobius atricapilla. The sequence continues at coordinate 254,917 of WBMY01002696.1, forward strand.
TAATAAAACTATATGTCAAAGCTTGCCTGTTGGTGAAGCTAGGTGAGTGGAAAATGAAGAAAAAGATTTTCTCCTCAGTGTATTTATTTCTAGCAGCTATTCAAGTAAAACAGTTCATTTTCTTTTTCTGCTTGGGGCCCAGGTATGCATTTGGTACTTTTAAGTGCTCCTAATCTCTAAACAGAAAAGTGCAAGAATTAATTCCAATAAATTCCCTGAGAAAGAATTACAGGGTTTGAAATATTAAAAAATCTACATCCAATTATACACCAGTTATACCTTCCTTTTTGAAACACACCAAGGGTCAAGCTTTATATTGGCACAAAATATGAATAATTCTTCTTCTTCACTTTTGCTTGCTTCCTTACCAGAGCAGGATTATCAGGGATAGTTTTATTCTTCTTGGACTATTTTATTATATCAATATAATATAAAAAAATAGTCCAAGACTATATTTCAATATATAGAAAGACTATCCAAGAATATCCAATATATTTACTT
>WBMY01002698.1:491-12933 GCA_013397315.1 Donacobius atricapilla
AGAGAAGGCTGTTACTGGGTTTCTGGTTTTGTTTGTTGTTGCTGCCGTTGTTGTTGTTTGTTTGCCTTGTCATACATACTAGTAAAGAACTGTTATTCCTTTTCCCATATCTTTGCCTAAAAGCCCCTTAATTTCAAAGTTATAATAGTTCAGAGGAAAGGGGGGCATATTCTCCATTCCAAGGGAGGTTCCTGCCTTCCTTGGCAGACACCTGTCTTTCAAACCATGACATATGTAGAACTGTATTTTTAATATATCATAATAAGCATAACTTATTTGCAACATTTCCATATCTCAGAAAAACGTAATGCTAAAGTTGGGGAAATATATCATCTCCGATTCATTCAACAGTAGTTTTGTAGAAGTTTTAAGAATCAATTAAAGAATTGTGCAAGAAAAGTGCCAGAAGAATACACATCTCCTTTAGAGGTCGTTTTCAAGTGTAGAATAAGGCATGCCCTTTTAAGGTCAAATTAAGACCACCAAGAAAAATTAGCATTAGTACCATTCCATTATTATTTTGAGCATTGTATTATTTACTTGGCTGGTATCTCAGTGGTTTAACTATAAATGCTTTTGTAGTTTGTTTTGCCTTAAGTACAGTAGTTAAATATTTCAATGTAGCGTTCCGAAGAGAGAGTTTTTGAGTATTGTCTAATTTTCCTTTACCTTGATGAGATCATCTTTATATACACACACACATATAAAAAAGATAAAGACTATTCTGCTCTGAATGCTGAAAGACAAAGTCCTTTTGGGGAGTTGGAGAGGGAAAAAGAAATATGCGGATAGGGACGTCAAACCTTTCAGCATTACCTTTATATCCTCTTCTCCCTCCTCCTCCTTCCCCCCACAACCATCATAAGATGAAGGACGTAAGATTTTTATATTCCAGTCATGTCCAGTTAACTGTAACTTGTCTTTTCCTAACACTTTCATCCTTTAATCTCCAGGAAGAATTTTTATGTTGCGCTATGTTTCAAATGCATCATAATAAAAGATAAGTTATGGGCAAAGCTTCCCTCCCTAAATTCTATATCAAATAATACTAGCTGTGCTATTACTTTACTAGAAAGAATAATTCTGCTGCAAGTTTGACATATCTATTTGCACATTTGAAATATTTTTTTTTTCTTAATTATGCAAATGAAAGGATGTTCTAATCAGCCTTCAATGTTTCATCCTGCTGCAGTATCCTTTAAGAAAAAAAAATCAGTAAGGCTAGTCAGCATATTGGTTCTTCATGGCTATGGTGTTTGTCTTCTCAAGCAACCACTACACATACTGAGGCCCTGCTTTTCAGGAAAAAGCTGGACATTTCCCTGCTGATGGGAAGTAGTGAATTAATTCTTATTTTTACTTTGCTTTTGCATACAGCTTTTGTTTTTTCATATTAAAACTGCCTTTATCTTGAGCTACAAGCTTGTCCATCTTATTTTCTCTCCCTGGCCTGTTGATGCAGAAGAATGAGAGAGCAACTGCATGGAGGGCTGGCAGGCAGCCAAGGTCAACCCACCACATTGGTTGTTTTAAATAAATTTTAGAAATATTTAATGGATACAAAATAGCAAGAAATGGTAAGGAGGCAGTGTTAAACTAGTGTTCGTCAGGCTTTTTACTACCAGCCTTCATTTTTTCCAGTATTATCAAAGATGGCTTCATAGTTATTCTTTCAAGTCACTTGACAAGGCCTTTAGTGTTTTAATCAATTCTTGTGCTATTTTAGTGGTCATATTTGAACATTCCTTCCAACTCAAGGGAATATCAGTATCACCCTTATCACTTCTTATAGAAGAGTTTTTCATCTGAACCTTAAATTGACTTCTAAAAGTTTCCATATATATGCATCTTCTTCAGCATTCTAATAATATTGACCGTAAAGCCCTGCGCTGTTTGCGGAAACTGATCTGTAAAAGCATTTATCATCTGCAAGTTCTGTTAAAGCCAGTCCCTCTAATAAGCAGATGTTTTATTAGCTTTAATATTAGGTATCAGTCTAATATTCTGCCAACTTTTTTTAACCTTAATGACTTTGGCACTTGGCTTTTACAGTAAAAGGCTCCTCCTACCTCCTTTCTTTCATCTTTTTCCAGACTCTCTCTGTTCCTTCATATTTAATTTTTCTGCAACTTGTGTTTGAGCTAATTTCTGTGTTGGTAACTCCTCTATGTATAAATCTTCCCTTCACAATGTACACATTAGACACCTCAAACTTGTGTGTGTAAGTGTGTGTGTGTGTAGCAATTTTATCTTAAGACTTCTGCTATCACTCTTGCTTCACCTTTGCTTTCTGAGACAAGCGGGATTAGGTATGGGAATGTTTCTTGCTTCATCCACCCATCCATTTGGTTTTTTTCCATCCTGGCTTTTTTGTCTAGATGTCAGCCTGAGTACATACATCCTATTTGAAGTAGAAAAAAAAAAAGCCAAACAAACTCTTATTTAGTTCAAATGCAGTTAAGCCTGCCACATCTGTTTCAGACTGAGCCTGAACAGTTAAGCTATTATCACTAGATTCTGATGGCCTGCATGGCTCCAGTAAAATCTTGTTTCATTTAGAAGATACCTCAGCCCCTCTGCAGGACTCAAATGACACAAGTTCCCCTCCCTTCTGTGAAGGGGTCCAATCCTCCATAAGGAGCCAACATACCTCAGTCAAAAGAATGAGTAACCAACTGAGCAACAACGAGCTCCTGTTTTGTGAACAGCTCTTAACCAGTTTAAAAGCAACCTCTTCAGTTTAATGAGATTGTCCTCTATTGCAAGTCTGAGCACAACTCCTACTATCACTGAAAAGGTTTCCTTCTCCCCACAAGAATTTTTCTTAAGCAGGTATGTATCTTAGCCTTCTCTCACAAGCTGTATACAGCATGTAAGTACTTACATCTGTGGAAGCTCAAAGCTGAATGCATATTCATGCCTTCCTGAATGAATGGTGTGAAGGCCTTCTTCAGAATTGTCATCATCTAGGAGGGAAAAACCCAATATGCTATTCCACCTGTGAACATTTTACACAGCATAATATATTATATAGGTTTCTTTTCCAGAATAAGAGGGATTTATACATTCTTTACAATACTAAGAATACAGTGTCTCAGAAACAAGTCTCTCCAGTCCATTTGTATTAACTGCTAGATGTATAGCTGCAGAATTTTTAAGGTTAGGTGAGATTACAAGACTCGCCTGACATAAAAGCAGAAGTTACCTTGTTTTAATTTATGATCTTAATTCCAAGTACTGCCATAGTTGTAACAGCTGCCATTTCAAGGTCTGCCTGAAATAGCCATAATGGAAACTGTTTTCCGATATGACTTCTAGTTAAAACTTAAAATGAAATAGAGCTCTCTAATACTATTAAGTGATCTTAGTATTGTCTGCTACATTAATCGATTACATGTAGTAATTCAGCTTCCTCCTATCACCTGCCTAGCAAGTGTCTAAAAATTGATTTTTTAAAAAAGTGCGCAAGCACCACCTAGAAAGTACCGAACAAATTCAGGGTCATGAGAAGTGGCAAGCTGTCCAATTAATGTTGTTAAGAGCTAATGTATCAAAAATTCAAAGTTTAGCTCAATCTTGCTTGGATAGCAAAGACCCAAACATCTCCTAATTTCAACGAGAAAGCTGACCTTGTTTTATAGTCATGATTCTTAGTATTGCTTTAAATGCCCCAATAAATTTGTAGTTTGTTCTGATATAATTATCACGAACCCAGAAAAAAACCCCCACTGATTCAAACAGAATAGAAAGTTATTTAGATAAAACAATTGAGCATTTCATATACAAAAGGGTTGGCATAATTAAGGCACATATAGAGGGATTACACAAAAGACCCTTCCTATTGTTAATAGTCTGAAGCATCATGAAGGAACACTGCTACATTTTAAGATTTTTTTAGTTCCCACTGTTCTGCAAAAGTGCTGATGCTCCAATTTCTTTAGTGCACCAGAAATGCTGAAACAAACCTATGCAAAAATATAAAACCCCTAGAACACTATTTACACAAATGCACCTGCAGCATATAATGTCAGGAAATAACAATCTTCAATACACTGAAAGAGCAAAGCAATGTGTATAACGCGTTGTTGTTGTTTAAAAACGCTTCAAGGGCTTTGTTTGTTTTTAATTAAAAATAATAGTGTTTTCCTTGCACATCCCTTCTTCACTTCCTGTCAGATCAGCAGTCCCATTGAGCCTGAACAGCAGCAGCAGAATTATGGTAAGCAAGTACTGAGCTGTCAATCACAGACTAGGCTGGAGCAGGAGAGGACTGGCCTAAACAGGCACGAGCACATCCCCTGCCAACCACTCATACATACAGTATACATTACACCCCACTACATTTGCTCAGCAACTCTGCTCACAGCCTGGCCTGACTACTGCAGAGGTAAGGAGAGAGGGGAGGGCATCACCCACGCCTCACCATCTGCTCTCCTCATATCACAGGGCCATGCTGCCGGCTTGCCCCGTGCAGACACCCCAATCCTGCACTTCCCTCAGGAGCATGTGCTGACCATTACTGAAAGGCGATTACAGAGTGCTAGCCAGGGGCGTTGGACAGGAGAGATAACCGAGTGATCGATGCAAGAGGCTGCAGGGCCGTGTGTCCCAACGGCCACCCCTGCTCACAACTCCTTGCTGGCCCAGTGGATGTGCATGGCAGGAGCTTGAATACTTCTGTCTGTCCCCAGAGGTGGGCATTCCCAAGAAAGGCAGTGTGCCCTCTGGAGCCACTTGGCTCCGCCCCTCAGCACACACTAGAGAGCGGGCAAAAAAACTTCCCCCACGTCCCAGCCCCCTACAATCAGCGGCTGGCATCACCTTAGCAACAGGCTAACAAACCCCAGCAGGCCAATGACAAGGCGGGGACAGGGAGTGGTCTTCCAGACTATGGTAGGGTACAAGGTGTAGAGTTAAACTCCACTCTGTGCAGCGAGTGTTCACAGTCCTGCCGCTGCAGCCAAGGGAAGGACAGTGGTGTCCCGGGACAACTGCTTAAGACTGTACGTGCTGTACATGCAGCACCAGTCTTGCTTCTGGTATCGGAACATGTCAGATCTGTCCCTTCCCTGCCACCTTTTGTTCCCTTTCCAGACAAAACCAAGCACCTACTATCGAGGTCAGCATTTGGATCTACAGGCCACATATAAAGTCATTGCTGCTGCTTAAGCTGACAGAAGCATAGGATCGCCTTCTTACTCATAAGGATACATCCTGCTATGAATGACTCATGCATGCTTGCATGTTTCTGTCATCTGCAAGCCAGAGGTGAATGAATTTTTCACATGAGAGAATCATTTCTAAGGCAGCAGTATAAAGAACATTTGAGCTAGAAAGACACCTCAGGAGTGACCTGAGTTTGCTTGCATTGCGGTAACATAAGTAAAATAGATAGCAACTGCTATTTCCAGAGGATCTCTGCAGTAAATATACTTCAAATAAAAAAAGAAAAAACCACACACACACAAAAACCAACATCCCCTCCCAAACAAAGCCAAAACAACACACCAAAACACTCAACCAAATGTATTCAGTTTTAACATTTTCTTGTTCTAGGAATTGAGTCATCACTACCACCTGACGTTTGCAACCAATCTGAGGAGAGAAGGACTACTCCCTCCCTTTTTCCTAGGACTGGCCCCAAACAGGATTGAACCGCTTCTAACAAAGGGTGGAAACTTCAGAAATAACAAGCTTAGAGTCCCTTGTACTTTCACAACGTAAATATGCAAACAACAAATTAGCAAATTTAAGACCCACAATCCCACTCACAATGTAATAACCCATTTCCATACCCAAAAATAAGGGAATTTGCAGGGCACTTGCAATTTTTATAGGGGCTTCGCAGACCAGGTTTTCATTGAATGCAGGTTCCAGAACTCCTCAACTCAGAAGCGATGCTCCAATTATACAACCATGACCTCATATTTAGCCTTTCGGACAGATTTTTACATCTTGGTCCCCCACAGAGGAGTTGAATAAATGAAATTAAAATAATTTACAAGTATACTAGTTCAGAACAAAGGAAGAAATGGAAAATTACAGGTGTGGTGGTGATGGCACAAAGTAATCCACAGGAAATCTTCTATCTGCCAACAATGAATCAACCTTAAAAATAATTCTGCAAGTCAGATCTGTATCTGTTGTGTCAAAAAGTCTAATGTTACATTTTAATTACACTTATGATTCGATAGAATGCTACCAAGGAAGTAATGTACTACGTATCTGGTTGTGATTGAACAGTTATTTTCCCCATAGAGAAACAAATCACGCTAATATCGCTAAGAAAAAAAAAAAAAAAAAAGGTCATTGTGTATTAAAAACACATTTTAAAAATGCAAATCCTTATGAAAAGACTGTTAAAAGGCAGGTATTTTTAAAAAGTCCTGTTTTCGGGTACTTTGAAAATGCACCTCAACATGCTTTTAAGTAAACGTTCAAATAATCAAAAATACAACCTAAGAATGCAACCAGCATTTCCTCATCTTTAGAAATAGTGAACGCTCTGAGACTGCATATTAAAAAGGGATAAACCAAGCAAAGATGCATATTTTTTCTGGAAATATGTCTGCATGTAGTGAATGAATAAGCAAAAAGCTTACCTCTTGCATGCCCGACTAGAACGTCTTTATGGTTAAAATACTCTATTTCTTCGGTGTAATTTTGTGTATAGGCAGTGTTGGATCCAGCATTTCTAGATTCGCTCCAACGTACTTTTGCATGTCCTCTTGCATGAATTTTAAGAGCTTTCACTCTAATTTCCCCAGTAACTTCTAAATTGATCCTTCCTGAGACTGTCTCCCCACTAGAATACACGGGGATATTGCCGTTACTGAGACAGTCAAAGCTTATTGTCAAACTCTTCACCTTCCCCAGCACCATGATTTTTAACGAAGTTTATAAAAATATACTGTAAGGAAAACAAAAAAAAAAAAAAGCCAAGATCTCATTCAAAACGCGACCTTCACTTTACACTGAACAACACCTCTGCTGCGTAAAGAGCCTGCCAACAAGACCAACGTGTCCCCTATGAACGCCTCATCGGAATTACCGAGAAGACAACGGCAGCTGCCCAACAGTGCGATATTCTTACAAAGACAGCTGGCCCGCACGCTGCCAGCTCACTTAAGGAACAGCTTTGTGAAAAACAACTACCCCCGCGCATGCGCGAAGCGAGTCGTGGCGGCAGTTTCCTCCACCGCTTGCGTCTTTCCTGTCGTGTTCGTTTTTCTTGTGTTATTGCTTCCGTCTCATGCAGTGAGTCAGAGCACTCCCTGGTGGAGTCAGGGCTCTACTGCGAGTTCGCAGTACGGTATTGAGATACGTACTGAAGAACTGATAGAAAAACGGGGGGAGGGGGTGCGAGGCCTCCTTTTACGGCTGCCTTTACTTCTGCAAAAGTTTATCTGCAGGTCCACACTGACCAGAGGTACATGGTGACAATGAACCCAGAACCAGAAGGACAGGAATTGTGTCCCGCCTGTCTGAATTCCATATATCGAAGTGTTATGAACAACTATGTAGTTGTCTTTCGCTTTTATTGGTTTTTATAAATTTTTTTGATATAGCACAGTCTGTAATCTCTTTTTAACTCCTTTTGATGTGCATCTGCACATTAACTTTTGCAGAAGTTTTAGAATTAGCCGCTTCACCGAAAAAAAGCCTTGGGCAAGGTCTGTAACTAAACAACGTGCCGAGCATTTCCTCGACACAGTCGTTGAGATCTTTACTGTGAGCCAGGCAACCCCCGGCTGAAGGGGAGAACCCGTGCCGTCTGCTGCCAGAATCCGGGCCTGGTGCCCACCGACTNAAAGCAGCTTTGTTTATCAAAATATGTAATAATAAGCACATTATGAAAAATATTATTTTCCTGTGTTGGTTTAAATACCTGATGAAATTCATGGAGCTCCTAATTTGATGGTCAATACTTTTCTTCTTGCAGTCACCCCAAGCAGGCACAAAAGAAAAGACTCTATGTTGTTGGCTTTGTACCTCAGGCCCAATATCATTAAGTGCCAAAATTGAAAGAAAGGGCTACACCCCAGGTATGTGATTCTATCATTAATTCTGTGTGGTTTTCCTTCCTTTTTAAAGCTGGAGTCTGTACTACTGTTTCTACATAAATGAAACATTAAGGATATTTGTACCACATCTTCCTGCATTTAGCAATCTTCTCTGCATACCCTGTTAATTAAGACAAGGCTACTTGTATCTCTAGATGGTTCAATGACCTCATCGGTTCGACTGGCATGTTTTGGGTGTTAGGCTGGGGTGTTTTTTTGGATGTGTTGTTTTCTTTTTCCTTTTAGAACAGCTCACAGGGATCTTGTTTCTATTAGCATCACTGGATGTTTTTTTCAGGTAGAGCAGTGATAGCAGCATTGTTATAACAGTATAAAGAATGTGAAAGTTTGCTTAAGCTGCCTCGTAAATGTAAAGAGAAATTGAAATTCTGGTGTGTTTTGTTGAGTGCTGTTTTTTTATTATTATTTTTTTCCTTTTTGTTTCAGGTGAATCAATTCAGATCTTTGCTGAGATTGAAAATTGCTCTTCCCGGATGGTGGTGCCAAAGGCGACCATTTACCAAACACAGGCATTCTATGCCAAAGGGAAAACGAAGGAAGTCAGACAGCTTGTTGCCAACCTCCGCGGGGAATCCTTGTCATCTGGCAAAACAGAAACCTGGAATGGCAAACGGTTGAAAATTCCACCCGTTTCCCCTTCAATCCTTGACTGTAGTATAATCCGTGTGGAGTATTCACTGATGGTATGTTGGGCAGTTTGTTTCACTGGCGAGAGTGAGTAGCTTCCAACATGCCATACAAATTTCTAGCACAGCATTTTGTGATCATTAGTTATGAAAGAAATACATGTTCTGGTATTAGTGTCATGACAGGAGGTCTGGTAAGTAAATTTAGTTTAAATCATGCAAGTTCTTAAAGCAGCTGTCTGTCAACTAAGCAAGCATTTAACGAGTAGACTGCATTTCCATATGAGGGCTCATGTTAAGACTTGTTAACTTGAAGAGCTCATGTCTCCATAGGGGCATGGGCCCTAAAAGGGGCTATTAGAAACAAGCTCCTCATGAAAACTTTCATAGAAAGACAACTTAGACTAATACTTATGAAATGCTGATAAAACCCCACATTTTAATCATATACTTGTTTCATTTTTCTTCAGGTATATGTTGATATTCCAGGAGCTGTGGATTTATTCCTTAACTTACCACTGGTCATTGGTACCATTCCTCTACATCCATTTGGTAGCAGAACATCAAGTGTAAGCAGCCAGGGTAGCATGAACATGAATTGGCTTGGTCTGACTCTGCCTGAAAGACCAGAAGGTAACTTGATAATACAAATCCCAATCAATTCACTACTCTCTTTTGATTCTTGTCTGCTTTATTCATTACAGTCTTGTTAACAGAGTCAAATTACATCCTTTTATAATAAAGCCCACAGGAAATCCATTGTGGATGTTTTCTTGCTACCTGCTTGTTCTGTGTAGAGCAAGAGATTTTTTTTCCCCTCCCTGCCTTTCTGTCTCTAGGACAGGCAGTGAAATCTAGCTTCTTTGGAAAGTGGTGGAAATAAAAGCACAGAATACCACTGTATCTGTGCATAACTTCATTGCTTCCACTTCCAGTATCCTAATCACATCCTTGGTTATAAGGCATTGCAACCCATAATAGCAGTTTCTGGGCTTTCTCATCAGCCTTAGTAGCCAAGGCTTTGTGAAAAGATAATATTCTCTTCTATGGGAGATCTCTCATGGCCAAAGAAAGAATTATGTATTTCCTTCCTTCTCTTTTTGCATATCTAATATCTTGCTTTTTTTAAGTACAAATCCCAGACCTGGAGACTTCTGGAGTACAGAGGACTGCAATGTTCTGTCATTTCTACCTGTACAGAGATTAAATTATCTTTGGTCTGATTTAAATTTTAAGGGGATAATTAAGCCACAATAAACAGTGGTCAGTCTGAACATAAGCTTAATATTAGAATAAAACAAAATAGTCTCCCTTTTTTGTTTAACAATTTTCAAGTCATTGTTTATCTGCTGGTGAATCTTTCAGTGGTTGAAGTTTAATATTTATCATGTTGTATATTTTGTCATGCATAAGAAGTTGTTGTTTGAACTGTATGTACCTTCTTCCCTCCAGCACCTCCTAGCTATGCAGAAGTGGTCACAGAGGAAAACAGACAGTCTGACCTTGCACCTGTAGCTGCTGTTGATGATTTGCAGAGAGCACTGCAAGGACCATTATTTGCATATATCCAGGAGTTTCGTTTTCTGCCTCCTCCCCTATATTCAGAAGTAGGTATATCTGTCAAACTATGATGATTTATATATTGTTTGTGACTGATTTTTTTTTGCCTGATGGAATAAGTTTAGAAACCTGTTTCTACTTCCTAAAATTGGAAGAAACCATTAAAATGATGAACATGGAATAAGTTGGTTTTGAGGAGGATTTTTGTTTGCAAGATGCAGATGAACTGCATCAAGAGTTTTCCATGTCTGATTTACAGCATGGGTCACCGTTTTTATAATTTTATTATTATTTTTTTTTTTACATGAACTCTGCAACCTTAAATTTAAAAGGTGCTCCGTGAGGTGCCTTGGCTTCTCCATCATGCTATTTCCTGGAGCTGCCGACCTGGGAGGTAATTTTTCTTGGCAGCACTCTTCCCTAGTCTAATACTTTCTGGAAATTTTCAAAGTGTTGTTTGCTATTTTAGAAACATAATTTTTAAAAATTTGTGTATTAAAAAAAAGGTTTCAACTCTTTCACCTCTGCTGCTTCCTAACAATTTATAGCAACCACTAAACTGTTTTGCCTACATATGTGTTTAAATTCTGTGAATGTGTAGGCCTTTCAGAAGTTTCATGTAGAAAAGCAATGTATTGGTATTCATTTATGACTTAAGTTTTCTGAAGTAAACAGTTCTTCAACACTTTTGGCCTTCACAGAACTAAAAATGCAGCCACCGAATAACCATGAATGAGATGAAAATTTCAAAGCTTTTCATGTTGTTTTTTTTTTCTTTTTCAAGAAAAAGAAGTGATATAAGTGATATAGGACAAATGAAAGAAAGTGTCCTCTGGCCAAATTTTATCCGAATTGATCCACTTTAGGAAAACAGCGTTATGTAGCACAACTTCTCCCCCCCCTCGGCTTGAAATGCAGAAAAAAGGGCTATATGAAGTTAACTGATTCAATGTTGTCTAAAAGATGCAATGTACGCTTAAACTATTCTTACATCTAGTTTTTGACACCTAAGTTAGCAGGCTTGTACCCTTTATTTCTCCGATAGAGAGGAAGAAGAGGTAAGGTTTAGAACACATGAACTTTTTGAAACATCCCATAGGATATTTGAGGATTAACTACTTTAATTTAAAAGTAGAATGATTTTTTTATTGATAAATTTCTGCCATTTCAAGAAAAACTTTGCTTCTCTCAATTAAATATTTTTTAAATTGTTTACAGTGATATGTGTCAAGTCATCTTTTTTGTATATATCAGATAATTCAAAAGACTTCTGTTTGAGTAAAGGAGAAAAATCTTTTAATAGCAGTTGTTCATGCTTATCCTTAAGTTGCCATCAACTTGTAGTTTAAAGTCTTCCACTGGATCTAATATTTCTATTACTGTTTATCCAAAGTTTTGTGTAACTAGAACTTTTTCAATTATTTCAATAACCCGTGGACTGGAAATGCCACATATCGTTATATTGTCTTAAACTTGTGAATTTTGATTTTTATTCCTAGTAATTGATGCTGAAATGCACTGGGTTGTTGTGGCTTTTATTTTGGCTTCATGGGTTTTGTGTTTTTTTTTTTGTTCTGGGCTTATTTGGTCAATTGTTTGGTTGGGGTTTTTTTGTTGTTTTGTTTTTTTTTTTTTTCTTTTTCTTTTGGTTAGATTGATCCAAACCCAGATCAGCCCACAGATGAGATACCGTCTTGCCCCTCTCATTGAAGGAATCCATAAAAAGCTGACTTGACTTGGGTTTTGAATCACACCTTCTGTGCTGAAGATCAAGGTGTCATAGTGGAGGCTTGCTTTTAAAGGAAATGGTATTGCTCTTGCCTGTATGGTGAATAAATGAAAAGAACCTGTGATCATGCTTTGACACCTACAGCACACCATAGGACTTCTCCACATGCTTGAAAACCTGTGTCCCCCTCCATTAAATAGTGGCACATACTAGGAGCAGCCTTATTAGCATGCAGTCAGGTGTTTCAAAACACTCAAACCATGTTGTAAGAGAGGAATGGCTGCTTTCTATGATTCTATGAAAATTTGCACATGCTTATTGCTTGTTATACAATTAAGGGTCTCTACAACTTATTCTCATTTGTGATGGACTGTTGTTACCATCCCCCCCCCCACTGTTTGTGAGCTGCACAACAAGGAACAAAAGACAGCTTTGCCAAAAAA
>WBMY01002699.1:0-41180 GCA_013397315.1 Donacobius atricapilla
AAAAAAAGGAAAAATCAACCAAATTTCAATGCTTTCCATGAAAAGAACCCAAGGGACACACTCTAATCCAGGACCCAGCAGCCCGAGGTGCTCAGCAAAAACCAAGAGTTCTGATTTCACCCTTTCTTCACATATTTACAAGGTTTTGCTACTGCTCCCAGCAGCAAGAGTGGGACTTATGGAGACCTCAGCTGGGGACGGCCACCACGAGAAGCCACCAGCACTCAGATCACTTGGTACAACCCGTGGCCAGTCTCTGTCCCTTCTCCACCAAAACCAAACCAAAACTACATCATCCCCCCACTTCCTCCTCCACTCTGGCCACTACTGTCAAGGAATTCCACTGTCACAGTCACCATCACCACTGCCACCACCACCCAGCCAGGACTCTGCCCACTTCGGGAAACACAGGCTAAGGTTTGGCAGAGGGAAGAGGGAAAGGGCATTTTTTTAAGACACAATTCTCTGGGATATCCCCATTGAAGAAGAGGGGTCCTGGTGGGGGGCAGCTCCCAGGCCAGGACGGGTAGTGGATCCCACAGAGGAGAGAGGGATGGAAGGTGCTACACAGGGAAGCAGCGCTGGGATGGGGAAGTGGGGGGAGCACCCACTGGGGCACATCTCTCCCGAGGGAAGCAGCCGGTTCGGAGCCCTGGAAGCAGAACCACCTCCGGATGCCAAGGGCAGGAGGGGAGCTAGGACACCCCGCTCCAGCCCAAATTCCTGCCCTAAACTACAAACCCAACAATGTGACACCACAAGATGTTCCCATCCCACTCAGGGCCAAACCCCAGTGCAGCAGCTGGGCCACCAGATCCCCCCGGGGCCACCAGATCCTCCCAGGCCACAGACTCCCCTGTCCCTGCTCTGTCCCTGCCCCCACCCACTCCTTGTCAAGGCACTTTAGCAGAGCAGCTCCCTCGCTCTTTGGGCACTTCCTAACGTGAGATTCGGGACCCTGGGGACAGACAGGAACAGCCCAGGTAGGAACAGCCCCGCTGGCCCTACTCCTGCTCCCTGAGCAAAAGCAGCTACTGCTGGAAGGAAAAGAAAGTGAGGAAGGGGGCACAGCCCGAGGACAGGCAGTGACAAGGCACCGCCAGCCCCACTGGGCTCACTGGCATCGGCTGTGGTGCTGGCAGCTCCTCCCGGGAAGAGGAAGCTGGGAATGATCGCACCAGACAGGCTCAACCCCTTCCAGTTTNTGGGAATGATCCCACCAGACAGGCTCAACCCCTTCCAGTTTCGGGCAGGAGATGGGCAAGGAAAGGGCAGGGGAGCCCGGGCTGTGGGAACCCCGGGAGGTGTCAGGAGAGGGAATGCTCCTGCACCAGGAGCAGGGCAGGGAACAGGCACAGCAGGGACTGGTCCCCAAAGCAGGTCCCACTGAGGGGTACTGGATTCTTCAGGTAAACCAGGTGGGTAGAAAAGCTTTTGACTCAGCTCCCAACCAAGCCTGGTGCTCCAGCCTCCTGGGGGCTTCCAGCCCCAAGCACCAGCCTCCTCCTGACACCCTGGCACGAGCTGCAGGTCAGGAACCTTTGTTTTCCAGTTTTCCTTTCTAAGGACAACCACCTGCAGTATGCCCAGCTTGGGAGGGGGCTGCAGCTTACCTCTGCCACCCCCTACTTTGCTTGCAGCAGGCTAAGACCCAGCCTGATAGAAAACCAAAGGTTTTTTTCCACAGTGGGATGCTCCAGAATGGTCACAAAGAGCTGCCAAGCCACGGCTGCTCCGTGTGGGGCAGGAGCAGTGTCCAGCCCCTCGCGCACTGAACGCTTCAGACAGGGTGGAGATAGAATTTTTTTTTCTTTCTTTCTTTTTATAAAGAGACTAAAACAAGAGTCAACAGCTACGAACACAAAAGTTTCCGGGGCAGCAGGGGGAGTGGGATCTGCCCCATGGCTGACGGGATTGCGTGCTGGAAGGAGGTGAGGGCTTGTGCCCGGAGGCGGCGGGCCAGAGTCCTGCCCGGAATTCACAAAAATAAAAATGTTACAAAAAAATTAAAATAATTATAATAATAACAACTATATTTAATGTCTACCAGGGTTCAGTGTACAATTTATAAGACTTCCTTCTATTTAAGAACCATTTCAGTTAATGAGCACTTGTCATCTTATGAAATAAATTCATAGGTCACGAAAACCTGAGTTAAGCAGTAAAGTTCTTTAGTAGAGAGCTGAAGCATGCCAATAAACTGAAACACCGACAACTGGCATAATTTAGAATGTTAGTGAATGAATTCATAAAAAAGTCACTGTTACTGAAAATCAGTCTAATATTAGTAAATCTTTACTAACAAGGCTGTTTTATTTAAGGTAAATCATGCCTTTGTTCCCTTCCTTTTTCTGTAGCCTCAGGATTTGTCACCTGCAAGAAACTTAAATCTTGTTTTCAAATCTGGAAGTGTAAAGGTCATGAAAGATAGGTCACCCCATCCATTAAACTGAGAAATTTCAGTCCACTCCTCTCTACAACCTGGGTCTTACCACCTTCTTGATTTAAAATGTGTTACTCAGTGATGTGCATGGAAATTTGCATTCATGGAAATTTGCCCTTACATTTGTGACAACATGGTCAGAGAAATATTAGATATTGGTCTATCTTCTCCAAATTAAATTTCTAAACTGCTGAAGACAATGGAAATTTCTCTTCTTATCTTGAATAGGTGTGTAGCCAAAAGGCAAAATACCTGAGAAAAAAAACAGGAAAAATAGCACTAGCCTATCACCCTCCAATTCCACTTAAGAAAATAAGGGATTTGACAGGAGATGATATGTGCTATAAGGATTTCTCAGAACCTGGAGAGATAGTTTTTAGTGCAAGTCTAAAGAGAGGGATCCAACAGACATGGTCTATGAATCCCAGAAATATTCAAGTTTTAGTGAATGATGAGTGTTATTCAGCTTCCCTTTTAATTTGTTTCAAATACCATGGAGAAAGACTTCCCGAGGATACATACATGAAGACTCATGAGGACTCTGATCTGCAAACCACTCTGGTGATGAAGGTAGATAGTTCTTTTAAAATCACCTTGATATTAAAAGTCTAGTTTATACTTTCTGTATTATCCTTCTTTTCCCTTTTTAGGCCAGCTAAAAATGATAATGAATAAACTACATAGGATAATTAGTATACATTAAAACTGAGAAAAATATTTAGTAAATATTTAGATAAAACTGACATTATAAATTAAATATGTAGATACTGGCTGCAATAGATTGTTTTGTGGCACAAGATGGTGAGTGATAATGAATCTTTTTGATGGGAGACTATTGCGATCAACTGCATTTTGGATAAGGAATTTTTTGAAAATTTAATCATCAGCTTCGGAAGGAGTTAATGGGTCCTTTTCCTTTCTATAGAGCATATTATATTTAAAATTTCCTTTGCATATACAGAGTTGAGAAGTCTGATTAAATATGCATGCAACAGAAGCTAGAAACAAAGAATTCAAAGGACAAGCATGGGGAGATTTGATTGGGCTGAGCACTTCACAAGCATTTCTGTAGGGTACTGTAGGTACTCTTTCAGATTAGAAAACTTTGTGACTAGGATATAATGACTTTTTATTCCCCATGAAACTCTTGCTCTTTTTGTCTTAGTCACTTTTCTCTTATATGACTAATGATATCATTCAAATGAAAGCCATGAATCTTTCACTCAGTAAGTTACAAAAAGAACAGCATTTCAGCCTTTGAAATACTAACAGACTAAAGAAAAAGAAGGCATAAGAAAAAGAATGTGACCACTTTTCTCTCTTTGGTGACCAAATAACCAACTCAAAGTTGGTTATTCTACCTATCTCAAAGGCTTGCTTGAAGTAAGTCTTTTTGAAGCTTGAGAATTTTGTGACTGAGAACAGAATAGATATGTGGAGCCTGCAGTCAGGATGAGCAAAGATCAGAAAATAGCTGTCTGGATAGAAGTCTCCTATCAAAAGATTTATATTCTTACCTGGTTTCTTATTTCAGAATCTTTTCTTTTTCAGGTATGAATATAAATAATAGATTCGGAAACTAGGAAAATAGGTGTTTAGCAAATGTTTTGTTTGAGAAG
Organism: Donacobius atricapilla; assembly: GCA_013397315.1. Lineage (NCBI taxonomy): Eukaryota > Metazoa > Chordata > Aves > Passeriformes > Mimidae > Donacobius > Donacobius atricapilla. The sequence goes on from WBMY01002699.1 coordinate 4,063, forward strand.
TGCATCCATCCACCATTGACCTAACAGAAATATCAGCCTCATTCCTAAAAACTTACAGATCATATTAGGACAGCTCCGGTCTTGAATAATGTTTTATGCACTAGGTCTCCTTTTTCTCCATTTTTATCATATTTTTACCCATATTTCAGTCATCTAGTAATATTTATGTCCCAAGTCCTTGAAACCATTGAATTTCAAGTTATGATTTTCTTTCCCAGATACTTCAGACAATGAATCTGAGTCTATGCTGAAAGTCACAGGATAGAATGCTGATGCTATTCTATCCAAAGACCAGTATTAAGATAAATTATTTGAAGTAGCAAATATTAAAATAAAGAAAGAAATAATGTGGTTCTCAGTATTTTAAATACTGTAATCAAATACTGAAAAAAGAGTCATAGAATCATAGCATCATTTGGATTGGAAGGGACATTCAAAGACCATCCAGTCCCACCCCCCTGCCTCTGACATTGACATCATCCACTATATTAGGCTCCTCAAAATCCCAAAAAACCTGATCTTGCACCTTGATCACTTCCAGCAATTTGGAATCCACAGCATCTCTGGGAAATTTGTTCCAGTGCCTCCCTACACTGATAAAGAATTTCTTTCTAACATTCAATCTAAAACTACTTTTTAATTTAAAAACTGTTATTCCTTATATTGTCACTAGAGGCCTTGGTAAAAAGTCTCTCATCTTTCTTATAAGCCCCTTTTATATATTGAAAAGCTACTGTAAGGTCTCTTGAGATCTTTCTCCTCTACAGGCTCAACAACACCAAATGTTTCAGCTTTTCTCATAGGAGAAATAATTCTTATGGCCTTCTTCTGGACTCACTTCAATAGGCTGATGCTCTTTTTATGTTGCGGGGCCCAGAGCTGGATGCAGCACTCCATGTGGTGTCTCATAAAGGCAGAGTAGAGGGTAGAATCACCTCTATCAACCTGCCAGCCACAGAAGGGCAGTTAAGAAAAATCTTTCCCCCCTTGTCTTGAAGAAAAAGAAAATGATTTTAACTTCCATGTAAAGGTCATAAACCTTGTTATATTTTTAGAAATTTATATATATTATATACATATATATTTTATATATATATATATATATATATAATATATTNTTAAAAATCCCCACAATAATTTGTATGTTTAATAATGGTATGCAGCCTGGACTTCACAGCATAGCCTTATGGAGATTTAATTTCTGGTCCCACCTTCAATAAATGCCACAGTGTGGATGGAAATAGTCCCATGCTTAGACTTTCAGTTGAATTCTTAAGTGTGTGATAGTCTCCAACACAAAGAATATGAGAGATTATATTCTGGAGTGAATGAGCTATTGCTTTGTTTCACCTCGATAACCTTAAAGTGACAAAACTTTCATAGTCAAATTGTAAATATCTCTTCATTAAATATTTGCAGCATTTTCAAGCTAAAAGGATTTATAAATCATTAGCCTAGAGGCTTTCTCTGTGTCCTATTACTTCACCCACTGAATACTAAAGATTTTGTAAACCTTGAAGGTATTTTTGGTATTTTTGCATTTCACCTGTAGAATGCAACATTGGTGACATTTTAAAGATTTAATTAAAGAATACCTATCATAGTATAATTCCATAGGAAGTGCTGGCTGACAAAACCCCAGTGTTGTGAAATTAATTGTACCACTAATATATAGCTGAAACAAGTGGAAAGCTTGAACCCAATGAAACAATTCATTAATCTTCAAACAGCTGTACTGTGCTAGGTGAATCATTTCTGTATTCACATCAAGTTATTGTAAAAAGATAAAAAATCCCAAAAGCTAAGGTATTTTTTAAGCAGGAAAAATTATTTTGCAGGACAAAATATATTGCATGGACATGTTTATCACTAGAAAACTTTTCCTGAATTCTTTAAAACCCTTTAAACTCAGTTTTAAACATACATTATTTTCCCATATTAAAAAAAAAAAAATAGAAAGCCTTTCTTCCTTTCTTTCTTCAAAAACTATATTTTTAAGAAATAAAATTTTACAAAAGGAAGAAGGTGCAATTGTTATCCTGTGGGCATAGTGATAAGAACTTAAAAAGATTCTGTATTTTGATACCATGTTTTGTTTATGGATTATATGATTTGCACAGTATTTCCTGAAGAAATACCGAAGAAGTTTATTTGCTAGTGTTTTAATGCACGGAGATAATGGTGTATTTAGAATATAAGCCTGTTTTTCTTAATTTCATTATTATTGTAAGTTTTAACATATTCTTCAGTAAACAAATAGTAAATTAAGAAGAGGTAAAAGCTGATGAAGCTTTGTGATGAAATTTTCTTTATATATCAGTTATGTTGCTAGCTCTTGACCTTGACCAGCACCATTTAGATGTCTGTGTTCAATATGACACACAACGGAGGAGAAATTTTGCCAAGAACTCTGGTGCTTTTCATGATATGAAAAAACAAATATCTTGACATATCTCAAACATTTAAAACACAACTCCTAGTAACTGCAATTGTAGTTACTATTGTGATCAATTGCTTATAATAACACCTTAAGATCTATCCAGGTTTGTGTCACTGTTGCAAAAATCAAGGGTTTTAAAAAGTCTTTCAAGTTGAAACATCTTAACAGACTTGAATTTCTGAGACTGAAACTAAGATTTTAATCTATACTTTAAAATACCAGTTTGACCACCAAAAATGGGAAGTACAAAATCTCTAACGTTTGATAATTCCCATTCAGAAAATGAACTCTCAATCTTGCATAATTCAGCTTCCTATTTTAAAGATATTACATATATATGCATATACTATGCATGTATATGGATGCAACAACAAGCATAAAAAATAAAGAATAGTAAAGAGGGAGAAGACACAAAGAATCACATCTGATGGCCCCAGATTATCAGGAAAGTTTTGCAAGTTACTAATCAAATAAGAAAGAAATCTGCTATGAATAACTATGTAGCCTTTTGAGAGCTTCTTGGGCAAGCAGTTCCTCAAATGCTAAGAGACCTGGAATTTATGTGTGGAAGGAGGATGAGGAGATGTAGCAGATGAAGGGAAGGAGTCTGTGTGTAGGATGGCACTAGTCACAGAGGAATCCTTAAAGCATGAGTGTTAGTTTTAAATCAGACGTGGATACTTCTGAACTTACTTAGCTGGCTCTGAATGGATGTTTTGGGGCATGAGAAAAGGAATAAGAGGAAATGTGTAGGCCTTGAAAGGACAGCAAAACCAAAGCAATTGCAGAAACAATCTTTAGTAGGGGTGCCATCTCTCTGAATAACCTGAATAAGAAATATGAATAAAACGGAAAGCTGCTAAGAACAAAAATAATGCAAGGGAAGTGCACCATAGACCTGAAGGACCTCAAGAGTGTTAATCTCAAGCTAACCTAAGGATTCTGAGATTCATTAATATTGTAGGAGAAGGGAATACAGGTGACCTCGTTCCGGATAAGTAAAAGCTGTGTTAATTACCCAATACATCCTCGCCCCTGATGAGTCACAGCTATAGCCAATCAAGATCAGTGTGATAAAAGGGAGTGGGTTAGCTGGTAAGGAGGTAATCATGAAGGAGGAGGAATGGTGAGGAAGGGGGAATGAGAGAATCATGAAGAAGAAGGATCCTGGGGAGAGAGAATCACTGCGGTGAGGTCAGTCTGGGTCTGCAGTCAGAGCCTGTTGCTGGAACCTGCAGTCACAGTCTGGCTGGGTAAAAGCCTGCATTCAGAGTCTGCAAACTAATACCTGCAGTCACAGTTGAGCAGGAAATAACCAGCAGTCAGAGGCTACAAGGGAAACCTACAGTATGAACTTCCTGCAGCCAGAGTCAGTGAATGGTTGAGTCAGGGTGGCCAAGCTGTATAGAGGAATAAAGCAGGACATTTTTCATGCTGCGATAAACAAGAAGTCTGTGTTTTCGCTCATTTCTACTCTCTAACAGGGGGGCTGCTGCAACAAATAGAACTCAAAATGAGGATTTGCGTACAAGACTAATAGCTCAGGAATTCTGTCTTAGTATGTCCTGTGAACAAACTTGAGATTATATTCTTGGAAGAAATTATGTTTAATTTCACCAATTACCAATTGAATTAGATTTTACTGTACAATCAGAACAACTTATTGAAACACTTGATGCATTGTTTTCCTTCTGCCTTCCTCAGCAGTACAGTTGTTGTGCCTTTACAGTAATCAGTGTCTGATTGCTTTGGTAACAAATAATTACCAAAGCTGCTGAGTTAACAATAATTTTATTTATTTGAAAGTCAATATTTCTTTCATTCCTCCTTTAGTCTGGACATTTGTACTCATGCTTTTATACATGTGAGTACACTACAGAGTTCCTCAGTCAATATTCTGCCAAAATGTAGGAGTACACAGCCTTTTAATAGCATTGACCAGACACTTTCTGGGTACATCAAGGCTTGCCTTGTCTGAGCTGGTTTTAGGTTGTTTGTGCAGCAGGCTGGACGCCAAGTGCCCACTACCCTGCTTTTTTGATCTGAAGGTCTCTGGCTGTGTCTGAGTCTGACCATCTGTGGGAGTCATGGCACAGCCAACCATTGCACCTTTCTCTCTGTTGAGGCTGACACCTCATCAGCTTCCAGACTTAAACTGGGCGAAAACTGGTAACTTCTGTAAGAACTCCAGATTGAGGAGAAAGGAGGGAGCTCCCTCCATAAACACTGGCCTTCCTCCCACTGCTGAGTCCTGAGTCTGCTGACAACTTGCTGAGTTCTGGTGCTCCATTTTGCTTGGGCGGAGCCACCTCCACTGCCTCAAGTCTCTAAGGTCTTCTGGAAAAGGCAGTTTAAACTGGACTAAGGATAACAGTTTTTTATTTTGGTTAGATTATTCAGATCTTCAGTTAGGGTTACAATAAATCATGTTTGATCTCACATTTGAGCAATGGGGAATAGGTTAAAGAGAAAAGTTAATAGATGTATCAGGACTAAAGATTTTTTCTATATAATAAGATACTTCAGGAATCTGAATAAAGATATTTCAGGAAACTAGCTAAGAACTTCTGAAGGAAAAATGTGAATTCCTGTGGTCTTCAAATGGATACTCATATAGACAAAAGCAGCAAGTCCTAATGAAAAAGACAAATATAATTGAAATACCTCTCTTCACTGTTTGAGGAGTGAGAAATAAAATGAGCTATAGCAAATGATGGAGATGATTTTCAGCTCCTGATCACTTCAGAACATTCACTATTTTTAGTTCAAATGGAAAGCTCAACTCTCTCAAACACTGTGAAAATGGAAGTAGAGCTGCATCTGACACAGAAAAAGCAGTAGCTTTCCATACATGGGCACACAGACTGAAGCAATGGGAGCTGGAAAATGACAGTGATGGGAACCGAATCAGTAAGGCAGAAAGTAAGTAGGGAAGCTGAGGGAGATTTTTCATAATTCTCAGGTAAAATATCTCAGGTTTCTTCTTGCTCTCTTCCATTCACTTGATATGCAAGGAAACACTTATTTTTAGATTTCAATATAGTAAGAAGACTTGTTCCTAATGATAAATTAAACTTCAAAGATAATGTGAGAAAGTTGCAGATCATAGAAGGGGAAAAATAATTGGCCAAAACTGACCTGGGACAAAACCAGAAGAAATGATCAGACTTCATAGAAAGTGAAGTGGAATACTTGGGAGAAGGATATGAAAGGTGGGGCCTGGTGGAATGATGCCTTACTAGGAAATTATTACTAATGCTGGATATAAAATCAGTAAAACAAAGGTCAGTGGATGGAGAGAATCAGCTATTTAGTTAGGACTGGGGAAAAGGAACTTGTGAGGTAAAGAAAACCACGTAATTGAAGCTGCTCAGTGCTTCCTCTCAAGCAGTTCTGCTCCTGATCATAGCAGCTTTGAGCAGGAGGATAAATGTGTGGCTGATCTGATCATTGATGAGGATAACTTTATTCTGTGGCCGGGAGAGAGCCGAGATGTTTTTCCTGCCGCCAGTAAGAGATCATTCAGCAGAGACAAATAAGATAATTTGCAACCCTAATAGAATGCAGGCAATTCCATCAAATAAAAGTACATCTCTATCAAGTATGCTAATTGCCAAACACTTTTACTCTAATGGGTCTATTATTTCTTTCTATTGCTAAATTAAGTTAATCCCTGTCTATTGCAAGGAAAGTATTTCTTCTGAATACAAGTGTTCGAACTGAGTTCAAACTGAACCTGTTTGAAACCACTGAACTACCATGATAGTGAATCAGTTAAACCTTTGCAGAGCAGTATTAGCTGTAAATAGATAATCTCAGGGCAAAATCGTGGTTTAGCAAAAGTGAATCACAGTGCCCCAGATTTTTTTCTTACATATTTTTATAATGAGGAGTTACAGGTTGACTGTTGGCCTTTGAAACCAGGATAACTAAAAGAATACAAGAAGAAATGGTTCACTATAATGGCTGTAGAGGATGGACCCTGGCTAGATGCCAGGTGGCCACAAAAGCTGCTCTATCACTCCTCTCTTCAACTGGATAGGGGAGAGAAAATGTAGGGAGAGATCATTTATCACTTACTGTCACAGGTAAAAGAGACCTGACTTGAGGAAAGTGATGGAATTTATTACCAATCAAATCAAAGAAGTGTATTGAGAAAATAAAACCAAATCTTAAATTTCCTCTACCTCTCCTTTCTTCATGGGTTCAGTACTACTGATTTCTTGTGCTGCTTCTCCAGAACAGGGCTGCAGGGGCACAGCTGTCTCGCCATGGTCTGCACCATGGGCTGCAGGGGAATCTCAGCTCCAGTGCCTGGAGCACCTCCTGCCCCTCCTTCTCCTCTGACCCTGGTGTCTCACATAATCTAACTCCTCTGTGGCTGCAACTGTGCAGTAGCTTTTTGCCCTCCTTGTTCAGTCTGCTATCCCAGAAGCACTACCACTACTGCTGATGTTCTTGGCCTTGGCCAGTGGCAGATCAGTCTTGGATCCAGCTGGCACTGGCTCTGTCAGACATGTGGGAAGCTTCTCAGAGAAGCCACCCCTTGTAGCCCCACATTACAAAACCTTGTCACTCAAACACAATACAATGGCCCACTCACAGTACATTAAAAATATTGCCCATGTCTGAAAGTGAATATTATTTACTTCGGAGGTACAGTAGCTATGTATACAATATATAGCTCTACACACTGGAACATGTATGCATCCCACAATTTTCCAAACCCTCTTGTGAGAGTAGCAAAAAGAAACCTTGACAGACTGATGTAAACCCTGAGAATAACTGAAAGAATAGTTGTGAGTATTCAATCCTGAACAGACATTGCTGAGAGACACAGCTATCTATATTTACAAGTATTTCATTTCACCAAAAACATGTTGTTTAAGATAAAAGCCTAATCACAAACAGCAATTACTTACCTTTTATAGCATATTTAAAATCTAAGAATGCTATTTTTTCCTTGATCAATTAGGTTTTAGGTTTATTTTTTTGTTGTTGTTGTTTTCCAAAACATTTAATCTTATATATATTATAAACATGAAATTTAGGAAATATATAATATATAGAGAATTATGTAATATATTATTATGTAATTATATATTTCAGGTATCATTAAGAGATAGATATATCTCTCATTTATATAGATATAGATCTATCTCTTATCTATATATCTTGAATTAGCCACTGAAATTCAAAAATGTACTTTGAAAGATAAATTCGTATAGCAGCCGAGGTTTAGCTAAAGTATTTTATAGTTGGATTGGAATATAGTTACAGCCTTTTAAGGTAAGCAATGTGTAGTTAATAGTGTTCAGGTATATTTAGTTAGTACATAAGTGCAGAACAATAAGTATCTACAGCACAAAGTGGGAAATTACAGTAATAAGTAGGCATCTCTCTTTTTCAGTGATGACTGCAGTAGTAACTCCTTACAAAATTTAGTTACAATCTCCAGAAATTTAATGTATTTTTTCTAGGTGATTTGTTGTTATTTTGTGGGAGGGGTTTTTTGTTTGTTTTGGGTTTTGTTTTGTTTTGGTTTTCTATAACATTTCCATGAATAAAAAGGATTTTTCCTGGTTTAGTAATTTTCATGAACATAGTTCTGAGAGGAAGTTTATGTACTGTTCATAGTGACTATCATATATAGAACAGTATACAGATAAAGAAGATAGCAAAAATAATTTTAGCATGGTTTTCAGAAATAAAACTGTGCTGTTTTGGCTGGGGTAGTATTCATTTTCTTCACAGTGCCTGGTATAGGACTGTGTTTTGGATTTGGGCTGAACACAGTGATGATAATACAGAAATGGTTTTGCTCTTGCTGAGCAGGGCTTACACAGAGCAAAGCCTCTTCTGCTTCTTGTCCTGCCATGTTGGTGAGAAGGCTGGGAGGAGACACAGCCAGGAAAGGTGACCCAAACTGACCAAAGGGATTTTCCAGATCATGTGAGATTGTGGTCCACATATAAGGCAGGGGGAAGAAGGAGTAAGGGGAGGACATTCCGAGTGTTGCCATTTATAGTGTCTTTTCTAGTCTGGTTTGTCAGTGGAACTCNTGTAGCCCCACATTACAAAACCTTGTCACTCAAACACAATACAATGGCCCACTCACAGTACATTAAAAATATTGCCCATGTCTGAAAGTGAATATTATTTACTTCGGAGGTACAGTAGCTATGTATACAATATATAGCTCTACACACTGGAACATGTATGCATCCCACAATTTTCCAAACCCTCTTGTGAGAGTAGCAAAAAGAAACCTTGACAGACTGATGTAAACCCTGAGAATAACTGAAAGAATAGTTGTGAGTATTCAATCCTGAACAGACATTGCTGAGAGACACAGCTATCTATATTTACAAGTATTTCATTTCACCAAAAACATGTTGTTTAAGATAAAAGCCTAATCACAAACAGCAATTACTTACCTTTTATAGCATATTTAAAATCTAAGAATGCTATTTTTTCCTTGATCAATTAGGTTTTAGGTTTATTTTTTTGTTGTTGTTGTTTTCCAAAACATTTAATCTTATATATATTATAAACATGAAATTTAGGAAATATATAATATATAGAGAATTATGTAATATATTATTATGTAATTATATATTTCAGGTATCATTAAGAGATAGATATATCTCTCATTTATATAGATATAGATCTATCTCTTATCTATATATCTTGAATTAGCCACTGAAATTCAAAAATGTACTTTGAAAGATAAATTCGTATAGCAGCCGAGGTTTAGCTAAAGTATTTTATAGTTGGATTGGAATATAGTTACAGCCTTTTAAGGTAAGCAATGTGTAGTTAATAGTGTTCAGGTATATTTAGTTAGTACATAAGTGCAGAACAATAAGTATCTACAGCACAAAGTGGGAAATTACAGTAATAAGTAGGCATCTCTCTTTTTCAGTGATGACTGCAGTAGTAACTCCTTACAAAATTTAGTTACAATCTCCAGAAATTTAATGTATTTTTTCTAGGTGATTTGTTGTTATTTTGTGGGAGGGGTTTTTTGTTTGTTTTGGGTTTTGTTTTGTTTTGGTTTTCTATAACATTTCCATGAATAAAAAGGATTTTTCCTGGTTTAGTAATTTTCATGAACATAGTTCTGAGAGGAAGTTTATGTACTGTTCATAGTGACTATCATATATAGAACAGTATACAGATAAAGAAGATAGCAAAAATAATTTTAGCATGGTTTTCAGAAATAAAACTGTGCTGTTTTGGCTGGGGTAGTATTCATTTTCTTCACAGTGCCTGGTATAGGACTGTGTTTTGGATTTGGGCTGAACACAGTGATGATAATACAGAAATGGTTTTGCTCTTGCTGAGCAGGGCTTACACAGAGCAAAGCCTCTTCTGCTTCTTGTCCTGCCATGTTGGTGAGAAGGCTGGGAGGAGACACAGCCAGGAAAGGTGACCCAAACTGACCAAAGGGATTTTCCAGATCATGTGAGATTGTGGTCCACATATAAGGCAGGGGGAAGAAGGAGTAAGGGGAGGACATTCCGAGTGTTGCCATTTATAGTGTCTTTTCTAGTCTGGTTTGTCAGTGGAACTCAGGAAGAAAGACTTTTTCATCAGCATGTGTTCTTTATATAAGAAACAGATTTCTGTTATGTGATTGCAGGCAGCAACAAGACAGACTGCAAGGGAATTTTATTCCTTGGATGTTGTTTTTGATGCTTACCAGAAATTGTGGCTTTCTGCACCACAGTAAAAGTGATTTGCCTTAAGGTATCAGGCTGCACCCCACCTCTTTCCCTGCAGACTTTACAAGCGTACTTTTTATCAGAACTTATACAAGATATTTCAGAAATATCTCCTTTTAGAAACATCTCCTTCAAAATATGTTTCATGGTATGCTTTTCTGCCTTAACTGGAAATCAGTGTATTTGTAAAGGGACATTTCAATGGCCTTTCTCCTTAGGATTTTTGTGTCTTCTTTGTGTGTTAAAAGTAAATATCCAGCACGAAATAATATAGCCTTTTAAGTTCTGACAAATATTAACTATTTTGGTGAGTACTGCAACACTATTGAACTGATCAGTAATATGATTGATCTACCTGGCTGATTGGCTGTCTATATCACCCATAAGCTATTACTTAGTTGCCTGAATAAAGTTTCTTCTTTGAATCCTGTCCTTAGACTTCTGTACCATAGAGATATAATTTATTTTTTTTTAGGGTGTGAAATATTTACTTGCCTAGATCCTGTCCCTTGTTAATACTTAACTAGTCTTGGATTCATTAATACTTAGTTAATTCTTAGCTACTTCTTATATGTTATTAGACTTGTAGTTAGTTACTGCCTGATCTCTTTCAACTCTGTTTTTCACCTGACCAGGCCAGTTACTTCTATAAATGTGTGCAATGGCATTTGATAAACAGAATTTTTACTACAATAGGTTAAAAATTATGTACTGAAAATTTATATGATTAGATATTCTTAAAAAGGAATGTGATGACTGTTATGTATACATACGTATATATGCATATGTGTATATTTGCAGAATATTCTTTATAGTCATTATAAAAATCCCAATGACAATGACTTGCACATATGACAATGTTCATTCCAACTGTAATTCCATAATCTTGATAATATTAAAGAAACCTGAGTGCTTATTGGCATGAATTGCAGGCTGGGAACTGATGCCTATGTCATCCTGTTATGCCATCTCTGCATTTGTTCCTTACATTTCTGTCATCTATTAAAAGAGATTAAAAGCTGAATAGAAAATGTTTCACAATAACTGCATTTCACAATTATGTTATTTCTTAAAGTACTTGTAACTCAGAAAAAGAATAAGTCCCATGTTTAAGAGATAAATGAGGTTTTTAAACAGATACACTAGGTATTTTATCTATACTTTTCTTTGTACAGTGCTGAATTCTGATCAACTGGAAAAATTCTTAAGTCTAGTGAGTACAAGGAAAACTTCAAAATTTACTGGCAGATTTTAAAGCTCATGTGTTTGGGTTTTTAAAATTATTTTAAATATCTTCTATTTTATTCTGTTTATTTTTAATTGGTTTTGGCTAGAAAATTAATTAAAAATGAAAGAAATTAACTGAAGTTATTTATTTGGCTCTATCTTCTGTTTGTTATGATATCTTTCTGTGAGCAATATGAGCCTAATTCAGAACCTTTGGCAAATTGATGTCTATTCTTTTCTTCCTTGTAGTTTTATTTTGTGACCAGAACACACAGTAGTTACACAGCATATATTCACAAAAATTATACCATTAATTGTTTATAGGCATTCTTTTTTAAAATGACAATTTCAACTTATTGTAATAAACAACATTTACCGACTAATTTAGCAGATACAAAAATGATACAATATGTGATTTGGCATGTCATTTCTGAGCAGCTCTCAGATTGGATCAGCTATAGAAACCAGTGGCGATAAAAGTATAACTCCTGTCAGCTACTTGTAGTAACATACCTGTGTTGGGTTTTGAACTTATGTGGCAGAGTATGAGCTAAAAGTAAAGTAATAACTTTTAGTGGTTTGAGGGTTAGCTGACATACACGTAAAGCCCTAGCTCAGCGTGTTCATTTTCTTTCTGTCCGTTCTTGTTTCCATTACATTCTGAGGAATGTACTGTTCAACTGCAGATCAGCATCACTTCTATGCTTCCAGCACTAATAATTTAAAACCTTACATCTTTGATATTCCCTGTTAAGCCTCTTCCCTTTCAATTATAATATTGACTTTTCTTTATATTTTCTTGCAATACTTCTTGTTATGTTATTGGTATGAATGTTCATTCCTAAAAAGACAAAAGGAACACTGCAATGCACTTCTCAGCCTTTATACTGGGTATTGTAAGCTTGTGAAAAGTGACTTTTTCTTTCTTTTTCTCTTGAAAACAACAAAAACTCTCAACTCCTAATTTTACCAAGTGTATTGAAAAGATGTACTTCTATGTATTTTCTAAGTAGTCATGTTCTCCACTGGCCAGTTATCTCCAAGATGCATCATAATACCTGCAGCTGGCAGAAGACAGCCATGAGTGATGTTCTATGTGCTTAAGGCAGGTATTTCTAAACTATTGCAGCTATGGCTATATTGAGACTTTTTTCTCTGAAAAAAAAACAAAACAAAACAACACAACCAAACTGAAAAAAAAAAAAAAAACCAACAAAACAAAAAAACCCCTGAACTTTTTCTTTGCTAAAATTTGAGATAAATTAACCTGGTGATATGTTCATATGTGTTTCTTTAGCACTGCTCCAGTCCTCCTTACTTCCCTAGACGCAAATGCTAGCTCCTTGCCCATGTGGACCAAAGTTGAATGGATGGCATATAAAAATGGAAGTAGCAGGTTGTGTACGAGTAAGTATTTCTGTAATGCTATTGAGAAACAGAAATGCAAAATAATTATATTAAAACTAACATTTTATTTAATGTTTTTAGAGATCAGCAGGAATTTATTATCTATCAAGCAGACCTAATTTCAGGCACAACTGAATATCAACCAGAAAGAATGTAGTCCTCAAGTTTCTCTTCAATTTTGTTGCACATGTTTTGAAGATATCAAGAGATGCAGATTAATCTGCTTTTGCACAGAACCAGATGTTACTGCCTGCATCAAGTATTGCTTTTCAAAGTGTATTCCAAAAGCAAAACTACTTTTTTCTTTCAACTTCAGCTTCTCTCTTCGTCTTCTTGCAGGTTTAGTTGCTGTTTTCTTGCTTCACCATCTACTTTTAAAGTATCACTTCTTAATTTTTTTCCTGTGTGATTTCATTATTGACTACACACAGACCAACATGCTTCACAAGCACACATGGACCAGCAAATTTCTGGACTGGGCTAGGCTGTAACTTTTCAATTAGTCTTGCATACAGCAAGGCAATATGCTTCTCTCAATAGCACAGTATGCCTCAAGTCATGACATCTCCACTGCTGCAGGAAGAACACTAACTTCAGCCATGACTGAAGTGGGGACTCCTCTTCCCTTTCTTCCCTCCTTCGTCAGTCTTTTTTGAAGCAAGGGTGCAGAAGTAGTATTTCTTTCTTTTGAGAAAAAATAAAAAATAATACTTGGCTTAAATTATTTTACTTACCCTGGTTTTGTGTCTAACACTTCAGTTGGAACATTATAAACCTGTTATTCATCACAGTTTTGTTTTTTCTGTACAGAGGATGCACATAAGATTGTTCAGTTAACATGATGGATGGTCAATGTCAACTTGTAAAGCTATGAAGATAACAAAATGTTTCACATGGTAACCTATCAATAATTGACATATGATAGCACTGATGCTTTGGTACTTATGCTATATATAGTACCTTTAGCATTTCTGGCATTAGTGTTAATGTTCTATGGGAACATTAAGAAGAGAACTTTTGGTGGGCTGATGACTTTAACATTTAAATAGTCCAGACTTTCAAAGGATCTTTTAAAATATTTCTGTTCTTTATTTTATGCATCTTTAGTCTTTAAAGCAAATAGGTTGATAAACCAGGGTGCACAGTGCTGCCCTTTGAAAAGGGAGATGGATGAGGCAGTTCAAGGGAGTGCAGCCATAGCATGGTAAGAGAAGAGGCAAAGGATGGCATTAGGAATATAAATAGCAGTCAGTTCAAGATAAGTGATGTGGACAAAATTATTCTAAGGGCAAAAAAATGAACAAAGAGAAAGTATCTAACATGTAAAATGTATGTGTTCAAAATAAATAAATCGTAGCTTGTTATGTGGACTTGTAGACTTATATAGAAAAAGCAAGGTGTGAAGTTGTGTTAGGAAATACACATGAATAGTCCTAAGAGAATCCCAGACTAAAGAAGAGGAAATGCCACCATCAGCACCACATACATATAGTGAAGAATTTGGGATGTCGCTTTGATGTAGTACCTCATTCTTCTTCAGGAGTTGCGTATTGTGTATCTGGACTGTAAGCGTAACATGAAAGAAAAACAATACTGTAGGGAAAATTTGTGCAACAGTTATTAATTGCATTAATATTTATTTTGCTTTGGTTAGATATTTTGGATTATGAATGTTAGTATCCCTGTGTCCGACTAGCTGTTATAAATGTCATGGTTTATTTAGATTTTTATGATTAAAGTTACACTAAAGTTCTTGAATTTCTGTAAAAGATGTGCATCCCTTTTTCCCCCATTACAAATCACAAAATACTACACAGCCAGCGGAGTCTAGGATGAAAGCAGTCTTTCAGAACAGCTCATAGAGACTCTACCATTTCCTGCATCCCAGGAGTCGCCTGACTAGGTCAGGAATCATGGCTTTATTATGTGCTCAAGGCTGAGTAATGGGAACTTGTGAATTTTTTAATCATGCAGAGTGTGCTATCTGTCATCTGTCAGGGAATGTGCATACAGCACATACAAGGTTGGTTCATAGACCATGTATTCTACCCCATCCTAAATGCTGATGTGATCTGGGGATTGGTCTGGTGGTTGGCTTGCTTCTTGTCATTTACAGTTACTGGGAATGTTGGGAGCAATAAGAGAATATATAAGCATGGAGAGTAGCACCAGATTTTACACATCATAAGGGTATCTTTTTTGTGTCTAACAAGTTCTCTAAATGCAGCCTTGATTTTTCTGAGATCTGTATGACAGGTTTTATCATGATAAGTTGGAAAGACTGCATAAAGATTGGCATATCAGCTAGTGCTCTGCCAAGACAAACATTATTTGTTTACTTTCTGTCTGACTGTTATTGCCTACCATGCAGTCTGCCTTTTTATCACCTATTTAATGAACTGCAGAACTATCTTTCATTTATGCTTGTTATTCATCTTGGCGCAAAGTTTCTCAATGGCTGTGTTAATAGAATTAATGCACAGCAGTAAAAAAGAGTAGAATCCTGAAACAGAATTAACAATCTAATTTACTTTCACCAAAGAACTACTGAGTGAACCCATATGCCACGGAAACAGATTAGCACAACTGTGGCAGCTAAAACATTAATGAACTGCAGTGGACGTGAGTGCCTGCTCTGGATGCTGAAACCTGCACGTGTGAATTGTAAGAAGCAGGTTATACAACATGTTCCATTAAAATTTTAGCTAGATTATTTAACATATGTTTTAAATAATTAAATGACATGATTTTATACACAGCATTCAAATAAATTCATTTGAAATGCGGTTATTCACATAAGACATATGCTTCTGTTTTACCACACATGCTTCTGGTTAGAAGTAAAGTCCATGAAGAAGCAGAATCTGACAGGCAAACACAGCGCTCTGTAATTCGTATATTTGACATGAAACATATGGTCTGCAGTGAAGCACAGAAAGCATCATATAAGGTGAAAGCCAGTACAGCAAATTACAAAAACAGAATAGCATATGAGAACTATTTCTGAGATCTGTTTTTTGAAAGCTATTGTATCTGTTTGCTTGATTTATTGAGAACATTCTTTATACCTTTCGTGCTATAAGCATTGCTCTTTAGTAATAGCATTTTAATATCCTTCCAGAAACTACGCAACAAAGAAGTAACTGTACTCTTCTATCTCTCAGGTGAATATATAAAAGTCAACATTACTTAAGTACTCTCTCTGTTCAGTAGACACATGGTAAAAAAATAAAGGGTGAATTAAGTATTATTTCCTCAAAATCCATTTTTTTTTCTTCTCTTTGTCTTGTTGTTGTTGTTTTTTAAGACTTTCCAGTGTGTACTAATTTAATTCAGGATTACCATTAGAATCTCTCAGTGCTGGAGAAGAACATCAGGTCACAGCAGGCTGGGGCCTCACTTAAATAGGTTCAGTCAGTCAGATGAAAAACCTTCCATAATAACCATCTCCTAAATCTGATCTGTTACGTGAAAGTTACTAAAGATCTTGCATTTCTTTGTCTGTGATAGAAAATGCATTATGTGTCTTCACGAATTATACACAAAAGGAGTTAGATTTTGTTTGTAAAACAAGCATGCCTGCTGGGTTTAATCACCACAAGCAAAAATCACTTTAAATCTTCTACTAACAGCACATTGGCATCTTTTATTAGTGAGTCTATAAAAGCTTCTTTGATTTTTTAAAAATACATTGGAGCTGTTTTCTTTATAAGTGGCGGTACAACAATATTCAATGGACCTTTGCCCTTGCTACTGCTTTTGTGCTCTGCAGATTCTCTTCTAATATTAAAAAAAAAAAGAAAAAAAGAAAAAAAAAATCCCCTCAGGCAAAGAACTGAGATGATTAGTCACTTTCATCTCTGGGGATACACTCAAATGTGTTTTCAACAGGAGTATCTTATTTTCTTTAGATGAGATGTCTTTAGGTCTACAGTGTAATATATTTTAATGACCTTGGATTCTAGGCCAAAACAACAAAAAAAAGAAACAACGCTTTCTTGTTTCTATTTGCATACTAGAAAATTCATAGTTTATATTCTCCTAATTGATTAGATGATGAAACCTTCTGCTGACTGTAAGTCAACTGAGAAAAGAGTAGAAAATGAGGAATTGTACCTGCCATCATTTTATGTCACCTCCATTTAAGAAGCAAAACTTCATGTAATGATATATCAAATATACTTTCCATTTAAATTTTGAATCTACTACAAACCAGTTTTAGTTATAGCTCTAGAAATATGTAATTAATATCCTTACACTAATTTCAACCAAAAAAAATAATGAGACATCGACTGTGGGAGGTATTCTCTCAGTTTATCTGTCTGCAGAATGGCTTTATATCACAATTCAAAAGATCCAAGAGACATGCTCTAACACTAGTAACACAACACAGCCATATAGAGATGATCTTTTACACAAGTTATGAATAGTGGCTGAGCTTGTCTTGATATGGAAAAAAATACTAAAATTAAGCCATAAATAATTTCTACTTCATTTAGACTTACTTATGATAGCGGCTTTTTTCTTTTTTTTCTCACAAGTGCATGCCCACATACTTGTATCAGAATCATCAAATGGTTTGGGTTGGAAGGGACAGTAATGGTCACTGAGTTCCACTCCTTGTCATGAACAGGGACCTTCCACTAAACCAGGCTCTTCAGGGCTCCATCCAACCTGGCCTTGAAAGATTTCACCGCATGCTCTTTTGAGAAGAATCTCACTCAATATATTAGAATTAACTTTCAGCTATTGTTTTCGTGCTATGAATATTTTTGAGCTGAAACCTGGTGAAGTGATCTCTTGAGAGATAGTAAGTGAATAATAGTGGTTTTAGTAGAGCTTCAGGGATAGAAATAAAAGGTCAATTACCTTATTTTAGGGTCTTTACAACTCAGTATATTAGTCTAATGTATGTCATATCATTTAGATTCAAACAGCATTATTCACTAAAACCCATCTATGAAAATTTATGCACACTATATATAGCAGCTGCTCTTAATTGTAAAAAACTGATCAATTGACTTCTGTTGCCTTATGTTAATTTTCAGTTCTGACAACATAATCAATAAGAGGCCAAAGAAATTCTCTTAAAAAACCCAAAACATCTGTCACTTGATGTACAGATTAATCATTCAAACACCTGAAGTCCACAAACCTCATTTACTCCACTCAGTTACATAATTATGGTAGTAATCCAGGAAAAATCTAAACACCTCCAGAACACAGAACCAATAATAGTGGGTTTAGTAAAAGTCCACCACTGTCCTAGACTGTTACAAGCCACAGAACAAAATCTTTAGCTGTCCATTATTCTCAAAAACATAGACTGTACAGAACAGTCTTAACTATCCTAGAACTTTGCGTTATCTTTTTTTTTTTTTCTTCACCTTACCAAAAAGGTAACATCCATAGCTAATGGCTTTTCCTATAGTGCCGACTGCAGTGGTACATCTCGAAGACTGATACAGCAGAGGTTAGGGACCCGCATACTTGATTTTATATGCAGGTGCATGGTGACCATTTACCAATGAACTCCCAAGGAAAATAGGGAGTGAGGAGCTGTGTTCAGTTTGTAACAGTTCATCCCTTCTGCTGCCCTGTTCCATGTGGAATCCCTTCAATAGGATACAGTCCTTCTGCAGCCTCTCCCGTACGTGTCTCTCCCACAGGCTCTAGTCCTCCAAGAGCTGCTCTACCACAGGTCCTAGCAGAGGCTCTCCCACAGCCACCCCCACTAAAACCTTTCCTTTAAACACAATCCTTATTTTAAGGATTCATCCTTATTCTCCTTATTCTTGAAGAGCATATCTGAAAGCAAAAGCAGATATAAAATGCTATTATAAGCTATTTTTTTTTTCTGTAGCACAGAAGCAATCCTCAGGCATTGATTTTTTTTTGTGTATACGGAGCATTAGAGACTAATTCAGATCCCTCTCCCTGAATTTGTATAGCATCTGCTAAACTGCAAAAATGTGGCACGTAAACTATACTTCATAGGCATGAATACAAAGCAATGATTCTTTATTTACATTCTTATTAAAATTATTTTCCTGTGTGTTTCAGCATAAAAGTTTTTACTTTACTTATCCCAACTGAATGCTAAAAAATCACTTGTTGAAAGTGTCTTTAGAGAAAAGGACTAAGTTGTTACCTAAAATTAAAAATATATGGCTTGAAACAGAAGCTTATTTAAACACACAGGTTGCCATACATTGGATTTAGGACTTACCTAAAGGCAAATCAAATAGAATTGCATTACAAGTAATGAAAGGAACAAAAAGAAATGAGCAATATGCTGTAAATAATTTCATAATCTACCAGGTCAAGATTTAGTTTTAAAAGCATCAGAGGATTCAGCTATCAGGTATTTTCTTGATTATTAAACTTGAATCTTATATTTTGCTAATACAGTATTAATAATCTGTTTATTTAGGAATGATTAAAAAAAAGATAAATCAGTAATAAAATCTTTTTATCAAAGAATCTATATAGTTGCAGTGATGTTACACAGACCTCATGATGTGAAATTCAAGATAATGAATTACGATAAGGACATTGATAAAACATTCAGAGAAGCTGGAAGAAGCTGGTAGAAATTCTACAAGGAGTACCACTCCTTGTAGATACATTTCTGGCAGACAACAAATAGCTGTGTTACAGGAACCCAGAAGATGAACCATTTCTTCCTAAGAGAACTAATACTGGCACACAGTATAAGCATATGAAGGAAGTGTCTTGTGTTAGCTTACAGAGGATCCCAAAACAAAGCTTTTTTGAAATTACTGGACCTTTTTAGCCAACACTTTGTCAGTAAAGACAATATCTCCTAAAGACAGAATATGGTGAAGAGTCAATAAATAAGCATTTGTATTTTGTTGATCTTAAAGAAGAACTGAATCCTTTTTCTCCTTTCTGGGTCTTGAAAAAGAATTATCAGAGTTCATAAAATCCATGTATAATAAAGTCATCTGAAAATGCAGCCACTCTTTCATGTATCATTTGACAAGTGAATTCAATTAGGATCAAAGATTCAACTAGCTGTCAATACATTGTTAGTATTTATCAGCCTTGGCTTTATACTCTATTAATTAAAAAGCTAGAAGAGATGCTTATTTAATATGCCATTCTGAATATCTCACATCTTTCTGCTTCACTAGACAAATTCCAGTTTCTTTTTGAATTAAAGTCTCTTTTAAAAATATGCAATCATAGCTAAAAGGTTCCTTTGCTAAAGATGAACTGTTTTGAAGGTGGTAAAGTAGTACAAGTTTGATCTTAGAGTAAACACACCTTTCAGTTGAACTTACTGATTTCCTAGACACTGGATTTTTTTGCACTTTTGAAACAAATAAAAGTTAAGATTTATTATAGCTCTCCCTGCTGCCTAATATAACCTTCACCTACTAGTTCATTAAGAAAAAACCATTACTTCATTGAGCCTCAACCTCCAAATAGTTTCAATGGTTCTTATATTTATACTAAATTGTTCTTGAACAAAGGACATCAGCTAGAGCCACAAGCTCCACTGGCAGTGTGTCTTGAACTGAAAAACGAGATTTTTTTTTTTTTTAGTTACAGATTGCTCAACAAATATATTTTAGTGCAAGTATATACTTTAAATGTGTTTTTTTAAATTTTGATTTTTCTTTTTTAGGTATTGCTATCAAAGAGCAATACATGGCTGTATAAGAGACACATTAATTCAGAAAAAACCTGCATATTAATTAAGTATTCTTAAATTTATTTAATATATATGTTGATTTTGTGTTATAAATTTTTTCAGTCTATATACTATTTCAACATCACCTTTGGCCACCAAGCCTATTATATCCTTAAAATACAATCATGAAACAAAAATGCCCAAGAAAATACATTCCAAATGGTTTTGTCATCAGGGAACTACCATTTAATATGTGTTAGAGTACAATATTTTGTCAACAAGCATAATTTCAATGATACATATGAAATACATAAAGGAAAAAAAATTACTTTATTATTAATACCCAAATGAAGTAGTTGATAATTGTAAGTTAATGCAATATGATTGGTATTCTGTAGTGAGAGGTTAGAACAATGCCATTAATACACCAGAGAAACAGTAATTTCTAAGTGATTTGTCTTTCTGACTTCTGAAGTTTTACTTAGGTCTTGAAATTTTTTATAGTTTTTCCAGAGTCTGTAAAATGGTCAGATTGTTCAAAATTCATTATATGTATGTAATTAGCCCTGAGAGTTGGGTTAGTTTAAAAATGACTTTCAATAGAAAGAAAGGCTTTCCTTATGAATTAGCAAGGAATTCCAAGTGGATATTCTTACAAAGAGCTTTGTTTCAAATATGTTGGCCAACCAAGAGAAGTATTTTTAAATCCAGTCTATATTTTTTTCTCTTAGATTTTTAAAAAAGTTTTACTTATATGATATCTTAAGAGGAAAAGAATACCAATCAATTATTAATTTCCATTCAAAGTTGTTGGGGTTTTTTGTCTGACGTCAAGAAATTGTATCTTTAGAGGAAATCAGAATCATTTCACAGATATTATTTGGGGGAGACTAACTATATTCAATAGCATTTTTGATACTGTATTTTAAGTAATACCAAAATTTGATTTTTAATGAACAAATGTTAAGAATTCTTAACAATAGTGATGTCTTGCATGCTAAGTTGACACACAAAACCCCCCACCTGGTACTTTTGTACAGATATGTCTGTATTCTTAACTGGAATATTCATCTCTTCTCTTTTTGTTCATTTCACTGTTTTTATTATCTCATCTTTGACTTTCCTTCACAATTTTTCCATGCAGAAAAGAAACAGAAATAGATCAGTTGTATCTGGGATGAATTGGTATGGGAAGCTTCATCCAGTTTGATTATGGAAATGCAGTTTTAAGATTTCAAGTGTTACTATGAGTGGTTCCTCTTGACAGTAAGATTTTAGGAGTCATGCAAGAAGATTAACTCCTTCATGCTTTCTCAGCCTAGATACAAATTGTTTTTGCAGACAACATAAAGTAATACCATGAAAGAAATCTTGCCTGCTACTCGAAGGCATTAAATAATGCCTTCAAGAATAAGCTTATATAAGTCCCAAGATTGCCACAATATGTCACATTACATTCCCTTTTAACTGAAGGTGTTCTCACACACAGTACTACTTGTTCATGGTCTCTTTCCCTCTTACATTTGTGTATGCATACATATGTGTAGATTTTTGTGTGCTTCTACGCACACATAGATATAGAAATGCAAGCAAATAAAATCAAATTTCAGTTTAAACGTAAGACAGCCAGGACTCATATTGCAGACCAAACTTATCCATCAATATTTCAGCTAAGATAAAATGTTTAATCCTGATAAAGTTTTTCTTGGTGATAGATTATACAGCAAGTTCAGACAGGTATCAAGGACAACATGAGAACAGAGTATCATGCCGTTTGCCCTTGCTATTGTGAGACAGGAAAACAAATCATTGCAAATAACAGTGCTGGCTTTAATATACCTTCTATTGATACAAGTCATACCAATACAAATATCCCCCAAATCTTCATCTATCTTTTACTGAGCTAATTGGTGAAGAAATTCCAGGAGGTAAATAGAGGCACTGCCTTCTGTCTTGTTCTGCTTTCTTTTCAGCTTGCCTTACTGAGTAGGTAGAATTAATGACAGCATGAACATGATCACTGAGGGAAGTTAAGTAGTTGAGGAGCAGAAATCACATGACACAAGGAGTCTTATCACTCAGCACTAGTTGAAAAGAATAAAACATAGCTCATAATCCCTAGCTGTTTGTTTTGGGGTTTTGTTTTGTTCTGTTTTTTCCAGCACAGTAGTGCTTCTATTTTGATACAGTTCTGGCAGTCAAAAAGTGATCTGACTGGGATCAAAATCCAAAGCATGGTGTACCAGCACTTCAGAGATCAGAGCCACTGTCAGTGGGATTTTGCTACGAGCTATTAGAGATGGCAAAATGGAGAGAAGCAAAGGAGTGAAAGATGATCTTTCTCAGGCTGAAATCAATACGAGATTTGCCACTGACTTCAAAAGAAGAAGCAGGGTAAAATACACAACCAAGGAGAAAACAGTCAGAGAAGTATATAGAAAGAAGAGGAAAGAAAAAAACAAAGCAAGAAATGTAGGGAGTGAGGAAAATTATTTGAGAAAAGGCAAAAAATGCAACAGGTTAGAAAATAGGGAGAAAAAGTCTTGAAACTCTTTCACAAATTCTAGAAGTACCTCCTTATCATGTTTCAAATGCTATTTTGATCTCAGAAAATTAGTTTTTCATATCCCATCTTTATCCTAGAAGTGAGATTGAACAGACAGCTCCTAAAGCCAATTACACAAGTGGCTTTATGTGTACACACACATGCATGCATATATATTAATTACAGGAATATTGGTGCACTTGCCCATGATTTAATTAGATTTAAATTCCAGAGAAACAAAGACTGTCTGTATGCTGAAGTCAGCTGCAACCATGTTTAACACAAAGAGAACTTGTAGAAATTTTGAGAGACATTGGGCTATTTCCCCAGTGCTCTCAGACTGGAGGCTTTATGACAGGTCTCTATACTATTGTTCTTCCTTCAATCAGTCTGCCCTGCTTCCAAGCCTTACATACATGTCTTGCAGCATGAATTATGAAATAACAGGGAAAATGAGTTAAAAAGGAAAACAGTATCTTGATTTGTTTTGGAAAAATAATTTCATTCAGTTGAAAGCTTCTCTTAGGACTCTAATCTGACTTTGTTGGTCAGATTTCTCTGTATATTCAATGGACAAGGAAAGTTTTCTCCAGAGACAGATTTGGCAACATTTATTTTAGAATTGTGGCATTCTTTACTCTAGATTTTTTTCCCTCCTCGTGGGAGGATTCTTATTCTTCATTGATGATCTAGCAATCCTTAATGACTTATTTAGAATAAACAATTTGCTTTTAAGATTTCAGTCAGGCGACTGAGTCTTTCATAATACTTACCAATTCTAATTGTATTTAAAAATTATATATAATTATAGAATGCCCAGTTAAAGAATATTTCATGTGAAATAAGACAATATTTCAAACCTGAGCAAATTCATTTATATTAAAGATACATGGTTTAAAATCTACGGAATTCTTTCAACTGGGATGCATCAACATAATATAATAAAAAATACATATAAGTGACATAATAAAACATTTTTAAATTAATAAAATATTTATCCTAAATAGATTACATTGCTAAATGAAAATAAGGTTAATAAATGTTTCCGATCTGATAAGTCTTCTGCATCACCTAAATGACCTTAATATTCAGTAAGGACAGTACTCCATTGAAAAGATACCGATATGAATATGTGGGGTTTTTTATGTGTGTATGCATCATTTTATTTCCTTTGTGTATTATTTATTATCTGAAAAGTAAGATAAGTTTGCTCTGAAGAAAGTCCTCATAAAATGTCAACACACCAGGTGTGTGAATCAATGATTCTTTAAATGACTGCGCTTTCTGGAGGAAAATACATTTCAGTTTGAGGCCCTAAATTCATTATGCCTCAGTGCATACTGAGTGAAAAACACTGTCTCTATCATTAATGTGTTCATAAAAGGGTCTTGTCTTCATCATCAAAGGGGCAGTTTTCTTGCTTGCTATTTTAGGTTTTCTTTGGTGTATTGTTTGACATTAAAAGCTAATGCACACTGCAGTTTTCAAAGATTTCTAATTGATTTTAAAATTTAGATAAATTTTTAAACATGAATTAGCTTAACTACATTATTAGCTTTTAAGACTTATTGCAATATCTCTGTGAAAAATTTAGATTCAATAAAAATTATATTTTAAAAAATTCTAAGCTTCATAGCTTCACAAAATCAATTTTAATGATTTAGGTTTTCCATAGTGGTAATCTGCATCTGAAATTTTTAAGCCTTGCTGAGTTTTTGCTTTTTTTTTTTTTTTTATTTTTATTCACTAAATATTTCTTCATAGAGGAAAAAATGGAGACAAGACAATTTAACTAATTTAAGCCACATAATACAATAAAAAAGCAAACAAACCTAGGTCTGTATTCAGCAGATTTTTAGAATATCATAAGCCTGTTTTATTGATCCTCTCTAGTGGTATGACAAAGAAGTATCTTGAGAGAAGCTTATCATCTATAGAAATTTTATTTCCAAAGATTATGTATTAGCTTCACAGGAATACTGAAGTTATAAGAGAATATGAAACATTATAAAACTGCTAATAAATATAAATTTCTTATTTTCTCATACATCAAGCTTCAGATTTTTGTCTGTGTATCCCCCTGATCAAAATTGGAACAAGTGTAAAGTTTATTTGGGGCAATATTAAGGTAAGGAAAGCTCTTAAGGGTGGAGATTGTCTCTTCCATACAGGACATAGAGAAATAAATAGAAGAACTATGATTGTTCTGCTTCCCTAAGTCACTGTAGGGTGGCACTGGTTCTCTTGAAGCAGGGTAGCTCCTTTCCAATTACCTTCCCACAGATGTAGTATGTTGGGGTAGCTATCTGACACTCATCAGGGCTAACTAAAGTAATTTTGCTCACCCACATATCCTGTTGACATTGCTGAAACTTTTTTATTACTCTAATTTTTAGACTAGACTTTTTAGACTGTCAGTGTGAGTAATTTTTTTTGGGGGGGTGGCAAAATTCACAAAGAGAACTTGGGTTTTCCTGGAAATATATTTGAATTGAAAGATTTGTATTTATTTCAGGGGAGGAAACATTTATATTGTTTCTCCTTTCTAATTTACTAGAAACACCTTTCACCTCAGCTAAAAAAATAACAATTGTACTAATAATAAAACTCTTTCACTTAACTGAGATTATTTTAGGGATGCATTTCACTATCCACTAGTGAACAGCAATGCTTAGAATGTTCTTATACCACTCTTAGGTGATCTCCATTTAATATCTCTAATTATAATATCTCATGTAACAGAGTATATCATTGCAGAAGTGAATTTTGTGTTAACATAAAGCTTCTCTGCCCTATAACTAGATATATTAAGGGGTTTTTTAGATATGATGTTGCCATTACCTTACTGAAAAACTCTTGATCCTTGTTTGCTTGAATTTTGACATAGTTGTATTTCTTTCCTCTCCCTGTGAATAAAGAAACAGAATTAAAATGCATCAGTATCTTGATAATCTTTGATCTGGGAGCTGCAAAGACTATTACAGAGGTCAAAGAAAGGGAAGGCTATATATTTAGATCCGTAACAAAAGAGAAAAATAGTTGGCAGAGATTTACTTATTTTTCCTTTTTCTGCAGACAATAATTTCTTATTAATTTTGAAGATATAAGACTTTCATACTTGTCTTTGTAAAAAGCTCTTTTTACAGTTTCAGCTGAGTCCCTGGAGAATTCATTTTCAGTAAGAATTTTCAGGATAGAGGACAGTATTTCTTTCAATTTCGGCTCCTGACAGCTACAGGTAATAATAGCAGTGGGTGAAGAGATGAGATCTCCTGCATTCAGAACACTTCCTGATAAAGGCAGGTAATATGTGGGAGGAAAATACATCACTCTAAGTTAAAGGAAAAAGTACTGAACCTCAAGTGATGTCTGGAGCTGAACAGGTGAGAGCAGTTTCCAAGTAGGAGGAGGGTATAAATCAGGACACCCAAGGTGGAGGCCACTGATCCTAAAAATTAAAAGCAAGTACAGGAGAGCAGGACATGAGTGGTCTAGTCAGAGCTCCTCTCTTATTTGAGAACTCTTTGGACAGATCAAGCACATTTTAATATCTTTAAAACTAATATTCTGCTAACTTAAATGAAAACATGGATAGCTACAAAAGGGATGAAAGTGCAGTGGTAACTTGGCTTTCCTACAGAACATAACAGGCATATCTTTGATATTTGGATCACTGAAGAAGGTTATGCCTTTTTTGCAGATTTTGTGTTAGTAAAACAAGGAGATATTCAGACAGTTAATTCACTTACCCTAACGGCACAGGAAACTGGACAAACCCAAAACTTTTTTCAGCAGACCATCATAGCCACAGCAGTCAAAGACAGAGGAAGCAGGGCTAAGCGGGGCTGAAATTGTTCTGTCTCCCTATTAAATTGCAGAATGAGTTGGCATGCACATGGCTTGAACAATAGGTAGAGCGGCAACCCATCTGTAAAGAGGTATTTTCATGAAGAGCTGGTTAATTTACATGCAAGGGCTGTTCTCAGGGTACACAAACACATTGAACAAGAACTATGAGAGCAGCATATAAAGCCCAAGCAAAACAAAATAATATGATTCTTAGGGGGAAAAAAAAAAAAAAAGGTGGAAACTACAACCAGACTGCAGAAGTAAAGAAATCAAAACACAGAATTGCAACTTAGAGAACGTGGGATTTCCAGACAAAATCCTGGTAACCATAGGGAGGTAGTAGGAACAAGACACAAGATAAAAATAAGAAAAAAATAATCAGTGGAAAAAAAGAATTCTTTTGTCAGCATCACTGGAGGAAAATAATAAATTACAGATCTAGTGATGTCAGTAATAACACCAGTGATACTATAGCTTCCATTAATTTTACTTTGTTATATTGAATAAGAAAATATGGATATAATTTTTAGCAAAAACAAAGTAATAGAGGGAGATGTATATACTTCACATACAGTGCAGGTGGAATAAAAAATTCCCCATTTAGAACTGATGGTGGTTGGAAGGATGCAGTTCCTGTTTAAAGGAGAACTATCAAGACAAGAGTAAACAAAACCTTCTGAACAGCAGGACAGTGCAAGGCTTGGATTGGATTGTGCTGTGATACTGGACTGTCCACAGTGTGAAGGTAGGATGGAGTGTCTTCTGATTTTAAGGAACATAAGGATATTTTAGTGAGGTGATTATCGAGAAGACAAGCTACAGTTACAAACACATCTCTGCTTACAGTTGTGGACTGAATTCTATTAGCCCAGGTGGAAGATGGAGGAAGTAAGCCCGCAAAAAGATTGAACACATTAACACAGCCTCTGGAAGGAGTACAGACTGAACGAAAAGCCAGATTGTGATAAGAAAGCCTTCCAATAAAGAAAATACCTTCTTTGATCGAAAAACCACTTAATGTGACACTGAAGGAAGTCACAGTCTATTAAAACTGACTGAAGACATGCTGACCAGTTTATTCAGTGAAGGGTGTTCACTGTGATGACAACAATGATTTTAGTTGTGTTTGGATAAATATCCTTTCCCTTCTTAGTAGTAATTTTCCACATGAAAAAGACAACTGGAGCTTGAGAGAAAAGATAAGAAAAAACTATTGAACTATGGAATTTCCATTGTTCTTTACGTGTGCTTTCAATGACCCTTTTTTTGTTTGGTTTTACGAATAATTCCAGCATACTCTCTTCTAAGAGAAATCATACTCATTTTCACTTGAAATATAAACTCATTTTACAAAAAATTTAAGAGTCACATGTTAGAATTACCTGGCACATCTAATTACAAGCCTACTTTCTAGAAAATAGCCAATGTTCTCCTGACAAATACAGTTTGTGCGGTAAAATATTTCCCTTTGGTTGAGAAGAAGGTTTATATACACTTAAGAAAATAGAGAACAACACAAAGGTAGAGTATGAATCCATGTTAGAAGCCCACTACCATCCTGGGAAATGGACTGTCTGCTAAACGTTTCAACATAGTAATAAATATGAAAATGAAACTGATGTCACACATAAATGCATGCAGTGATATGTTTCAATCCAATTCAGATATGAGTTCAAAGTTGAAGGTATATTGTGTTAATTGCATGATGTAAAAGCATACTTACCACTAAATCTGGAACTTCAGATTCTTGATACCTAGAATTCGTTTCCAAGATAAGTATTCAAACTTTTAAAGTAGTTTATCGCTGCTCCCCTTTACATTATTTTATAGTACACTGCATGCTATATTAAATAAATAATAATATTATTAAGAACAATTACATCTAATAAATATGTACTATGTATTACATATATATGCATGTAGTACAGCATATTTAGTATTATGAAAGTATGTTCATTAACACTTGTCAATCATTCAAATGGTGCAGTGATAACTATGGCAGAGGAGTCCATGAAGAGATTGATTTTCCATTCAGATTGTGATTGGTACTGTGCACTAAATGAGACCAAATCACGCACAAGGGAAAATGATGCCTTAGGTGAAAATCTACAGATCTCTTTTAAAAGGGCATATTGAATTTGTATCACTGTATGGGATGAAATGTATGGGATGGTGGGATGGAATTAACGTTCTTAAATAGCCTGTATGGTGCTGTGCTTCAGATTTATGAATAAAACACTTCAGATATCACACCAGTGTTTTGGCTATGACTGACAGTTCTTGCACATCTTGCACAGTGTAAAGGGTTTCTCTTTTTTCCACTCTGCCTCCACAACAAGTGTGCTGGAGGTGGACAAGAAGTTTGGAAGGGATAAAATTCAGACAGCTGACCCTAACTGTTTAAAATAGAGGAAAGAAGGATATTCATGGTTATGGCATTTGTCTTCCTAAGGAATCATTACGTGTGGTAAGGCCCTGCTTCCCAGAGAGCAACAAAACATCTACCTGCAAATGGAAAACAGTTAATAAGTTACTTATTTTGCTTTGCTTATACACAGAACTTTTGATTCACCTATTTAACTTCCTTTATCTTGATCCACATCTACGCACCTTTATTCTACTTTCTTCTCATCCTACGGGAAAGGAGGGTGAAGAAAGAGCTGTGTGGATGCTTGGCTGCTGGCCAGGTTCAGCCCAGAGAAATCACACATTCTACACAGTAAGCAAAAGAAGATCGATACTGATGCCTGTGTAACATGAAAAAAAAATTCTTTACAGTTAATACATGAATTGAAAAATATGTTTGAAATGAGGAATGAATCAGAGATTTACAGTCTAAAAATGGAGTGCTTTCCCTTCATATACACAGTTTCCAAACTCAAAAAGGGTTAAAAATAGCAGTTGATCAAGTCAGTGCAAAGCCAACTATTTGCCAAATGCAGTTACTAAAACTGCAATGGTCAGATCATTGTGTGAATATTTTGAATAATGTGAATAATAAGTGTGTCATTGGTATCAGTAATTCAGGTAAGATTTTTGTAGAGACAGTGGTAAATGTTAAACAAAACTGAGTGTCAACATAACTAAAATAAACAAATACAACTTCTCTAAATTTTCAGGGATCGTTAGAGCACTAGCTGAAGTGTTCAAAGAATGAATGCTGAATGCTGAAAAGAGAGACACATAAAAAGAAGATAAGCAGAAAAAAAAATCTCAGACTTTACAGACTTAATACAGGCAAAGAATGTGTCAATTTCCTGAGGAAAAACGGAACATAGTAAAGACACAGTTTTCCGAAGAAGAAAGGAAAATAAATTCTTCATGAGTTAAAAAAGTATGTTTATCACCTGGATATATTATAATGAAGGGGAGAAAAACCAAACTAGTAGAGAGTGTGAAAAAAAAAAAGTGCATAGGAAACCTTTAAGTCCCCAGCTGCACATTCTTAGGAAATTGTTCTCTCTCAAAGTAGATGCTAAAGCAGGAACTTACTGAAGTATATGAAACTACAGTACTCAAGGCAGGAAGGAAGATACTGTGAATGAAGTTGAAAAAGAGTCTCTGATTCATTCCAACAGGCAACAGAAAATAGAAAGGGAACACTCTCCAAATTCAGTAAGTAAACCAGAAAATGTGACACTTCCATAGGGACTGACATCTAAAAATGTTTGCTATGCTTTTTGGATATGTAAGAATCTGCAGATGTATTAGAAGATGAGGCCCATAACTTGAACAGTTTTTAAAGAAATCTTAATCACAACTAGACAGCTGAGTGTATTGGCCCTGCCTTCGCCTATACTAAACTTCCAGAATCCCAGCCAGTTCTGGCTTCAAGCCATAGTAATTCCATCAGTATAGAATTATGTCTGACTGAATGAATGTTTATTGTTTTCACTAAACATTTTACAACCAGTTAATTTAGTGGGTATAAATCTAAGTCGTTTCAGGGAATTACAGGGTTTGATATATCACCATTATCATCTGGCATATTAGTGGAAAGTAGTTCAAAATGTTTAAAATGCATTGTTACATTAAACTGTTAAAAGAAGAGAAGCACTTTTAAACCACACAGTTTGAATTGATTTTTCCTTTATTATGCAGAGACATTCAATATGTAATCCTGATCACATAAAGGCAAAATGAAAGATTAACCTTTATTCTGGAAATTGCTGGGACAGAAGTTTTGCAAGGAGTGTGCTATAGATCTCATAGTGTCTTTTCTTTGTACAGGATGTATATAAAGATTACTAGTCTCAGATCTTAAAGGTTTTGGTTGTCTGAGAGAAGTCAGTTGTATAAAATACTATTATCTTTCCTACATTAAAATCCTCACAGGCTGTTTAAGTTTCATCCTGAAGTATCACCATATAAATTTCCTGGACAAGTCAAAGCACATGTCATTTACAATTACATTATATGATATAGCAATAATATAAGCTTGCACTATTCAAGCAATATTATATATAGCTCCTAATAAATTTAAGAAATATTTTTATCCAGTAAAACACAAAACTATAAGGAATAGAGATGAATTTCTTTTTTTAATAAATAGCAGAAAAATGACAGTATGTATGTTGGTGAAAAAAAAATAATAGCAATAATAATGTTTATTACCACTTTTCCTTCATCATACATTGCTATTCCTCTTGAGAAAAAATGGGGAGAATATATACTAAGTGTGCATATTTCCAGAACTGATACATAGAAAGATACTAATTCTCTGAACACCAAGCTGTTGGAGACTGGAAAGATTCTGAGTATCTGTTGCTGAATCTTCACTCATGTTTTCATATGCTCTCTTCAGCACATTAAAATACCAGTCTAAGTACTTTTGTATAACCCTTCCAGAATTTTTGACCTGTTCCTGAAGCATTCTCGCAAAAATAGGATAAAAGTCATAGAACTATGACTTATAATTTAGGTTAGCTGTTAGTACAGACAGCCCTCCAAAGTTCTCTTGTGTTTTCTAAATTAATAACTGGGAGGAAAAAAACCCCCACAACAACAACAAAAGATGCAATTTGCCAAAGGTCATTATCAAAGCTAGGAGCAGAATGTAATTTACACAGAGTGAAAAGTAATCTTCAGTAACATCAACATAGTTCCTTCTATCACATGGTAATACTAACAAGTTTGATGTCCTACAGTAACACATACAAAACCCAAGTTGTAATAATATTTGCATGTACAAAACCTCTTCAGTAATCCATGAGAGTCCATCTAATTACACATTAAATTATCACAAGAAGCTTCAAGTAATTATCAGTTTTGCTGTTTCTGGGGAAAACTCTAATCTGAGTCTCATCTGATGTTATAAACTTGATTGCACTGTCTTCACGGGAATTAACACTAACAGACACCAGAGAGATTCTCAAGTCTCAGGTTATGAAAATATTTAAGTTCTTCCTTACTTTTAGGCAAATGAATAACCCTTTTGACTTTGCTATATCTGTACCTCTATAGGACTTGAGATTGTTGCCATTATGGATATTAATGTCTTCTGGCACTCGGCACTTAGAAAACTTGTACTTTGTCACTAATGTTAAAAGATATTGTAAGTGACTAGTCCAGCTTGGAGCTTGTTGGAAAGCATCCTGAGGGATATGGGTCAGGCAAAGAACAAAGACAGGACTCAGAATTTTAGGAAAGCAAATTTTAATCTATTCAAAGAATTAGTAAACAGGAAACTGCCTTCAGAGACAAGGCAGACGAACAGAGATAGCAGATATTTAAGGACACAGGTCATAGAGAAGAAGAACTCAAAATCCTCAGATGTAAGAAATAAGGAAAGGAAGGCAAGCGACCAGCATGACTGAGTCAAGACCTGCTGGTCAAACTAAAGGTCAGGAAAAAAAATACACAGGCAATGGAAGTAGGGCCAGGTAACCTGGAAAGAGTATAGGGACACTGCCCAGTTGTGTAGGGATGGTTTCAGGAAGGCCAAAGTACAGCTGGAGCTGAACTTGGCAAAGGATGCATGTGACCTCTTCTCCTCCCCCGTCCTTTCCATGTGTCCTTAGATTGTGCCATTCTATGTTGTAATCCTCTCACACTCCTCCCAGACTGGCTGTGTTCAAGTTTCCACCCTTTGATCCTCCCCTGTTTATAAACCAGTGTACTCTGAGATATTTGCCCTTTCTGCCTTGTCCCTTCGAGAGTGTGTTCCCCAAATAAACCCTTTGGATTATACAAGCAGGAGAGCCTCCTCCTCATTCTTGCTTCTGGCCTGTGCCTGTTAACCACTCAGTGCCATAGAACAACAGCTCTAAGCCACTGCTCCCATCCACCTTCTCCGGGGTAGTGTCCCTCTGGCACCAGTGCTGGCGCGGCAGAGAGCTAGCCCTGAACTCCAGCACAGCATCAGTAGTGGTCAATGGCTTGGTGTCTTGATGTGTATCAGTGACAAGAGGTGCCCCTCAGAGGCCCATACTGGGACCTGTAGTGTTCATTATCTTCATCAGTGTCATAGTGGGATCAAGTGTATACTCAGTAAGTTTGTAGCTCACACCAAATTCTGTCCTTCTATTCTCCCTTGGTAAAACCCCAGCTGGAGCACCATATCCAGCTCTGGAGTTCTCAGCACAGAAAAGATGGACCTGTTGGAGCAGGCCCAGAGGAGAACAAAAATGATTAGAGGAATGGAATAGCTCTCTACAAGGAAAGGTTAAGACAATTGGAATTGTTCAGCCGGAAGAAGAGAAGGCTTAGGAGTGACCTAGCAGTGGCCAGTACATAAAGAGGGCTTATAAGAAAGTTGGGTCCAAACTTCTTGGTACGACCTGATCACTGCAGAAGGAATTGAAGTAGATGATCTTTAAAGGTACCTTCAACACAAAATATTCTATGATTCTATGTTTCAATGAATTATTGTTTTAATGCTACTTATACTGTATACTTTAAAATGCTGACAGTCAAGATTTACTGCTGTGCAATACGATAATTATGAGTCAAAAATGTTAGAATCCAGAAAAAGCAAAGACTATGTTAATAGTGATGAAGAACATGGGATTAGTAACTAAGGAGATAGTAAAAAATGATAGTGCAGCACTCAGCCTACGCAAGAGATGAGTGACAAACAAAATGTTTGTAATATAGTGCAAGAGCCCAAGCAAGGAAATGGAAGAATCTGATCCACAGGTTCAGATACACATCTGGATATCACCAAGCATCAGAAATCTACAGCTAGAAAAGATAAGTGAACAAGCATCAGAAAATACAAATGGTTCAGGTAAGCTTCAGATTGTATTATTATAAAAATGCATGTCAATAATATGAATATGAAGTAGAAGAACTTCATTGTGGAGGCAAGCAGTCATCTGAATTGGTTGCTGAAGACACTATCCAATGCTGCTTAAAAAAAAAAAAAACAACAACTGCACAGCCCCTGCACTTAGCTACTAGAAAAATGGTACTGAGAGTAAGCAGAGAGTGTACAGGAAAGTGGAAAAGTCATTGTTGAGGCATTCAACAATTTCATTAGGTTTGTGAATCACTTCATTTAATTCTGAGATTACACATGATAATTGATGGAGATTGACTTTTTACAAATTATCAAATACATTTAAAGCAGAAGCCCTAAGTGTAAATTTAGTGGCAGTCTTAGAATCATGAGTAATTTTAAGGATTATGTGTAATTTTAGTCTTTTATGTGCTCAGTTATCACTATATATCTTAGGAGTTTGATGTCACAGTGACATAATTTAAACTGCAAGAAGTAAAAATGTCAGAAACCAAGCACCAGTGTCAAAAAATCTGAATGTCTTGAGAGCACTTATTTGAAACATTGAATACATCAATATGTGAAATATTTTCCCCTATGGTATGCAATTATAAGAATCAGTTTGGATGTTACTTTTACTGCAGATTGAAGGTTTTGAGAGCGATGAATGTCTTCAGTCATGTTAGCTAGCCATGATTTGTGCACATGATTATTTTCACAGAAATTTTTTTAAAAATCACAGTCACTACTGAAATTGTTATTGTTATTGTTACATTCTATTTGTGATAGAATACGTGGAAAGACAGTTGTGACATAATGGCTTAGCTTACCTGAATAGATTGAATTTCATCAATAAAATGAAAATCTAGTTGGCACATTACCTAAATCTTTGCAAATGTGGCATGTTTGAGGACTAATAGTATACCTGCTAAATTCTAGGTCAAAGAAACTTAAGTTAAAAAGGTGTAGGCACTTCATTTTTTATTAACATATTTTTAATTGGGAGCTGTTAACTGTGGGTAGAAAAGCACATTTATCAACAGAAATTTGTAAGAGAGTGTTAAAGCAAATTCCCTTTTTTCATATTCCAGACTTACATGTTTTAAGAAGAAACCTTTTAAAAATGAACTTAAAAAAACTCATAAATGGAAACCTAATTTTTTTTAGGGTAATGCATAAGCTGTTTTTTATCTGCCCTGCTTAGCTAAAGAAAATAAGTTTGGATTGATTCCCCAATTTTCATTAATTTTCTTCAATATAAATTACTATGAAAGAGATATTTGAAGATTAAAGCAAGAACTTAGCAACTAGAAGTGCATAAAGAGTTTGTGTTTCCCATTAACAACAGGTTGTATCTGTATCCATGCACATATAAGAATAAGCAGTATTGCTTTCTAAGTAGCAGGTCTTAGAAACATAATTTGAGAAAATAAATAAATAATGCTTCCTCAAGCCAGACTATATATTGCTCACTATTCTCAAAAATTCACCAACCAACTGTGGTCTAATTTTTGTTGACCTCAATACATTATGGATGACAATGCTAAATAAATATTTTTGTTAAGAAATCCACAAGAAAATGCCTTGGGATTTAGCTTCATGGCTCAAAAATCTCTTCAGGGGTTGTTGGGTTTTTTATCTGTTGGTTTTCAATCTGCTTTTATTACACATTTATGTATATTTTAAAACCACATACTAATACAAATAGGAAATTAAATATATAAGATGCTATCTTTGCTTTTTCCTACAGCTCTAAGATAATGTGCAGAGTCTGTTCCATTTTCTATCAACCACTCAGTTCTTTTCTGTAATGAAAAATTAATCCTGGTGAAATGTTAAAGAACTCACTTTGTTCTTCTTGCTGCCATAATCCTTTTAAGAATATTGGGATAGATGAGATCTCTTATCATGAGACTTCATTGATATAAACTGGATTTTGCTCACCACAAGGTAGTTCAGTCAATTTTTTATAACCTTTGCTCATATACTTCCACCTGCCTCATGCCTCTACAGAAGTTTATCTTGATTATTAGACAGAAAGAAGTCTTAATGGAAATAATGAACTCTTGTTTTGTCTTTAGATTTTTCTAAACTCTATTATATGCAGACTATGTTTTGCAGTGACATTGGAGTTTGGGAGGTTTGGGGTTTTTTAAAATTTATATATGCACATAATAACTCTTGCATAATTTCTACCTGGTCTTCTTGTGGACTTCACAGATTTATCCCTACAGGTATTTATCCTGATTCAATTTCATAAGGTCCCTGGCAGCCCATTCCTCCAGCCTGTCGATGTCCATCTGGACAGCAGTCATTATCCCAATCATATTGGCTCATTACTCTACTTGGAATTATCTGCAAACCTGATAATCAAGTACCTCATCACCTTCTTCAGATCATTAAAAAATATGCAGGTCCCACTATAGACGCCTGGAGTACTTGCCTCGCTACTGTTCTTGAGCATGACATTTTAATCGCTACATTTTGTGGCCAATCTTCGAACCTGTTTTGAACACCACTTAGTCATTCTCCAGTCTGGACCATATAAGTCTATTTTTTATAGAAGAGAAGCCAAGGTGACTGTTAAGATTGTTACATGAACAAGCTGCAATTAAACGTTTTGAATCAGTGACTTCAGTGGTGGATAGACCTTTGCTTGACACCAGATGCCCACCAAATCGCTCTACCACTCCCAAGCTGCACTGGGGGAAGAACATAAAATTGAAAACAATTCATAGGTTGAGATAAGGCAGTTTACTGAAACAAAAGAAAGAGTTTGTGGATGCATAAGCAAAGAGAAAAAAAAAAAATTAGTTTCTATTTCCATCAACAAGCGAAATTCAGCTACTTCCCGAGAAGCAGGACTTCAGCACACTGTATTGGTTTAGCATAAATGGTAAAAAAAAACTAATTGTTAATCCATTTTAGAACTAACAGCTAAGCTAGCCAATCAAGTAAAAGGGGTACACCTTCTGGGACACCGCTTAAAAACAGGAATCTTGGGAGATCTGCCCTCTTTCTGGGACTCTGCGCCATGAGGTAAT
>WBMY01002700.1:4658-19097 GCA_013397315.1 Donacobius atricapilla
TGATTCCTTGCACAGAGATAACAGCAGGAGTTACTGCTGCCTTATCAAGCAAAAACAAACACCCTGACACCTTCTTCCAAACTTGGTGCAGCCATAAACCAAATAAAGGAAGAAGTTGACAGAAAGCCAGACAGGAACTCAAGTTTGCAAGGAATTAATGAGTCACTGTATGAATATGCAACAGGCTCTTGCTTTTAAGGCCCATCCTTTGTCTTCAAGGTGTGTTCCGAGCTGATTGGAATTTAGGACACCCAGATGTCCGTAATTTTTTGTTTTTATTGTCTTTTTATTATCCTAACTCTGATTGTCCAAAATTTCTATTGTTTTAATTTTTATTATTGTTTCTATAATCATTTTAATCAACGTCTAAATTTCTTTAACAAGTGATTGGCGTTTTTCACATTGCAGCTAAAGAGAAAGAAAAATAATTCCTGAGAGCTGTGCTGAGTGGCAGCTTGGAGCTTTGGCCAGTGACAGACTTTTTAACCTGGAATGTATTTATAGACAGATATGGGATTGAAAAAAAAATTCTTTATGTGGGGCTGGGGCAAACAAAACTGCCTTGAAGGGAAGCTGGGGCAGAATCCCAGGGAAGTCAAGGGGCCTTTGAAGGCGAAATTCAGTTGTCCTTGAGAAATTTGTCNTATATTATATATTAATATATATATAAATATATAATTATTTTTATATTATTTATTATATATAATAAATATATATGATGTGTTTGAATTTTAAAGTCCCGATCTTCCCTTCGGACAGAACTGACAGCACCTGTTGTATCTGAATTCTTGGGGGCACTACAAATTTTGGGGCATTCTGAGTTTCTGGGTGGGATGGGGAACAGGAATTAGCAGCAAATCCCTTTTTTCCTGTGGTGCCTTTCTGCCCACCTTGGGCACTGACCACAGCCCATGGCCAGACACAACAAACAGCATTTTCCTGCCCTTTTTCAGCCACTTAAAACGACTGTTTTTTACAGCATTGGACACCCCAGTGCGTTGGTAATACCCTCAAAGCCAAGCTTAGTTTCACACTCGGAGCACATTTGTCTCGTGGAAGGAAAATTGTTGTCGTCTCCCTTTCTCCCTTTCTCAGTTTAAGACGTAAATTGTCAGTTTTTCGTCCCCCTGTTGTGACAAGGATGTGCTCAAAGCAGGCACCAACACACCTGGAATAATCCTCTGCTGGAATCGAATCCAAGTTTTTGGGATGTGAATGTCTGAGCTGCGGCCGCTGCGGTTTCGAAATATCCAATTGCAGCAGGATAAAGGCTGCAATAATAAATTCCTCACCCCAGAGGGGAAAATGGTGCTGCCTGAGACTGTGCTGCATCCTGTTCCACAGCCATAATCCCCCAAACTCCAGCGCTCAGGGGGCTGGGACAGGCCCCGCCTGGTGGGAATCGAACCCACCTGGGGGTTGATTCTCCCGTGAGATCTGGTGGGGGGGCAGTAATTTCCTGGGCTCTAAAGGCACCCTCTGTCTGCTTGAAAAGAGGAAAAACTCTCTTTTTCGGGCATTTTCTTTTGTTGAACTTTCTTAGGCTCTGCTAAGTGGAAAAAAAACCCCTAAAATCACACTTTTGTTGCCAGTTTGCTGCTCGTGTGTGCTCTAATTGAACTGCAGTTCTTAATCTTTATGGTTAGAGTTGGTTCCAGTCGAACGTGGATGGGTTAAACGCCTTTGTCCGAGAGGCTTTGGACACCATTCTAACAGAAATAAAGGATATTTAAGAAATTAATACTTCCAGGAATTCCCTTCGCCCTCGTTGGGAAATGCTGAGGAGACAAGACTGGGTGTTTTCCTCAAGAGTGCAAGGAGTTTATATGGAAATATTTTCAGGGATTTAATTAGAGAGAGAGAAAGAACCTCCCAGTTCTGAATTCCCAGCAGAAGGAGGGCAGGCAGCAAGGACTGGGGACCTTGGTTCGTTCTCCAGGCAGATCCTGTGGTGGATTCTGCCTCTGCCCAGAACAAACACAGCCACGAGAGCTCTCCCAGGACAAGGAATTCTCNAGCTGTGCTGAGTGGCAGCTTGGAGCTTTGGCCAGTGACAGACTTTTTAACCTGGAATGTATTTATAGACAGATATGGGATTGAAAAAAAAATTCTTTATGTGGGGCTGGGGCAAACAAAACTGCCTTGAAGGGAAGCTGGGGCAGAATCCCAGGGAAGTCAAGGGGCCTTTGAAGGCGAAATTCAGTTGTCCTTGAGAAATTTGTCAGCTTGGGGGATTTTATTGCTGACCTTTAAGAGAGGGAGTGGGGAAAGAGGAAACCCCAGTGCGTCTGGCTGGCAATTTCCCCGCCTGGGAGGATGTGCAGGGACGATGTTGGCAGCGAAATTCCCCCTGTTGTGCAGGTCTGAAAGGCCTTTCCAAATGCAGCTGATGGAACACGGTTTGGTTTGCAGGCCAGGCCCATTCCTTGGCCTGCAAAGGCAAAACCAAAGAGTTTTTCCTCTTCCCTATCCCTTCTAAGCAGAAAACCACCAACTTTTCCTTTCTTCCCACTTAAAACCGTTGCCCAAGTGCTGCCAAGGTGGCTCAGCTTTAATAATTTGGCTTTTCTGGGAGTCAGCAGGAGCTCCAGGATGAGGGAGCTCATGGAGCCTCATTTCCAGGGGCTCCTTGTCTTACCCATCATAATCGAATAAATTTTATTTGAAGGTTCTGTTGTGACTTTCCCCATTCGTAAGCATGAGAGAATCTATGCAGGAAATAAGTGGTGGATAAAATATATCATTTATAATGTTTGTTCCTTATTAAACAAATGAAATAATATAATGATTTAATATATTATATATTNTGCGTTGGTAATACCCTCAAAGCCAAGCTTAGTTTCACACTCGGAGCACATTTGTCTCGTGGAAGGAAAATTGTTGTCGTCTCCCTTTCTCCCTTTCTCAGTTTAAGACGTAAATTGTCAGTTTTTCATCCCCCTGTTGTGACAAGGATGTGCTCAAAGCGGGCACCAGCACACCTGGAATAATCCTCTGCTGGAATCGAATCCAAGTTTTTGGGATGTGAATGTCTGAGCTGCGGCCGCTGCGGTTTCGAAATATCCAATTGCAGCAGGATAAAGGCTGCAATAATAAATTCCTCACCCCAGAGGGGAAAATGGTGCTGCCTGAGACTGTGCTGCATCCTGTTCCACAGCCATAATCCCCCAAACTCCAGCGCTCAGGGGGCTGGGACAGGCCCCGCCTGGTGGGAATCGAACCCACCTGGGGGTTGATTCTCCCGTGAGATCTGGTGGGGGGGCAGTAATTTCCTGGGCTCTAAAGGCACCCTCTGTCTGCTTGAAAAGAGGAAAAACTCTCTTTTTCGGGCATTTTCTTTTGTTGAACTTTCTTAGGCTCTGCTAAGTGGAAAAAAAACCCCTAAAATCACACTTTTGTTGCCAGTTTGCTGCTCGTGTGTGCTCTAATTGAACTGCAGTTCTTAATCTTTATGGTTAG
Source organism: Donacobius atricapilla (assembly GCA_013397315.1). Lineage (NCBI taxonomy): Eukaryota > Metazoa > Chordata > Aves > Passeriformes > Mimidae > Donacobius > Donacobius atricapilla. Next base: position 8,118 of record WBMY01002700.1, read on the forward strand.
AGTTGGTTCCAGTCGAACGTGGATGGGTTAAACGCCTTTGTCCGAGAGGCTTTGGACACCATTCTAACAGAAATAAAGGATATTTAAGAAATTAATACTTCCAGGAATTCCCTTCGCCCTCGTTGGGAAATGCTGAGGAGACAAGACTGGGTGTTTTCCTCAAGAGTGCAAGGAGTTTATATGGAAATATTTTCAGGGATTTAATTAGAGAGAGAGAAAGAACCTCCCAGTTCTGAATTCCCAGCAGAAGGAGGGCAGGCAGCAAGGACTGGGGACCTTGGTTCGTTCTCCAGGCAGATCCTGTGGTGGATTCTGCCTCTGCCCAGAACAAACACAGCCACGAGAGCTCTCCCAGGACAAGGAATTCTCATCCTGCAATGCTCTGACAGGCAGGAGAAAGTCACCCCTCATTTGGTTGTTGTGTAGCAGCACTGGTCAAACATTTTATAACTTATTTTAGGTCATTTAATCCAATTAACATGCAGCTAATTTAGCGTGACATGAGCTGTAGCTGCGCAGCTCCAGCTTCGTTGGTTAAATCCAACGTTCAGTCGTTGTCCTGACCCCCCAAAGAGGTATAATCAGTCACTGATTAATTAGCACCAGGATGTCAGGCTCTAATAATTGACCAGAGCTTATCCTGTCAAAAACAGCTTTTTGGTGAATTTTACGTGCTCAGTGAAATGTAAAACACGGCCCTGAAAGGCGAGGGCAGATCTCAGGGGGCACGGGCAGGGTCTGAGCGCCAGCTTGGTTCAGGGACATCCTGCAGCGCTCCCTGCAGCCGGCACAGCTCCAGCAGCACCTCCCCTCTGCTCCTTCGAGAGGAGTTTGTGTTTTTGGGAGGGAAAACTCCCGGCTGTGAGGGGCACAAACACCAGAAGGGCTCTGAGGGTGCTGGGACGGGCGGCTGCAGGAGCAGCCTCGGCTTGTCTCAGACAAGAACTGCTTTGAGACAGGGGTCTGGAGGGAGAGATGATCTCCAGAGCTCCCTGAGTTCCTCCTCCTGTGCTCCCTGATCTCCTCCTGTGATCCCTGATCTCCTGTGCTTCCTGAGTTTCTCCTTCTGAGCTTCCTGATCTCCTCCTGAGCTTCCTGATCTCCTCCTGTGATCCCTGATCTCCTCCTGTGCTTCCTGAGTTTCTCCTTCTGAGCTTCCTGATCTCCTCCTGTGCTCCCTGATCTCCTCCTGTGCTTCCTGAGTTTCTCCTTCTGTGCTTCCTGAGTTCCTCCTGTGCCCTCTGATCTCCTCTTGTGCTTCCCGATCTTCTCTTGTGCTTCCCGATCTTCTGTGCTTCCTGATCTCCTCCCGTGTTTCCTGATCTCCTTCTGTGCTCCCTGATCTCCTTCTGAGCTTCCTGAGTTTCTCCTTCTGAGCTTCCTGATCTCCACCTCCTGTGTTTCCTGATCTCCTTCTGAGTTTCCTGATGTCCCCGTGTGCTTGAGTTCCTCCTGTGCTTCTTGATCTTCTCCTTCTGTGCTTCCTGAGTTCTTCCTGTGCCCTCTGATCTCCTCTTGTACTTCCCGATCTCCTCTGGTGCTTCCTGATCTCCTCCTGTGCTCCCTGATCTCCTTCTGTGCTTCCCGATGTCCTCCTGTGCTTCCCGATCTTCTTCTGTGCTTGATCTCCTCCTGTGTTTCCTGAGTTCCTTCTCCTGTGCTCCCTGAGTTGTTCCTCGTGCGCTCCCTGAGCTCCTTTAGTGTTTCCTGCTCTCCTCCTCCTTCCTTTCAGGCTGGATTTTGCTGTGCCTGCGCTGTGGGGATGTGGAGCTGGCCTTGGGACGCTCAGCGCGTTCCCCAGGAGGGGGAAAGGGAAAGACCAGCGCAGGGTTGTGCCAGGAGCTGTGGCAGGGAGGGCACCCGGGCCTGAACCCCTCTGCAGAGCAGATTGTGCTGGAATATTTACTTGCACTGGTTCCTGATCTAAAGGAGCCTTGAGGAGATTTCCTCGTGGGAGTGTAGGGCCAGGGAAGGGATGGGAGGCCAGGGCGGGTCTGATCCGTGCCAGGTCCGGTTACCTGGGGGGTTCTGGTGCTGGTGACGGCATCACATCTGCGGAATTGTGCTGGTTTGAATCCCTGTCAGAGGAGCAGCGCTCGCTGTGTTGGTTTAACTCATCAGAGAAGCTGCTGGAGCTTTCAGGTCAAGCCCCATCCACCGCTGGAGAGGATTTTCTTCATCCCGGTGGGACACGGGAGGATTGTTTGCATTTATTTTTATAACCGCAAAGAATGGTGTGTGTTTTCAACAGGAGTGCCAGTCATGCAAATGCCAGCGTTTTATTTTCCTGAACTCGCCTTTAAAAAGGAGAGAATTGTCTGACAGGGGCAGATGAACAACTCATCTGAGAATACCAACAGCACCTGCTTTTCATTCCCAGGTCTCAAAAAATCTCCTCGAAGAAAGCCAATAATGTTTTATATATCACATGTATACAGTAAATAAATAAAACAGTGAGAAAAGGAAGGGAAAGTGACCTTCCCTGAGGGCACCCAATAAATAACTTGGCAGACTGGGAGAAGAATCCCTGTCACTTGAGCTCCTCGCCAGAGATAAATATCAGAAATGGCACAATTTGGAATAGGAGCCTCAGTCCTGCACTTGATTCAGGATCCAACACGGGGGTGCAATGTCCAGAAGTGGCGTTAAAATCATTCCTGGGATATAATCTAACTGGTAATGATCCTAAACTCTGACTTAAAGGGTTGGACAAGAAGCTGATTGAAGGCTTTTGAGGTGCTGGACTCCCAGTGTGTGTTTGAGGCACCCATTCCTTCAGGGGAAAAAAAAGTGGAATAAATTCCTGATGTCCTGGGAAGTGCAGCTGCAGGAGGGGCTCTGTGCAGCAGCATGGGAGCAGTGCCTGGGTCTCTGAGCTGCTACAATATCACCGATGGCTGAGTGGAGGGATGGGCTTCTCCTCTGAAAATCTAAAAGCTGTTTATTCAGGAACATGAGCAGGAATAGCCAAGGGGTCCAGGGGTGTCCGGGATGCAAACAGCTTTGAATAAAATCCAGGGATGAGACAGCCAGGAGGGGGCCAAGGGCACAAGGATATAAATGAGACAAATGGGCAGATCTGAGGGTCAGGGTCCAATAGGGATGGGAAAATGTTGGAACCCTGGGCACTGAGAATTTTAGACTTTCCATGCTGACAGGCACTGACCCTCAAGAAAAATGGTGCAGAGGGGAAAATTGGAACCGAGGGGACTAATGGGATGAATCACAGGGGTGCAGCTGTGGCAAAATCAACCCAGGGGGGTCCAAGGGAAGGGAGAACATCCTAGGGGGTGCATATGTGGTGAAAGGTGTGGGCTCGACATTCCTGAGCCTGAATTTCAGCTCGCTGACCATTGCCGGCTCCTTTCCCAAGGGAAAGCTGCCAACAGTTTCTCTTTTCAAAACATCTCTCTGCGTGTCTCAGCACAGGCTCAGCAAACAGTGTTCCCTTTGCTAGAACAACTGTCCCAGGGGTTGTTTCCTATTCCTGAACCCATGGAGAGCAGTGTCAGTGCCATGGAGCAATAACAGACCTTTTTACACAGCGTGTTCTAAAAGGAACTGCTGGGATTGTAAATAAAGCTTCTTTCTCTGCTGACAGCCCCATGGAGTCAATTTGGTTCGTGTCCTACCAGGACAGAACGGGGCTGAACAGGGTGACATAAACTTTACAAACCAACAGAGCAATGCAACCTCGGAAATGTTAACGTGTGGCTGCGAAGGCCCGTGGCAGGGAGGCTTTCCTGGCCACGGTCTCAAAGGGGGTCTCTCCCCATTTCCTGCCAGGGCTGAGGCACAGCTCCCGCGGGGATAACCCTGGGCCTGCACAGTTCTGTGTCAGGCACTGCAGGCAGGGTTTGGAGGCGACCCCTCTCCGCTGAGTCCCTCTGCTAGGGAAGGGAAAGGCTCCTGGAAAGGCAGAGACCCTGAGCTTCGCTGGGGGCCTCTGCCAGGCTGGGAACTGCTCTGTGCCTCCCTCTCCAGGATCCTTGCTGGGATTTGTCACCTTTACATCCTAAACAGGTCAGGGTGATGCCTGCGGCCCGGTTTATGAGGTGGTGGGAGCAGAGAGGGCAGTAAATACCTGCCTTTTACGAGTGTCACCGCAATCCAAATTCCAGCTTTGCTGCTCATGCCAGAGACGTCCATAAAACCCCTCTAACAATCCAAACTCGACTCAAGGCTCATAAAGCAAACTCCAGTGGTAATGATGTTTCTTTCAAGGGTTTGTAGCCACAAACAAATCAGGATTTCACAGCCTGGGGACAGGCCCGGAGCTGCTGCCCCTCTGAGCTCTGCAAGGTGAGGCACTGGAGCTCTGTCAGCCTTTTCAGGAGGGACAGAATTCCTTGGGATTCCTTCCCTGGCCATTTTCTGCATATGGGAATATGGCAACCTGCATAAACATGGGAACTTTCTACACCTGAACTAATGCTGTAGTATGGAAAACCATTGATCTTTCAAGGATGATGTTTCCTGGGTATTATCTTGTCCTGGACAGACCTTATCTTTTTATTTTTTAATAAAAAAATCAATCATTTTTTGTTGCAGCCCTGCCACGCTGGTGTTAGGTCAATAAAACCCAATTTAGCTCAATCCTGGCCCCTGTTTCTGTCAGTGGTGGAAGATGAAGCCCATAATGAAAAGGCCACTTGAGCTGTGATTCAACAAATGCTGCTTTATGTTCCTCTGCTTAATAACAACTATTAATGGACCTCTCAGAAAAAATAGGTCTGGTTTACTGAAAGTCTCTTATGTGACGCTGATTTTTCACAGTTTAATGTTTATGGGAAAATTCAGGCTCAAATAACTCCAAATGAAGGAGCCCAGAGGGAACTGCAGGGTTTAACATCTCTCCTTCACCACAGTGTGAACTCCAGAGGGTCGCACTGAATTCTCAGAATTCTCACCAGTGTCACTGATGGAAATACTGAGATTTTGGGGCTGTGTTTAATCCAAAAAAAAAAAAAAANAAAAAAAAAAAAAAAATCTTGGAGTGGTTTGTGTTGAAGGGACCTTAAAGCTCCTCCGGTCCCACCCCCTGCCATGGGACACCTTCCTGCAGCCCAGGTTGCTCCCAGCCCTGTCCAACTTCTCCTTGTCATTGCAATTGATGCCTTCAGTTCCAGCTTTCATATTTTCAGATTCTGTGCTGCCCAGGGTGCAGCTCTGAGCTCACACTCAGCGTCACTCAGCTCTGCACAGAGCAGGGACACAAAACAAATCCTTCTCCTGCTGCACACCAAGGACAACTTTCAGCCCAAAAGCACAACCAAGGGTGGGCTGAGGGAGGAACAAGAAGGATGGGACCTCACAGCCTGGAGCTGTAATTGCACAATTAAACCCCAATGTGCAAATGGACCAAACTGATAAAAGTGTGAGACCTTGTGACGGGGGTTCCATTTTGTGTCCATTTTGTGACCATTTTGGGTCCACCATGGGTGTAGCCCTGGCCAGGCTCTTGTCCTGCCCGAGGTGTATCCTTAAAGGCTTTTTAATAAATATCTGCTTTATTCTCCAGCTCTGCCCAGTCTGTTCCAGCTCAGCCTTCCCAAGGCATCACAATCACATCACAGAATCTTCATCTTTTGGTAACTTCTTAAACTCAGAGCCTTTGGTGGCACAGCACATGTAAAACTTGATCCCTATTTGCTGCCACGCCTCTGTGCACACACCTGGAGGGGGAGGAAATGATCTGCCTTGGCTTTAACCCCTCTCTTTGAGGGGACAGTGAGAAACAAACTTGATGTGAACACCCTAGAGCACGTGAGACGTGACCCAGAGTGATGAGTGCGGGGCACAGAGCTCAAAAATGGGGTTTGGGAACCCAAACCCCTTCTCTGCTTCATCACTGCTGGGGTTTAAGGTGGCGATGGTGTTTCAGGACTTGGGATGACCTGCTTGGGAATGTCGCAGTTCCGGGGACAGAGCTTGGTTGAGCCAGGCTCTGCAGGCTGAACAGGGATTAGAGCCACTGTGAGTCTTGTCCCTTTCAGGTTTTATGACCAGATCCTTTTATTCTTTTTAATCTTCCCGGAATAAAAGGGATGGGGAAGGAGAGGGGGGAGAGAAAATGATCTTATTACGATTTCTAAAAGTGGCTTTGTAGCTGAGAGTAAGAACCTCAGTGAAACGGGAATGGGACAATAAATTGTCTGTGCTTGTTCCTCACTGGCCTTTATTTTCATTAAACATTCACAGGCACCATTGCAGTTACTTAAATCAACATGATGACCCACTTTAAAAAGATCAGCTGGAAGAAAATATACCTTTAATTATATTCACTGATGGCTTTATAAACTTTATGGAGTGAGTAAATGTCTTCATGGGCGTGTGAGGCTCCCATGTGGGCAGAGAGGATGGTGAGGGGTGTCTGTGCATCCTTTGTGTACCTGGTTTAAAACAACTTTGCACACACGTTACACCTCGGGGAAAACAAGTCCCTGCGTGGACTTTAATTAGGCACGTTCTGCATTATAAACAATGAACTTTAGGGAAATCGTGTCCCCACTAAGCTGGTGATGCAATTCTCCTATGGGGCCAAGATTTCATAGAAATCATAAAAATTTCATAGCAATTTCAGTGTCTGAAATTGTTCTGGCTCTGTGGAAATTCCCGATAAAAGTTCAGTACCTGCAGTGTCTTCACGGGGAATATCCGTGTGGCATTTTTTTCTTGGAAAAGCCTGAGCAGTGCATTCCTAACCCAGAAAAGGATTTGGGTCAGGTAATTAACTTCAGTTGTGCGAGTGCTGCAATTTAATTCATCCAGAGAACTCATGGCTGGCAGCCTTTCCCTGAGGATGCAGAGTGAGGATTATCCAATCCCTTCTCATTCCTGGCAATCCTGGACCAGTCCCTTCTCTGCAAACAAAGGAGCAAACAACCAGGTACCCACTAATCCAATTTGTCTGTGATGAGAAGGTGAACAAGCTCAGGTCTGTCTTAATATTTTCCGTCTCCACTGAGCTCCCCAAATTGTCTAGAGCACCGTCTCCCGTTCGCTTTTGTTTTATTTTGGCTCCCAGGCAGCCTGATTTCATTATGACAACTGCTATTTTATCCAAGTATTAAGAATCTGTGTTTGCTGCGTGACAACATAAATTTTATCAGCCAGTAACAAGCATCATAAAATCAGTTTGCAGTAGTTCTTCCTTGGCAGCTTGATAGTCCACGCTGCAGAAATGAGATGTTCTCTGGGGCTCCTTTTCAGTGCTAATGTAGTGCATGAATGCAGAGCTTTTATTTTTAGTGCATTTTAGAATCAGGCAAAGATATTATTTGGCATCAGACAGCACAAGTGCTCCGAGTTCTGGTCTGCTCCTGTTCCTGTACAGCACTAAATCTCCCTTTCCTAAGGCATCATCATTCCCTGCTGTAATAAATGCTAAAAACAAATGAAAAAAAAAAAAAAAAAGAAAAGAAAAATTCAAGTCTAGCGGAGCTGAACTTTTGGAGATGGATTGCAGCAGCACTTCAACTTGCACTTCAATTCTGCACAAATTGCTTTCGATTTTACCTGCTTTGCATGTAGGAAAAAACCACCCCCAAATTCCATTTTTCTTGCAGATGCGAGGGCTGCCCCCACAGAGCCAGATTCGTTCCTGTCATCCGTGTTTGACGCTGCAAACTCTGTTAGCAGCCCCTGGCAGCTCCAAATGAAGTTGCACGGAGGGAGAGCTCTCAACAGGAATCGATTTGCAGCACAAAATGCCTGATTTGCAGTTTTATGGCTTAAAACTCTTTAACCGCCCTGATTTATTGTTTGCAGTTAGGAGGGAAGCCTTGGGGTGGGGGGGGGTTGATTCTCCTGATTTGGGCTTTTAAAGTTTTATTGGTTGTGTTTGCTTTCAAATATTAAATGTAAAACAATGCTGTTAAATATCAAATTAGTCTGGATCGGTTCTGGATCCTAATCTCACGTAGGAATTCGCATCACGTGCAGGATTTTTCCTGGGAAATGTCACGATTCTCCTCACTGTACCTGAAGTGTAATTCAAGATAACCAAAGTGTAATTCAAGCTGCCCAAGAAGGGAAAAGGGAACCCCAGGGGCTGCTCAAGGTCATCAAACTGAATCTTAATTGCTGAATTTATTTATAAATAATGGTGGCCATGGAATATGACAGATGTGGCTGGATTGCAGTGTGGGACAGCTGCTCCACAGCCATAAAGTTGTTTTACTGGAGGGGAATATTTTGGTGAACTTGGGGTGAATTTAAGGTGAATTTAGGGTGAATTTAAGGTGAATTTAAGGTAATTTTAAGGAGAATTTAGGGTGAATTTAAGGTAATTTTAAGGAGAATTTAGGGTGAATTTAAGGTGAATTTAGGGTGAATTTAAGGTAATTTTAAGGTGAATTTAGGGTAAATTTAAGGCGAATTTAGGGTAAATTTAAGGCGAATTTAGGGTAAATTTAAGGTGAATTTAGGGTGAATTTAGGGTAAATCTAAGGTGAATTTAGGGTGAATAAGGTAAATTGTCCCCTTTCCTAAGGCTCACTTCCAATAGAACCAAGCGTGAGCAGCCTGGAGTGACTGAACAGAGACTGGAACAGAACTGACGGGGAAAGCTTCAAATTAACTCCTCGCTCCTGTTGTTAGTGGGGATTTCATCCAAATTCCATTGGCAGCAGCAGAAATTTCCTCTCTTTTTACTCAGGCACAGCCCCGTGGAGCCATGCAGGGCAGGAGCGCAGGAGCGCTTTGGGAATGCAGGAGTGGCTTTGGAATGCGGGGGCGTTTTTAGAATGCAGGTGAGTTTTTGGAATGCAGGTGAGGTTTTGGAATGCAGGTGAGTTTTTAGAATGCAGGTGCATTTTTAGAATCCAGGTGTATTTTTGGAATTCATCTGTACTTTCAGAATCCAGGTTTATTTGCAGTATCCAGGTGTATTTTTTGGAATGCAGGTGTATTTTTAGAACCCAGGTGTATTTTTGGAATCCATGTGTATTTTCGGAACCCATGTGCATTTTCAGAATCTAGGTGTATTTTTGGAACCCATGTGCATTTTCAGAACCCAGGTGTATTTTTGGACTGCAGGTGTATTTTGCAGTGCTAAATACACGCTCCTTTGGGAAGGAATGATGAAAAATCAGCAGCAGCATCTGAAATTTGACCTCACATTGCTGACACCAGAGTTTTTGTGGTGAGGTTTGGGATACAATCACTTGTAGACTGTTTCCTTCTCATAAAACATAAAACTCTTCTACTCTCATGTGCTGAAAACAACAGAAAAGATTTTTCTGCTTTCTCCTGCTCTTAATTTTGAGGTTATTCATTACTGCCTCTCAGTGCTGCCCAATATCCATCTGTTCATCCTCATTCAAGGCTTTTCTCCTTAAAACAGGCATGAGAGGTGCTTCCATATCTTGATTAAAATCTCTACATTTTTACATTTTAACTACTCCGTATTTAATAACCTTCACTCTGAGGCAGCGATTCGTTAGTATCGGCAAAATACACTTTCAAAATTACTGCTCAATCCTTCTTCTAGTTCTGGTGCACAAAATCCCATCACACCTAAAACACAAAAATCCTGGAATGGTTTGGGTTGAAAGGGGCCCTAAAAATCACCCAGTGCCACCCCTGCCAGGGCAGGGACACCTCCCCCTGTCCCAGGGTGCTCCAGCCTGGCCCTGGGCACTGCCAGGGAACTGGGGCATCCATGGAATAACCTGTGCCAGGCTCTCACCGCCCTCACAGGGGAGAACTCACCCCGAATATCCAATCTGAATCAGCGCGTGGAATCCTGGAATGATTTGGGTTGAAAGGGACCTGAAAGATCACTCCTGCCGTGGACAGGGACAGATCCCACTGTGCCAGGGTGCTCCAAGGCCCATCCAGCCTGGCCTGGGACACTTCCAGGGATCCAGGGGCACCTTTGTGTCAGAAAAATCCTTTTTCTGACCCAGAGACATGTGGGCTCAATAATTTTCGAGCCTGAATTTCAGCTCGCTGACCATTGCCGGCTCCTTTCCCAAGGGAAAGCTGCCAACAGTTTCTCTTTCCAAAACATCTCTCTGTGTCTCAGCACAGGCTCAGCAAACAGTGTTCCCTTTGCCAGAACAACTGTCCCAGGGGTTGTTTCCTATTCCTGAACCCATGGAGAGCAGTGTCAGTGCCATGGAGCAATAACAGACCTTTTTACACAGCGTGTTCTAAAAGAACCTGTTGGGATTGTAAATAAAGCTTCTTTCTCTGCTGACAGCTCCATGGAGTCGATCCATTCCATGTCCTACCGTGACAGAGACAGGGCTCCTGAAAGGTATTTTAAAAGATTTAATTCCGTTTTCAGTCTCATGAGAAGGATGAGAAGGCACAGATGTTACAATTCACCCCATCACCAATCAGAACCCAAACTATTTCCTAACTACAAAACATGATAAGCGTTTTTGGCCTATCAGCTTTTGCCACACAATGCTGCGAATGCTTCTGAACCAATCATCTAAAAATGCCCCGCATGGGTTTGGTACAATGTCACTGTGGGACACGAAATCAGACTACACGGCTCCAGAATTTGCTAGAAGGGTAAAAAGATTTATTTAAAGTTGGACCCCCTTATATACCGGGTCACTAGAGCTAAATCGATTGGTGCTAGAAGTAACACCCATTCAATCACATTGGCCAGCACAGAGAGACATCAAATGGTCTCCACCTTGAAGAAGAAATGAAAACAAGATTGAGTTAGCAAAAACATCGTCTTTTGTTTACAAAAAAATTCCGTGAGAACTGAGTTTTAGAAATCAAAACATCTCAGGCTGAAAAACCAGGGCTACATCACAATACATCTTTTACAGTTCCACTTCTCAAAAATATCTGTCTGCAAGGCCATCGTTTGAAGCTCGTTCCCAGCTCCATTTCTCTCTCAGCGCTGTCTGTCCCATCCCACGGCCTTTCTGAGCCAGCACAGCTGATCTCAGGGTTTGCACACAGGTGTGCAAGCCCACGGGAGCTTCCTGCCAGGCTTTGGGAATCCTCTAC
>WBMY01002704.1:1896-79672 GCA_013397315.1 Donacobius atricapilla
AAAAAGTGAAAAATCAACCATGGCTGAGAGTTAGAATATGAGCTAGAAATAAACATCCTCATTTTCCACCCTGAGTGAAAGACAAGCTTCAAAATCATTAACTGTCTCCTTTTGCCTACAGCAGGAGGTCACAGCAAATGTCAAACACAGGAGAGCTGTTCAATTAAGGGCAACCTTACAAAATCCAAACTGTTACCAACAGCAGCCTAGACGTCATCTTTGCCCCAACAAAACCACTGTCCAGACAGCCCTTATTACACAAGGCTTCACACTAAAGAGCTGCCAAGCTTTAACCTTCAATGAGGAGAAATTGATGTATTCACTCAAGAAACAAAACTGCCCTACCAGAGCACTGGCTTCCTTAGGCATATGTAAGGGGAAAAAAACCAAAAAAGGCATGCTAACTTTTCCCACCTCTTTCTATTGCCTAAACCAAAAGCTACACACATGGAGTACCAGTACAGTAATTGATCACAGAGCAATAAACAGAAGATTGCTATGCCAAGCACTGAATGTAGATATACAGCAAACCAGCTTATCAGAACATCTATCTGTTAAGGAAAAAAAAAAAGGCACAAAATAAAAACAAATGAACAAAAAACCCCTGACTGACAAAACCAGTGATGAATAAGAATACAAAGGCATTGCTTTTATGGGGGGGGGNTAAACCAAAAGCTACACACATGGAGTACCAGTACAGTAATTGATCACAGAGCAATAAACAGAAGATTGCTATGCCAAGCACTGAATGTAGATATACAGCAAACCAGCTTATCAGAACATCTATCTGTTAAGGAAAAAAAAAAAGGCACAAAATAAAAACAAATGAACAAAAAACCCCTGACTGACAAAACCAGTGATGAATAAGAATACAAAGGCATTGCTTTTATGGGGGGGGGGGGAAGTAACCAAATACAGGAGTTTTATTTAATGACAATTTTGTTGTTGCACATTGAATGCTTTAGAAAACATAGCTAATCTGAATTACAACAAATCATCAAAACATATATACAGTTCCAGACACAGGAGCATTAAAAATACTCAATACCTAACTTCCTCCTCTAATTGTGCAATGACCTGAGGATAAAGGTTCTCTAAAATCCAAGCCTGAACTTTGGCATTATATAAAGTCTTAGGACCTATGCTCATCAGTCAGAGCTCCAGGTACACATGGTATGAAATCAGAGGAGGTTCTGGCTGCAGAAAGAGTTGTGCACTATCAGGGCTGCATCCTGACCACTGTACATACAACTTGATTAGCTGTGCACACAGAAATTCCTGCATACATTAGTTTGGGCGTTATCACAAGAATGTGAGATTAGCTTAGGCTAGGTGAACACAGAGTTAACGAAAAAAATTAGTATAGTTAGTCAGAGATCTAGCTTGGTCACTGTATAAAAATGTCATTCTTAGAGAGCTAGAGGATACAGATTTTTATGCATATTCACTGTACTTCACACAGTTCACAAGGTCAGAAGAAAAAAATAAATAATATGGGTTTGATATGCACCTCTAACATGCAGAAAGTCAGTTTACCAGAAGTCTGCAAGATTACATCTTAATGCTTGATATTATGCAATACTTTGCCTAATAAACTAACCGTGCTTCCCCAGTAAGCAAAAGCCACTGTCCAGGCAGCCTTCCTGAGCAACCAGAGACAAAAGAGCAGCTGGTGATTTCCCTGGGCAGTATGCAATGCTCAGCTACAGAACTCCAAACTCGGATTTTGAAGGCATTAGGACAGAGAAAGAACCAGAAATAAAAGCACATAAGAATGACTGATTTTAAACAACAGCACAGATATGCAGCACTAAACACGACATTTAAATATTCTGAGAAGCTGACATCACCACAGTGCCCAGTACTGCATGCAGGGGCTGAACTTTGCCAAACACGAACAAGCCCAATCCTGCTATTCTTGAAGCAAACAATAGTTTTGCTTGAACTCCAGAAGCAGCAGAAAAGTTGACTCTCGGCTGGGAGCAGATCATACCTCAGGGCACACACACGGGCAAAGACGCACAAAATACCTCACGATAAGCATCTTCCAGACCCTCACACGGTCCCTGCGATCAGAGCAGCAGGTCTAGGGCTGCGGAGCCCGCGCACGGAGCGCTCGGAGAGCTGCGCTTTCGTCCTCGGGGCTCAAAGGAAAAGCTTCCGACTCAAACTGCACATTCCTAAAGGATTTAGGTTGGGGCTCTTTTCCTCCTAAAAGCACAGTCATTTTGTTGTGGAACGCTTCTGACAGTCAAAGCACGCAATACACCCCACCCCGCGCCCATCACGTTTTTCGGGGGAAAAGCAGTTTCCGCGGTTCTCCGCGCTCATCAATAAGTAACTTCGAAGTTTGACACATCCCTAAGTTTACTCACAAGCAGAAGAACCGCAGGCACAGGCAGGCACGGGGACAGCCAGAGCGGCCGGAGGGTGCGGCGCTCCCGAGCCCGCTGCTCCCGCGGCGGCCNGGCCGCGCGTCCCTCCGCGGGCCGGGGCGAGTCCTGCCCTGCCGCTGCCCGCAGCCCCTGAGGGGGAAGGCACGAGCTGTGCAGCCCCGAGGGCCGTCCCAAGCCCCTCCGCGGGTGCGGAGGCAACGCGACCCTACTACAGGCGACCCCCGCCCCGGGATGCTTTCCCTGAGGCGTCCGCCTGCAGGGAGCTGCAAGGTAGGGATTGCCCCCGTGCTGTCAATCACCTCCTCGGTGAGGGGCTATAAATATTTATTAGGCATCATAATAGCAGCATCTAGCTAAGCGAAGCATTTTGGTCGTGTCGCTCCTGTGCTCCGAACCTCCCAAACCAGTCCTACTCGGGCGTAATTCGGACTCGCTCAGGCACTGGCCCGGCTGGCTCCACACCGGGGAAGCGCTCTCCTGCCACAGCCGGGTGGAGAGACACGCCAGAGGGCCACCAGCCTGTGCCCCAGCCCCTGAAACCTTCCTCTCTCCTTCTTAAGGAGAGTGCTGGCTTGAGTGATTTCCTTCAGAACAGGGAGGAAACCCTGTCTGCTTCTATGGGAACATCGTATTAGCAGTTCTCTTCGGACAAACTGGGTTTTCACCCTCTCATCGGGCTGTGAAAAATATCTTAAGCAAGAATCTAAATGCACGCGGAGCCCAGAAACAAGAATCTAAGCTTGAATGCAGTTATCTATGCAATCTGATGGAAAATGAGGATAGAAATTCTGGAAACTTTCAACAATTTTACGCATGTTTTAAAGAATATCAAACAAAATCAACAGGGTCTCAAGACAGAAAGCCATTTATATGAAGGAAAAATACTAAATTAATCTCATTTCCCTTGTTGTGGTTTCCCCCTCCCCCCCATAAAAATTATTTTTGGTGCTGCATGGACCCACACTGGTATTGCAATCTTGCAATTCCACCTGGAACAACTATTATGCTTATAAATTTTATCTGAGAATTATAAGTGGCAAGAGCAAGAAATATCAAGACAGGCAGCATTTAGAAACTCTGATTATAAAGTCACATGCTTGCTTTAGTTTATTTTGATGGAGGATGATGGTTTCATTTTGCAGGTATGTTTAAAATGGAATCTGCTAGTGATGCAATTTTGGTTTCTGCTTTTCTGCACCTCCTGTTCCCAACTATCTGACACTGTCTGGAAGGTAGACAAACTGAACTTGGCCCTTCTATCAAAAGGCATGAAGCTTTGCCTGCATAGTGTGCTGGGCAAAAACCAGCAGCTATGAAGTGGAATAATCCATTTAAACAAGAGATGCAGCAGCAACAAATCTTCAATAGCGTATATCCTTCCAAACTTCATGCTTGCTCATATAAATCAGGTGGTTTCTCCATCTCTCTGAGATTTTAGAGTATGAGATGCTTTTGAGAGAGGTCTGATTACCAGGACTTTGGTTTTGCCAAATATGATACACTGCATTTATATTTATGGTAAGAGGCAGTATTTGTAATACAGCAATGCACAAAAGCTGCAGCTGAGCTGAGACTCAGCTGCGCTTTTCACTGACCAAACAGGGAGAGAGAATGCCTGTCTTGGAGACTTCCAGTCCAGACTAAGCATCTAAGACAGGCAAGCAATGGCAGGAGAAACAGAAGCATAGGAAGGTGAAACAGCTTGCTCAAGACCATGCAGGAGGTGTCTCTGGTACAGCAGCTCACACAACAGTTCCAGTGATGCCAAGAAGTGCTTCAAATGATGCAATGATGGACTGAGCACAGTCTTGAAAATCAAATGTATAAACTGTGTTTTTTGTAAGGCTGGTGTTATGGTGCATTAATTTTTTGAGGTTTTCTTCTTCTTCTCAGGAGCTCTAAGCACTGGCAGCAAAAGGCATTCAATACAATTTCATGCTGGTGTCCTGAAACCAGGCTATTTCAGTTGAGCTCTCCTCTTTCTTGCTAAATATCCCCATTTCTTACTGAATTGCAAAATTAATGAATTCAGATTGGGTTTTCCTAGAGTTAGTGCAAATTATTGCTACTTCACTGAAGATACTTATGATACTTCAAGAATAGTTTTTGAATGACATTTGATTTTACACACCAGCAATAAATGTAAGTACCTTTATGCCCTGTATGCCCTTCTGTAAAATACAGTAGTGATGGCTTAGTGTTTTATCATACTATTAAATACATTTTTCCAGGTTTGAATTTTTCATCTAAAGTAATGCTAAGGACTTGTTTATTATCATTACTTTTAATGCCTCTTGGGCCATAAATTCATACAGGAGAGATAGTGATTAATCCTAGCTAACTGTAAAGGACACTTCTGAAATGGATACACTCATAATAGTATCATTATAATAGACTCAAAAGAGAAAAATATTCCATTGCATTTAGCAATGCTTCAGATTATTTCATTCAAAAAAGTCTGAAATTATCTACCTCAGCATTTTCAAAGGAAGTGATTCAGTCTAGCTGAGACCAAATCTGTATTATTTTTTTCCAGAAACATAAGAAGGAAGCTGTGAGGGACTGGAAGGAAGATGCTGCCTTGCAAGCACCCATCTAAGCACCGTCATGTGCTGCATGAAGAGGTCCTGCTGCAGATTTCTGCTCTCACCAACACCAGCAGTCAAGGGCTCCTGCAGTCTCACAGGATGCTCCCTGAGCCTTGCCAAATGGCATAACTGAACATCCCACAGTGACCTGTACATGGAAAATTACTTCCTCTTGTAGGAAAATCCTAGTGATGTTCATCAGATTTAGTACAGGACCAAGATCCCTGTCTGTTGGCCTAACAAGCAGGTTAGAGCCCAAAGCCATTTAAACACGTAATTGCAGAAAATAATTAATACCAATGGAGACTGCACTGAAGAAATCCTTGTCTGAGGTTGATTCAAACCCATTAATAATAAACTTAAGATGACCTCAAGAAGGCATATGCCAGTCTATTTTTGTGAACTAATTTTTTAAAATTCTTTTGAATTAAAATCTTACCTTAAAATACTGCATTTTCATCTGCAGACAAATATCGGGGTTTTTTTTGTGTATTCCTATTGAAGTAAACACGTTTTTCCTGCAGGCAGAATAAAGGCCTTAGAGATGCTAAAAAGTACCATCTTCTCTATTCAGCGATACTTTTCAAAAAGGAACCGTTTTCTATATTGTCCTCATGTAAAATTAGTTATTTGATATCTGTTAGCTGTTCTGTACAGCTCCTGTAATGCACAAACAGGAAGATACCCAAATGCAGCCATTCATGAGTGGAAAGCAGTAAGCAAAATGTTGAATCAGATGGAAATATTCTATTCTAGAATGAAGATTTACTTTGGTATTCGCGATAGAGTTCTTGTGCAGGTGTGTTGTGATTCTGAAACTCATTTACAAGAAAGTTTTAATTGTTGATTGCCCCATGAGAAATGAAGGGAATTTCTGTAGATGTGATATCCATAAAAATTCTGCATTCACTGATTTTATTGCTCTATTATTTTCCTGAGAAAATCATGAGGCTGCTTTAAGTTACCGTCACATCTAAAACTTACTAGCCTAAGTACAACATGCCTAAATAATCCCTTTTGTTTTCCAAGAGTCAAGTAGGGATGAAGAGTATTAAAACAAAACGAAACAAACACCAATACTACCTCCTAAAACAAAAAAAGAACCAAACACCACTGAACAAACCAACCCAAACTTCCCCATAGTTTTATCACCTTTTGAAAGGGCAGAAAAGTCTGACACGGGATTTTCATTCTTTCTTTCACTTGCATTGCACCATCTGTTTTTCTACAGGAAATGTCTAACTTTTCTGAATGGGGGCTAAATACATTCTCTTGATCTCTGGGTCTGTGCAGTGCCTTTCACACTGGGCAATGAAGTATTTCTAGAACCTGAATTGATTAAATATAGGATTGCACTGCTGCAGAATTACTGAGGAAAGGCACAGTTCCCAGAAGTCGCTGTTCACTGCAACAGAACCAAACCTCTGGGGAGGCTGTGAACTTGAAGTTTGGCTTCTGAGCCAAATTCATCCCCTTTGCAGCACAACCTGACAACCACCTCAATGGGGAATTCATTTAGCCTTTTACATTTTCTGTGGCTAGAGCATCCACTTGTTTTCATTGCTTTCTTATGGAATGATCTTTAAACTTTATTAATATTTTCCTAGATTTAATTCAGCTCTCCAAGCAGGGAGCTCTGCAGAAAAAAAAAATGTCCTTCAGAACTTTCTGCATTAAAAAAAAAAAAAGAATACTGCAAGACACAATCTCATCATGGCAACATTCTCCCCTGTTTTGCAGTACACAATACTCCTTTGAACTTCAACCAGCAGGGGAAAAAGAGGTTTTTAGAAAAATTAGGAAAATACACAAAAAACATTGATGTTTATCAAAGATCATCACAGGGTTTTGCAACAGTATGTAGCAGAGCACTCAGCCAATTTCAACAATATTCTAAAGCAAGAGAGAGGTATCAAAAATAATTAAATTCCTATGAAAAACAACTGCTTCAGCATCCACACCCAGGACAAGACAGGCAGGATCCAGCTATGCCCTCTCCAGTGCAGCAGCTTTTCCCATGGTGGCCCTTCCCTGAGGTACGAGTTGCTCTGGCACGCTGGCATTTTCCAGGAGCCACTGGAAAACACAAGGTCAAGTCTGTGGCAGATGGCCAGATTTGTCCTACATGTAAGCTGCATGGACACAGGGAGAGTCCAGGCTGGGGCTGTCAGAGGAGCACCTCCAGCTCTACCACCATTACCATCAGTATCTCTGATGTGGATGTTTGCCACACTCCCGATACTCCATTCTGGACCTAATTCCAAACCTTCATATTTCTGTTTCCATTGGAAAAAAAAAAGCCCCAAATGAAATATTTAATTTCAAGGCCAAATGGCCACCTTGGATCCCTCAAAGAACCTTTTTGCCTTTCCTCACCCCACATATTCCCTTGTTTTAGCCAAAAGAGGACTGATTGACTCCTCACTTAGGCACTGAAGTAAAAATGGACAATATTCTGCCCCTCCCAGCAATTCAGTTTCACTCACTTTACAGTTTAATTTAATTGCATATTTTCTATTCATTGCTAAAGAACATTGGGTTTCTGAGGCTATGTGACCTTGGAATCATCTAATTTTGAATAAAATATATTGAAGGAAATATTAGAAAATAGAAGCCCACAGATAAATTAAATTTTAGGTTTGAACTCTCTGCTAGAGTATGTCCACCAAAATGACATTAAAATGCCAAAAGTTACAACATTTCAAGAAAATAGAAATGAACAATGACATTAGTGTTATCAGGAAGGCAACCCAAATATTCTGTTCTCTTCCCAACTAAGTCAGGTGTTCCCCTCCTCGCTTCAGTAAAAGTTTGTTTGTAGATGAGAGAAGAGTAATAAGAGGAATACATTGGAAAATAAACTTTTTTCTTTCTGGTAGGATATTGACATCTCCTAGTTGTCAGTCTTTCTGGGGAAAGTCAGAGGATGGGGACAAATGCTGTATCCTTGCCTTCACTAGAAACTGTTGGCATAGAGATGTTTAGATGCTGCTGAAGCATTACCAGTCATGGTTTTGCAGCAGGAACTGACCAGGAACTGCTCTACAGTGTAAGAAAGATGCCAGAGTGAAAGGACTCTCTGTGTGTACATGTTGGGTTTACATCTGTCATTTATGTGTCTGCTGTCCAGGAAGGACAGGCAGTTAAACTCTCAATATAAAACCAAGTTATGAAAAGCAATACAAGAAAAGGAAGCTCACTCTCTCTTCACCTGTACAATAAGGGCTAAGAAAAGTTCCTGAAACACCAACATGAATCTATATTTATGCTGTCAGGTTTCCTCAAGGAAAACATTATGTTTTAGACATCATGGGGTTTTAACTATGTGTGGCTTTTGGTAGGCAATTAAATCCCTTTTAACTGTTCTATATGTAATGGCTTGCTTTTAGAGGTGCTGAAAAAAAAATCTGTAGATAGTTCTCAGCACTATTTGAAGCCTATTAGAGCCTAATAATGTTGTAATAATGCCCCTAAAGCAATCGCACAGAGAATGATGCCTCTGTAAGAAAAAATTCTGATTTGGTATAGAAAAATCTTCTTGCAAGGAGGAACTAGGACAACCTAAAGTCCCCAGTTTTGAAAAGACATAACTGGGAGGATAGAATCAAGGTATTAAAATCATGTATGATAGAGAGATGAAATATAAGAAATCATTATTTGCTCTTCCTCATAATTCAAGATCTATAATCCACCAGTTGAAATTGTCCAACTTCAAGTTTAAAGTAAAGAAATAGGTCTAAGTAAGACAATATCTGACTCAGCCTGAAATATAAATGTTTTCAAAATCATTCAGATTTTTTGCAACCAACATTCAAGGAGAGCTGTTGAATACAGTGAAATGTATGCAGTATTTGCATAGAAGTCCCTAAAATGACATAAATGTGTTGCTTATACTTATTTTTGCTCATACTTACTTTCCCATAGTGATCTGCCGCTGGTGACTATTAGAGAAAGTGTACTGAGTGAGGTGGGCCTTTGCTGTCATCCAGTGTCATTACTCTTACCTCATGATTAAGCAGTTCCCATCAAAAGAGAAGCACTCGTGTGATAAAATGCTAAAACTAATGGGGTCTTTTTGACTTATGGAAACCTGTGACAAATACCTCAAGCATAAAATGATTGCTTATACATTTATTTCTAGATTTATAGAGTATTCTGTTTTATATTTTGAGTAACTGAGATAGTGCTCTGAGTTGAGAATGTTTGAAGATGGAGCACCATCATGAAAGCAGGGAATCATTATATCAACATTTGGAGCTCCAGCTTCCAGAAAAGAAGCTCTTGTGAAAGTGGCTAATGGTCCGAGCTTCATTTTATATACTCAATGATTAACTACTGATCAACATCTCAGAATAGTTTATAAGTACTGACAATACCTGTTTGTTTTATAGAGATTATTTCCAAAAGGCTAAAGAGCACACCAACTATGTCAAGACTGCATATGTGATTACGAGAGAAAATAAAGTACTAAAACTGTTTCTACATTATTCATACACTAAGCCAAGATGACATGCTGCCTTTTGAATGGTGACAGTGATGACATGATTCAAAGATAAAAATTGTACATTCAACATCCATAACAAATAGTAAGATGTTGAAGGTTCTTGAGAAGAAAATGTCTCTCAAATTGCATTTGTGCCTGGAGCCAAAGGAGAAACCTCGCATCGGCAGGGTTTGCACTTTAATATCTGAACTGTATTATACTGGTCTGCAGTTTATACTGGTTCCTAGATTTTTTGATCCACAAAAACCAGTAAATGCTAGATTCAGTGATGCCCAAAGAACTGCACAGGTGTGTTTAGTTACCATCCCTGCCAAATGCCACACCACTTGAAATCAGAAGATAGCCACCAAGTCAGCTGTAAATGTGCAACTAAAGCTGTATTTTCTATCATTCTAAAACTCGCTACATGAAAACAATTTTATCAGAACTCAAGTGAAACATTATCTTCAGCTGAAAGCTGCAGCATCACCATGTGGCAAAGGGAGTGGGAAGAAACCTTTCCCAACTACCAGAAATTCCAGCAGTTTCCTGTGCCCAGCTACCTTGAAATGGCTCCCATATCATTTTGCCAAGACTGGAAGAGCTTTTGTCCTCTGGATAGGCCACCTTCACACACATGGTTTTGTGGATATGCTGTGTACAGGACATGCTCTTATGAAGCCATATAGGTGACTGAGTTTCTCAAGGCAAGCTCTGACAACACAGAAGCTGCTCTTTTTTTTCTGCCTCTTAAGCCTCACCTTATTTGTTTGGGCATACAAAAATTGCTACGGATAAAAAAAAATTGCTACTCTGACCTAGATAGGTATCTTTTGCGCCAGTGGTCTCAGCTGAAAATCACAATGAGGTACTGAGTGTTGGTTCTATTGAAATGTTGTTCAGTCTTCCCAGAGGCAACTAATGCAGATTCTGGGTTTGGCCACACCACATAATTCTTTTATTTACTTATTTATTCTTTTTTTTCACCGGCCTGTAGGCTAAGATAGAAGATCTAAGAGGAAGATAAAGCCATGTGAAAGGAGTAGGTTTTTTTGGTAAACAGGAAAATGCTGTTACTCAGTGGTTTTAAGACCTGTAATTTTAAAATTCCATTAGCAAGAGGTTTTTAGAGGCATGATTTTCCTCTTAGACTGGTAGCCTTTTTAGAACATACCAGAACTGTGTGAAAGAATGCTGCACAAAAGGAAATAAGGACAGCAAATGGAAAGTATTGAATTAATATTTTATTTCAGGCAAATTAGACTTTTTTAAATTATACCATCCAGAAAAGCACCCTTCTCAGTCTGAAAATGTGATGTTGCTTTTCATATATCTTTTGTAGGGCTTGACTTTAGCTGTATAGTCTTTGATAATAGATGCCAAAAACAAACCAAATTAATCTGAGGTCAAATGAAAAATCAGGGAAGAAAGGATCCGTGAAAACATTTTCTAAATTATCTGCCTTACTTTGAGGTTACAGACAACAGAATATTTGGGTTGCCTTCCTATTTTGATTATGCTCAAGGACTTGAAAGGCATGAGGCAAAAGAGCATGGTGAACCGCATAAAATGAAGTGGAAAGGCACAGCAATTGCTCCTGTCCTCGAGGAGTAGGATGAAGTTCACTATTATGTGCATCAATCATTCTTTGCTGCAGGGCCTTCTGAGGGGTACTACACAGCTAAACACAAAGGAGAGAGACATAACTATTTGTCTGCTTGTTTATGTTCTGTTGGCTTATGGTGTGTTTACAAAGGGTAACATTCACTGCACTGCCCCACTCCTTTGATAGCAAACTCACCTTGCTGCAGTTCTACGGTAGCGCTCTGCTGCTCAAAATCCTCTCCACAGACTGATACTCATTGCTATACCACGCATTGCAAATTCTGTCGAACATTCTTGTGGAACTCCTAAAAACTGTGGAAGTATTAGATTTCCTCTGAATTTTGGAACCTGATAAATTTAATTGCATTCTATCACAGATCTATCGATCAAAGCTCTGCTACATATTCTGAAGAGAACTGCCAATAAGCCAAACCCTTGTTCCAAGCATAGAGTCCCTCCACATCCAGATCTGGAAGTCATTACTTACATCATGACTAAGCAAGACCTACTCAGCACAAACTTTTATACATACGGACAGCTTTTGTTAATGGTATGAGGCCAGGTGAGAGAGAGGGAGGCAATGGTTATATCCATGTGATAACTGCTATCAAAATGATCTGTGCCTAGTAGATAATACTGGTGTCATAGCTTCAATACCCAGTTGCTACAGGTGCTAGGACAGCTTCAGTTTTTCATTACTGTCATCACATGTTTTGGTAGAAACTAATGCCCTGGCCATCCTTGTGCCACTGGGGGCATTGGGTCCAGGAAGGTTATTCCTTATTCTATGGGACATGCAGCAAAGTGAAATCCAGCCTGTATAGGACAGAAACAGCACAAGCAAGAGGAAAATGATCCGGTAGCTCACAAGCACTCAGACAGAGAGAGTTCCCAGTACCTGAGCCCTCCCTGCTGAACATTCCATTCCAAGCCAGACTTACCTGGGTCTGGCATGCAATTCCCTCACAGCTGCAAGGACTCCAAATGACCTGCAGGAAGACCTGTAATTGAATATTCAATATTCAAAGGGTTTTACTTCCTTTCTCTGTTTAATAGGAGCAAAACAATAAGAACTCAAAAATTTGTACACCTTTACTGCACTTAGATCCGAAAATCAAGAACAGAAAAGCACAGAAAAGAACATATTCTTTACTCTCGCAGAATATTTTGGGAGATTATATACATGTGAATGCTTTGCTTTCATTTTAACTCAGACAAGCTGCTATATTCTGTGGATTTCTTCTTCCTTTATTTACTTGTTCTCTATCCTTACTTTGCAGTTTATTTAACATTTGTTAATATAACATAGGTTTAACTTTTTTTCTCTTCTATGGTTTCATATACTAAAACCACCAGAAAAAATAAACATGGTCTTGCTCTAAAATTCATGTCTTTTCAGCTTTCTTTGTTAAGCATGCATCTAGTTTTTCCATTTATTTAGAATAGGTTCATGCGTATTTTAAAATATGGAATTTAAAACTTTTAAGAAATTATGCAGACAAAATTCATTGTAAGAGAATATTCAGCAATATTTGGAGATGCTGGAAATGGAAGTGGAGACTCACATTAAAAATAAAGATTATTTATTTCAACCTGAAGTTAATTAAAAATGCTGAAATATAATTTTTTTTTTCTCATACATCAACAAAACAGCTAATTATTGCTGTTTATCCAGGTGTCTGAATGTTGGTTGTTCAATTAGGTAGGGAGGCCATAATTTGACACCAGATCTTCCAGGATTCTGTAAGTATCTGAAACCCCATTTGTTGTTGGCTGCCTCTGATTTAATTCCCAACAATTTTTCCATGATACCAGGCAATGTTATGCATGTTGGTGTTTTTCCTACAATGGGCAGTGTCCCTTTCATGATAAATGTGCAGTTTATTTCTCAGGTTTTGCAAAGCAACTCTCAGGCAGTAAAGCCTCACTGACCCTTCAGATTTGGAAGTATCTGAGCCAATTATGTAAAAGCTGAATATCTTTGCCAACTTCGTTACCCATCCAGCTCTTTCTGTAAACAGATTATCCAATTTTATACAGTTTCTGCACTGGCCACTTTTGGATTTGAGTTCACAGAGTGAAATTCAGGGATTTTCTTCTCTTTCCAGCCACATAAAAATGTTAATATGCTGAGAATGTATCACACAAACAATAAAAAGGATTTTATGAGGATGGTGCTAAGATGAATAGCACCCTTGAGATGTGTTGGTGTTTATTAATAATAGGGTCATTTTAAGCTCTGAATATATTTTTGTGACATAAAGTGCCCTAGCAGAAGGCTGCTGCCACGCAGAGCAGCCCACGCCTGGCAGCCTCTTGTCGGAGCAGGTGAAAAAATGGATCGGGCTGGTTAGATAAGGCTGCCTTCCAGAACCATCAGGAGACACACGTATTCAGTGCTTCCAATTTATCTGCAGATTCTTTTAACTTAGTTCATTAATTCCAATGTGGATTAACAATTTGACTGAATTTGTGGATAAGGCAGCCTCATTTTTTTGAAGCACCCAGCACCCAAAACATTACTTGAAATCAATGGGTTACGGGAGTGCACTTAGTACCTCTGACAATTAAGTTGAAAATTAATTGTAGACATAAAACCAGTAGCAAATAGTTAGTTTGAGCATCCTTCTAATGAAGTCAATGACTAAAGTTTTATTGATGTTATGTGATATAAATCAAGCCCCCTATCAAGAGTATATCCAGTGATTTTAAAAACATCAACTTTCCGTCTCATTTAAAGGTCCTCTGTAATACATTCCAGTGCCTCTATCAAGGAGACTTTTAAAAATTTTCTACATCAAGGCTAGTGCGTACACCAAGCTGTTTCTGTTTACTTCTCCAAATAAATAACAAAGCTTCTTTTAATAAGAAACTTCTGCATATTATTAGTGCCCAGTGGTGTTTTTTGAGACCCGTTGGCAAACTTAATTGATTGGGCAAGCTTCAGTCCATTTCCCTGCACTTCCTGTCGCCCCATTCACTTTTATTGTTTTCACTTGGTTTCAGATTTTTTTCCTTTCTTCTTTTTAACATTTCATTTCTTCAGTTTCTTCTCCTCTCTCTTTGTTTACCTTTCTTCCCTGATTTTAATACATTAATAGGAGTAATTTTGGCCAGATCTGGTCTTTTTCACTGCCCCTCATTTCTTCTCAGTCCATTTGGTCATACTGAGCCCATTTCAGAGTTTTCTAGATTTTTTTAAACTGCAGTTTATTTGATCATATCTCCTTTCCAGAGTGTTTGTGAGACTTTGTTCTCTGATTTCAAGATTTCATTCCCTTTCCTGAAAGGAAGAAGATTTCATTTCCAGATGTGAGACATATTGGCACCATCTTACATGAGACCTACCTCAAGACATGCACATATTTCAGTTGCTGCTTAGCCCTTATTCACCTGCCTGCACCACCCCAGCAGCAAAAGGTGATATATGTTTTAAAGGAGTCTAAAGGAGTTTTCTTGCATTCCTCCTGAGCTGCATTCTTCAGGAGCGAAGCATGAAAATTAACCCTTGGATATGGAAAGGACATATTTCTAGTAGTGTCACAGAACTTCATATTTACAGAATCACTCCCCAGGTTGGAAAAACCTCTGAAATTGTCAGGTCCAATGTCTGACCAAATACCACCACATCAACTGGACTGTGCCATGTCCAGTTTTTCCTTAAACACCTCCAGGTACATTGACTCTGCCACCTCCCTGCTCGGTCCATTCCAACATTTAATCAGCCTTTCTGTGAAGAAATTCCTCCTAATGTCCAATCTGTCATGCAACCTTTATGCAAAAAACACATGTTAAAATCCAGTTGTGATAATGCAAATGTCTGGAATTTCTGTCTCATGCGTTCAATAATTCAAAATACAACAAGGAATGCAAGTTTTAGCACAATAGTTTGGGGCTTAAAATAATCACAAAAAATCTTCATCTAATTCTTTCTTACAGAGAAGTAGGCTGTCCTTTACATCTGAGCAGAGCAGGGCAGAAATTACGATTGTTCAAGAGGAATTTGGAGTCTCAGGTTCAGGACCAAACAGTCCCATTTTTAGAGGATCTCTTAAGCTTCTGTTAGACTTGGGTATCCAACAGTCATTAAAAAAAAAAAAAATATCCACCAGTGGGAAACTCCTAGTGAAAGATTGTGCTCCTGCATTTTGTCGTGTCCCGAGCAAAGCTTCTTTTTCCTAGTCCTTGAATTGCTCATTGCAGCACACTGCAGCAGTGTAAGGGGCTTATTTATGGCTTGGGACTGGTCTGAAAAAGGAGGAAAAGGGTAGCAATCCTCTTTAGCTCAAGGTGATGCCTTGTTAAGTGCTGAGAAAATGTTATACATTCACAGCTTGTCTGTTGGGTGTTTTCCACAGGAAGCTCACTCATGGCTGTTTAGGCATGGTATGAAGTTGCTTAGTGTGTAATCTATTAGTATGACCCTCCACATCATTTCTGCAGCCTCTGTGCTGACACGCATTGTGCTGCCTGGAGTAGATGTGCAAAAAGTCTCCTCCTCCCCAGAGAGTACCCCAGAAACCACCTGAAAAAGTAAAACCCAGCATCTTTTTGTCCCTTTTCAGGGCCCTGTGAGATTCTTCTCCTGCCTTTTGTCTCCATTCCTCCCCCAAAATGAGGCAGCATCTCCCACCTTCCCCCCCAAAAAACAATTCCACCCCCAAAAGCCTCCAAAAGCAAAAACACCCAACCCCCAGAACACCTCACCTCACACCCCCAAAGAAGTCCCAAACTATCAGGAAGGCTTAGAAGACTTAGAGGTAGTAGAACAGTTGATTGAATAAGTAACCCTCCTTTTCATTTGCAGTTTTCTCTTTCTTCCACTTTATTTCCACATTTTCCTCCATTTTAGGTCATCTTTAGCTTAATTAAAGCTAATTCAAGAATTTAAATGAGTCCAATTATATTTTTGCCTAATTTCAAAGGATAGCTTTAATTCTAGAAGGAAGAAAAATCAGAAAATCAGGCCTGTGTGACTGCTCTTTTTCCCAGAGAAAGCAAGTACATCTTCTTGTTATGGATCCATGCATTAAGACATGTTAACTTTAAAATGTCTCCTTAGATTCTAAGGATATTTTATACAAGGTAATTCCAACATCTTTATGTAGTGCAAGAGTCTGGCTAATGTTAACATTCAAGCAGTGATGACAGAATATATATTCTTCTGCATTTTGATTTTCATAGATACCTACTCTGTAAATATTCAGACTCTTCAAGCTGGAAGAAAGTTATTACCTATATTTAAGGATTGGATCTTTCATTTGTCTTTAATTTGGGGAAAAGGGGAAAGGAAAGTCGTTGCTAACTTGCCAGACTCAAGAGAGATGAATCAGACATTGTCCTAGCACTTTCCCATGTGGCCACCAAAAAACCACAGGCACAGAGGAGAAACACATATCACCTTTCTTCTGTTGGCAGCTGAAAGCTTCATTTCTGAATAGCATGGGGGGAAAATCTGTCTTGAGTAATACTCAGCTATGTCTTTGTTGTGTTGATTAGTCATACAAAACACATACAGCACAAAAGCATTGGTGCACTGGGAAAACTGAATTTCTGTGAAAAGAAAGCTCAGGTTATAGTTCACAATGTACAACAGTTTCATGGGAGAATGAACAGTGCAGATATCTGAGAAACAACTGGAGTGTAAGGTATGTTTTATAAATATCTATCCTGACATTGCTGGAGTAAGATGATCAGCAGCCCTGTTTCTGGCCGATTCTTTGCAGGATTATCACAAGAATAACCATGCAAGTCCCTGTCTTTTTGGTTCTAAAGGCAGATTATCTATTTACTGCAGCTGAAAGCTCTGATTTAGAGGTGTCTTGCCATTCTGCCTTCTGGTTTTTGTTGCTGGTACCTCAGTGCTCATTCTCACACAGACTTGCTTCACCATTGGGTGGCCTAATACCCAGCATTTCAATAAAAACAATCTTCTACCCCAACATTATACCATAGAAAATATCTCAATATTAAAGAGCTTGAGCTCTGACAGTTGTATCTATCAGAGTATTTTCTAGTTCATTTTATAAAATCAGATCCTTGAAAGCGCTCCCTGTCTGTGGCATCTTTCGTCTCCATTCCGATCCCTCCCCCTCCACAAACTCTTACATGTTTCACATAAGACAAGCCATGAAATAATTAACAACAGTTACAATTTACTGAATGACTTCGTGCTTCTTTATGTAAAGCCAGCAGACTCACTTTCATGTGACTGATTTACCTGAAACTTAAATAGAAAGAATATTACATGTTAAAGAGCTCAGTGCTCTTCAAACAACATCAAATAGTTCAGCTCTACTTTCAGTGGCCATCCTTTGCAGACTGTTTACAGAGAAACTTGTTGGTTATATAATCTGTCAACGAGATGTTTGCTTTTTTCCATAAATTTAATTAGGTTTTGATAGATTCATCAGTTTTCATCTAAATTATTTTTGGTGAATTCTAATTGGCTCCTGCTGTGGCTTGGCAGCCACATAACTGATCATATGCCTATTTAATCCACTCATGGGATATTTAACAAATTGTTAGCTATTTCACTGTGCACTGAAGTGTAGCTCTACCAATTCTTTTTTCCTGTCACACTACTGGGGCTATTACGACAGTCCATTATGTGATGTATTTTGTGAAATAAATGTGAAGTGTTGCAAAAACAACAATACATCATAATATTTACCCAAAATAAAATAAGATCAAGAGATATCTCTTTGCTTGTACATACAAAACACCAATACCTTTCTTTCCAATCTGTGGACAGTAGTTCACTTTTTCTGACATTAATGCACTAAGTAAGATATATTGCAGTGAAATAGTTATGTGATAACTCATTTTATCCTTCTAAAATAAGCACTTAATTGCTTAAGAGGAAAAGGAATAGGCCTATTTATCAGATGTTTAGGCTTGTCTACCTGAGAAAATAGCTTGGAATAGTTATTGTGTACTAACTCTTCAGGAGGACATTCTTAATCCATAGTGAAATTGTCCCTGTGTGTTTAGGTTAATCCACACTGGGAATGAGTACAGATTGAGTGTTGCACCTTGAATTCACCCCCTGCATTTATTCTGCAACAATTCCCCCATAAAGACAAATTTTTAATGAAAATAATGTAAGGAGTACAGAAAATAGCTCTAAAACTTAGTTCATCTTTTATGCAGTAAAACTCTCACTTCT
Organism: Donacobius atricapilla; assembly: GCA_013397315.1. Taxonomy (NCBI): domain Eukaryota; kingdom Metazoa; phylum Chordata; class Aves; order Passeriformes; family Mimidae; genus Donacobius; species Donacobius atricapilla. Next base: position 20,137 of record WBMY01002704.1, read on the forward strand.
CCTGCCCAGGATGCAGTTTGCTAGGCAGGACTAGAGATTACCTGGAATGTGGAAAGATGTTTCAAATAGAAGTGCCTGAGATACAGGTCCATATGCTCCCTCTTTTCCTCCAACTGCCCAAATCATTTATCTTAGGTGGTGTTGACTCTTCTCTTTTCTAGTTGTTTGAGGTGTGGGGTGGGCAGGGGTTGTGTTGTTTGGTTTTGTTGTTTTGATTTTTTCTATGGGATGTAGAGAAGAGTACACATGATGCTCTGATGGTGCTTGCTTCTATTTTTCCGAGTAGAAGGTGAACTGCTTGTGTGCTTGGTCTGCAGAACAGTCCTGCAATACTTCAGCTTGTGACTTGAGATGTGGCACTCACTCTTCCTTCTGCTAGCACAGAGTGACCTAGTCAGTGAAACAATGGTTTCTGGTCAGACCTGTCAGTGTGCAACTTTGGTGCACACTCTAAAATAAATCAGGATAATGATGTCTGTAAAATGGAGTGGAATTTTGGAAGACAAACATGATAGATGTGAAGTCATAATAAATCACCTCCTCAGTAGATATATCAAGTTTTCTCAAAATGTGGTAATTTCTGTGTGACACAATTCACATAATATCAGACTTGAGAAGTCCATAACTCAGATATCAGAAAACAAGACAGAGCTGTCAATATGCTAGTCCAACAAACAACGTATCATTTAACTTTGCTATAATTCACATGCCACCAGAGTCATACAGCAGCTTCTGTATATCCATGTTTTCTTAACAGACTGTAGTAGGGGAATGCACAAGTGCAGTAAAGCACTGTCAAACCCAACCATTAGGGATGACAGACCCCAGCGGATTAAGGCATGATGGCAAGGTCAGTGGGATGTGAAACTTGGCTAATGATGTCATGCCCTTGTCAGCTTGCATTGGCTAAACACGTTAAGGTTTACCAGCAAGCCCTATGGCTTAGTGAGCACTGCTAAAGGGGAATTTCAACCTGAAATAGGTCAGCGTGAGCCGAATACAAATACTTATGCTGCAAAGACTCTTGTTGAAAACCTGGCACCGCTAAACCCAATGGGAGCTTGGCCAGTGACCTCCGTGAGGCCAGGATTTTGCCCTTTGGCTTTTGCAGATATGACATTCAATTAAATCCCTTTGCTTCTATTCTGTAGATTGGGTTTCATCATATGTCATAAGACATTTGTAGATTGCAAGCTGTGTAGCAGAGAACAGCATCTCATTAAAGATTTGTACAGACACCAGATTAATGGGACCCCAGTCCTTCCAGGGCCACCTCACACACGCTGAAGAACAAAAGCAATAAAAGAAAGCCCATCTGCAGTGCAAGAATGTTCCTGCTGTAAGAATTAGCTAACTTTTATCATGTGAAAATGACTGCCCAGGATGCTCTGTGCAGTTGAGCAGAGCGGTGTGGGTAAGTGCAGAGGGAGCCACAGCCAGCTCCCCCTGTCAGAAAACATTATGGTGAGCAGGACTCAGAGGGAGGAGATGTCTCCCAGCTGAGACCCCACCACTCTGACAGTTGGTGCTCCAGGAGCCAGACAAGTATTTCCAAAGGGGAAAGGGGCACTAAAAGAGGGGCTGGACAACAAGGCAGGATGAAAGTAGGCTGTGTCTCTTGGAGAGGCAGAGATCAGTGGTGCATCTTATGCTTCAGAGAAGCAACGAACCTTGAAACTCTTGTCTGTCTCGCAGAGGTGGTGATCATGTTATAAAGTAGTTTGGCTTGGTTTTGAATCAATACTCAGTGAATAAGTACTAAAGCTAGTTCCTTCAGATAGAAATTTTGTTCATTGTGGGGTTTTTTTGCTTCTAGGCAAAAAAAGGTTTACCAGTTGAGCAATGCAAAAGTATGCCTCCATGGCCAGAGCCACAAAAGCTAAGGAGCAAATATGCTCACCCTTAAGAGGCCATCAGCAGAGATGCTCAGTCCATACAGAACCATGTTTGAAATGTTGTACAGGCAAAATTCCCCCCTGCAATTTCATAGAAGCACGGGTCTGCCTAGCTCTGCTTAGCACATCTAAGGGCAGTAGAAGGGAAAGGGTAAAGTCCTTCTTCAGTGCGTTCTGTTGTCATACCTTTCGAAGCAGACTTCTAAACTTCTCCAAATTTATTTTTAGAAGTATTTTGATTCAAAAACCTTGAAGTTCAGCAGAATCCCAATGGCCAGTGGCTATGAAGGAATTAGAAATCTCAACCTGACACTCAGATCCAAGTTTAGATTCCAGTACACTTTGGGTTTGGGTTTTTTTAATTGCAAGTACACAGTGGTTTAATTTCCAAGGAGATTAAGTACTTAAATCGTACAACATTATTTGCCCTTTTTTTTTTAAGTATCTGTTTTTTCCCCTAATGAGGTAAATAAAATAAGGTAGGAGGAGATGGTATTGACTAATTCTAGAAAGGTGGGGCCAAAGTCTTAGATACATATAGGCAACTAAATCTAAAGACAATCTGAAAGGTGAGAAATACAGTATTATTAGTGTCAGTGTCAGAAAATGTTAATGAGGGGTATTATCACAAATTAAATCAGACACAGGCAAGTAGCTAAGAAGAAGCAGGTTTCAGGGAAGGAAAATCTTATACTTAGCGAAAATTTATGTTATTAAACAGTTTAGATGTGCACAACATCTCTAATAAAATTAATTTAAGAAAGAGAATTTCATGGAATGCAGTGACTTCAAAAGGTAGAGTAGGGAATTAGCTAAGAGTAATAATTATCTAGTGAGAGGGCAGATGCTGTCAATCAGAAAAAATCACGAGTGAACAAAAGAGCACAACAGGACTAAAAAGTGACGATTTTGTTTGCTATTGCCTTAGCTTTTCAGGCTGCCCATGAACAGGCAATGAGACAGATTGGGGACAGGGACACTGTGAAGTTGCTGGGACTGAAATGTGAAGTTCCTTCTCTGAAACATGAAGAGCCATATTTTGCTACTGACTTAACCCTCCTCCCAATTTCTGTGCACCTACAGATAAACCTCCAAAGCCAGGAGTAGCAAAGTAGATAAGACCAAGTGTTTCAACAAGACCAAGTTCAGCAAAATTTGAATGATTGTGAATATCCAAAAGCAAATAGGAAATCCTGGGAATTTACTGACATTGTGAATAACCAGAAAAGAGCAGAAATAAAGGTATGAACAGAGAGGATTTCTGGGAATAGGAACATTTCAGATAGGATGAAGAGGAACATAGAAGCTTTCTCTCAACAGGTACAAAGATGAAGCTACACAACAGGAGAGGATTGTTGCCATCAGCAGGCAGAATAGAAGTATGCCCAACCACAACACAACCCCTAGCACAGAACAAGAGCCCAGAGAATATTTCAGTTCACAATAGCCTCTTACCAGAAGTATAGAGAAGTTGAGAAGTTGAGCAGAGTAGTTAAGTTACCAACATAGAAATGCTTAAACAAACAAAGAAGGTACTAATGACCCGGAATAGTCAAGACCCCAGACTGGAGACTGGCCAAGTACCAAATCAGAACATAAAGTTAAACAGAAATATCAGCCAGAAGCCAATATGGGGGTGCAAAGGGGCCTGTGGAAGAACAATGCAGCAACCAGCTGGCATATGCATAAAGTGAGCTACAGGTAAGGTGTAAGCCGGTGAGAGGAAAACCATCCAAGTAGTTTCATCTAGCTAAAGAAAGAGGAGACTAAAATATTATTTTTGTGCATTTTACAGAAGCGACTTGGCACACTTATAAAGAAAAAGGCATCTAGTTATTTAGCATACAAAGATGTATCAGAGGAAATGTAAAAATGTTTTTACAGAAAAAAATCAGAATATGCTGTATAACTGTTTTTATAGATATGTATGTAGGACCAAAAGAGTAAGAAATTTGGTGTAAAAGTATATTCAGCTGCAAACCCTTATATTTTCAGAATTAGAAAAATCAATAAGGATTTTTCTTTCTTTACTGAAGTATAAATCCAAAAGAAAAAAAATCAAAATGAATGCCTTCAGCAAAGTTCCCTGGTTCCTTGTTTCAGGCCAGTAAAAAAGAGTTTGAAGAAGAGTTTTCAGAGGGCGTAAAAAACTTCATAATTAATCATTTCTTCAAACACATCAGGAGCAAGAAGCTATAGAGTTTTTAGGCCCATTAATTGATCAAAGTACAAACAAAACTTTCAGAGAATAAAAAGCAGAGGAAGAAAATTAAATTATTTTTTATAGCCTTGAACGAGTTTGGGGAAACATCTGGGCTGGAACCTTTCTTCATGCAACAGAGGGGATATGTCAAAGGAACTATTTCAGAGCGAGTTCATTAGAAGAATCTATAGAAAAAATTGTCAAAATTAAGGTAACAGTTTTTCAGGTCCAGATGATTTAAAGGCTGACCTACTAAAGGAAGCTGCAGGGCATTAGAGCTGTCATTGCACTGCAGGAATAGAGGATGCCAAAAGTGATGGCAAATTTTTATGAGTTGCAAGGTGTATCTGTAGAGCTGTAGTACCTCCTAGTTTGACAGCTGTATCAGGAGCATGGGTAGGACTTAAATAAGAGGATATTGGGAAAGTACAGTACTCCAGGGAAAGAACTTTCAAAGAGGGGAGTCATGTCTTGCAAACGAGACAGAATTCTCCGAAGACATCCAATAATACACCCAGTAAAGAACATGGGCACAAAAAGGCAGAGGAGTGTCCAGGCTGGGTTTGCTAAGAATCCTGTCTCCAAAAGTGAATGCCTAGGAAAGGGAAGACAACCAGGACAGATGTACAAGGTGTTCCTGATGAATGACTCCTAGGGCTTCCAATCATTTTAATTTCCATAAGTGCTTTAGGCAACCTTTATTTCTATACATTTAGTAATATTCAATGGATTTGTGATCTGTGAACTAGACCAGTCTGTCCCTTGAACCCACAAATAACAAAAACTATCCACAGTAAGTGTGCCCATGAACTCTGAAAGCTAACTACACATTGCATGAAGAATCATTTTGCTTTTTTTTTTTAATTTTCTAAACATGCCTTCTTGAAGTATCCTTCAATGTCCCCTACTTTAGGTTCAAGAAGAGATAGTGAACAATTAATTCCCACCCTCTCGTGCACATACTGATTGGGATTCAATCTCTAGAATTCCTGAAAAGTATTTGACTATGTCCTTCACCAAAAACTCGTCCTACCACAGTGTAGGAAATGAACTCCTTTGAAGGATTGGTAAAGAGTTAAGGTTTAGAAAATGAGGAATAGGAATAAACAACCAATTTTCTCAATGCAGAGAAGGTATGAGTGGAATCTTACTGGGGTGTGTGATAAGTCTGCCCTGTTCGACACACTTCTAAATTACCTGGAAAAGGAGGTGAATAGTAAGATGGCTCTGTTTTCTGTTGATAAGAATTTAGCTCGTAAAAAAAAAAAGAGAGAGAGAGAACTGCAGGAAACAAACTGACTGGATGATTAAGTGGCAGATGAAATTCAAAATAGATAAATGTAAAGTAGCATGTACAAGAAAAACAATACTAACTTTATATACAGAGTGACGGTCTTTAAATTAGCATTCAGGAATAAGATCTTGGAAATATAATAGTCTATGAAAGTGTCAGAGCTCAATGCTCAGGAGTTAAAAAAAACCAAAAAAAACCCAGCAAATTGAATGTGAGGAATTATTAAGAAAGGCAAAGACAAGGGAGAGAGAGAACATCATCCCATGCTGCATAGATATGGGGCTACCACACCCTGAATACTGTGGGCAGTTCTGATCCACCCATCTCCATAGCGTACAGCAGGTCTGAAAACAGTTCAGAAGTGGCGTATTAGAATGACAAAGGGACCAAGTGGTTTCTGCATCTAAAGTGATTAAATAGATCAGGCTTTTTCAGCCTGAAAAGAGGTGACTGAACAAAACTATAAAAAACTATGTGTGTCTATGAAATCACAAGTGTATAGCAAACATAAACAAGGATCTTGTGTTCACTGTTTTTTCTAGTGCAAGAATCAGAAAGTATCAAAGAAAGACAAAAGATGGCAAATTCAAAACGAAGAAATAAAGCACACATTTAGCTGTAAAAAGTCTTTCCATAGGTTTCACCAGAGTATCCCAGGCTTTAGAGAGCGATGAGTCAAAACAGGATAAGTAAAAAAAAAATCAATCCAGGTATATTAAATATGGAGACAAAAGGTGTAGCCCAAGAGTCATGGTTCATCAGAAGTTGAGATATTACTCTGGGGAAGGTTTTATGGCTTCCCTGGCTTTGCACTCCTCTCAATGCATCAACAGATGGCTGCTATCAGAGAGAAGATAAACTAATATTTTGGCTGTACAGGTTTAGACTTTCTTATGCACTCAGTCAATACACTGCAGCTTTTAAGATTCACTGTTAGTAAAATACTTTTATCTAGTACAGTTAACCTATTTGGCTTTAGTCTAGTACAGTAAACCTATTTGGTATGGGCCACACTGACAGTGAGCATAGAACCGCACTGGACTACGACAATGATGGTATATTTTAGTGGCACTTTATAGTTTCACACTTGAAAGCTGAAAGATCACTTGTGAAAGAAATAAGTGAACAAAGTGACACTGGAGAACTGGAGGTTCAACTGTAGCATGTCTTCAAGTCTTCATGGCTGATGGAGATGGCCAGTTATGCTGATCCTGGCATTCTGCTTTTGGTGCAAATGAAGTTCATCTCATTCATTGAAGACATAGTTCAGTGGTGGATATGGTGGTGGTGCTGGGTTAACAGTGGGACTTACTTGATGATCCTAAAGGTCTTTTCCAGCCTGAACAATTCTGTGGTTCTACCATACTCCTCAATTTTAACTATATCAGATATCAAGAGGGTAGGTTAAGTTTTGGGTTATGACTTGGAAGTAACCACAGACTGCCCATTACAGAGGTCAGAGTTCAAACCTTGCTTCTATTGGTAATAAATTCTACTGAATTACTGAATTCAGTAATACTGGCTGACACTATTTCATGGCATTGATGCCGGTGAGTCCTGGTTCTTTTCTGGAGTTTCAGCTGGGAGGAACAGCCAAGGGGTTTGTAAAAGGGTACATCAATGGCAGACGTGGAGAGGCTGAGAACAGGTCAGGGATTTTGTAGCATTTTCATAGTAAGACACATGACTGAGACACACATGGGAACACCACTTCTTAATGTCTTCCCCACCAAAGAAATTAAGAGCTACAAACTGTGCCTGGCTTTGCTTTGCTGCACAGTGTGTGATGGAGCAGGCACTGCTCTTCATGCCAGCTGAAAAGTGGGGACTGGCTGGGAAGTGTTCAGTGGCACAAGATCAGGACCCCAGTGCACACAGGAGTCTGGCATATGCACATGTGTGCACACATCCCCAGCACGGAGGGAACAGCAACCAGGCTGTCCTCCATCCAGGGCAGAGGGCACTTCCCCACCACCTAATCCCCAATGGGAAACTACTCAGGCTGGGCAGAAGCTCTGTACCTATTTACTGGGTATTTTCTGTACCTACTTACAGAAAATCTAGAGTACTTTCTTAACCTTAATTGCACAGGGGAGAGGAACAGCCTATTAAACTGTGATCAACCTGATTGCAGACAGAATTTAAAACATTGTCCTACTTCTGGCAGTATGTGCAAAGTCATCCTACCTTGCATCTCCAGGCAAGTTTGACAATCCAAGGACCATCTTCCTCTCGAAGTGAGCATTGTTTCAAATTTTCAGGGTTACAGTTCCACAGCAGCTCCAATTACCTTCAGCTACAGTTATTGTTAAGCACGCTGAAAATCAGAGCCTTAAGGGCTTGATTTTCGTTGGTTTTACCTGAGATGCAGCTGAAAATACTCAGCCCATTTATCCCATCAGTGGAAAAAGACACTGAAGTGGTTTGGAAATTAAGGGGAATTTTGCTAGAGCTTCTTGCTAGTATCTTAGTAAACTTCCCAAACTGGAATTTAGGAATGCAAACAACTCATGGCTCAGAACTGGCAGCATATAAGGTCTCAAAGAAAAATCACGTAAGAAATTTTCATGTGTTCTTTGCCAGATAATTGAAAAACATCCTGCAAATTGTTCTGACATGTTTTTGAACTTGTGTTTTATTCTGTGAATTGATGTTAAACTGTGTCCTTTTGCTGGGCCATTTGCAAATAGAAAGATTGTCACATTAAATCATTCTAAAATACAGCCACATTTACATTCCAATTTTAGTCTGCATTTCCCTAGTGATGCAGACAAAATAAGAGTTTTCTTTAATTAAAGTGACTCCCCAGAATGCTAATGAACATTTGATTGAGTTTGGACATTTTCGTAAGTTCTTATTTTGCTGACAAAAAACCCAAGGATACAGCTGACCTCCTCTTATGTCCTCCTGTTCCATAGAAGGAAGTACACAGGAAATTGTTTTGAGGTTTGTTTTGCCTTTTTTTTTAATTACAAAGGTTGTTTCACTTGTCTGGATATTGACAGAAGGTGATAGGACAAAACAAGAATGAGAAAAATTATCATGTCTTTGTGTTCATAATTGCCTGCTGGTAGGACATTTTTTCTGAGAACACAGACCGTGTTGAACTTAGAAAGGAGAAATGTAGTTTGGTCATTTCTGTAGTGGCATAAAGTTGGCCTTCCTTATCACTCTCTACAGCTACCTGAAAGGTGATGGTAGCCAGGAGGGGGTCAGCCTCTTCTCCCAGAGACCAGTGACAGGAGAAGAGGACACAGCCTCAAGCTGCACCAGGAAGTCCAGGCTAGATACTAGAAAAAAATTCTTCACAGAAGGAGTGGTTCAGTGTTGGAATGGGCTGCAAGGGAGATGGTTAAGTCACTATCCCTGGAGGTGTTTAAAAAATGATTTAATGAGGCACTCAGTGCCATGGTTTAGCTGATAAGGTAATATTAGGTCACAGGTTAGAATTTATGATCTCAAAGGTCCTTTCCAACCTAGTTTATTCTGTGATTCCTTTCTTTATAAGGCAGACTTCACAATAAACAGAAGCGAAAAATGTGAAGGTTTTCAGCACAGTGTTTTGTCTTTACCACTTGACAGATTTTGTTTTCCGCAGAAACAGTGATTAGACCAAATGCTCCCATTTGCATTATATGCAGTAATGCAAACTCCTGCAGAACGGAGCAGGGTACAGCATAAGAACAGGGGCTTGTGCTCTGGCTTTGCACAGCTGCAAGTGCCCACCCAGGGCAGCAGATGAGAACTCATCCAGAGTGTCTGCCTTCCATATGGTACAGCCAGCTCAATCTGAGCTACTCCTCCTGCCAGAGCACTCATTTCTCCACTGTGACGCAGCCAGATTGGCTCCTCCTTTCTCTCTCCAAAACCCAAGGTGTATAACCAAAGATGTAATATTCCACAATCAACACAAGTGAGTGTTAAACAAACACTAAGAGTAATAAAATGCAAATTACATGCAAGTCAGTTATTGTCCACAGTCTGTTGAGACAAGAGTCATGTCCAGGGATGGATGGCATCTGGAGACAAAATGGAGAAAAGTCAGGCACCCAGGAGAGTGAAACATGTTGTTGACATCACAATTGTCTTGAGCAATTGGGACTGGTGAGCATCAGGCCAGGAGGCCTTTCATACACTGGAAAACACCTGGAGCCCCAGACTGATCTCTCTTTCAGTCTTTGAGCAAAACAGCCATGTTATCATCCTCTTTAGGGAGAGCATGATCCTTAAGCTTTGTTTTAGAAATTTCAAAACAAAGCATTGTTATAAACAATATTTTTCTTTGTTTTAGCATTTCCAATCAACATGCGGGAGTTAATATAGTTTTAAAAAATAAAACAACAGACAAAACCAAAACCAAAACAAAAGATTTTAGTCAGTATTTCAACTATCTCAAATGCTAATTGGAAAGGAACATAGAATCATAGAATCACAGAATCACAGACTCATAGAATCATAGAACCATGGAATATGCTGAGTTGGAAGGGACCCATCAGGACCATTGAGTCCAACTCCTGGCCTTGTGCAGGGCAATCCCAAGAATCACATCATGTGCCTGAGAGTGTCCAAACCTTTTTCAAGCTCTGTCAGGTTTGGTGCTGTGGCCACCTCCCTGGGGAGCCTGTTTCAGTGCTCAACCACCCTCGGCATGAAAAACTGTTTCCTGATATCCAAACTAAACCACCCCGACTCAGCTTCAGGCCATTTCCTTGAGTCCAATCACTAGTCACAAGAGTGAAGAGATCAGTGTCTACCCCTCCTCTTTTCCTTGTGAGGATGTTGAAGACCACTAAGAGGTCTCCCCTCAGCCTCCCCTTCTCCAGGCTGAAAAAACCAATTGACCTCAGCCTTTCCCCATACAGTTTCCCCTCCAGATCCTTCACTATGCTCATGGTCCTCCTTTGGATGGTCTTTATTGATTTAATGTATTTCTTATATTGTGGCACCCAGGGCTGCCCCAGCACTGGAGGTGAGGCTGCCCCAGAGCAGAGCAGAGGGGACACTCCCCTCCCTTGCCCCGCTGGCCATGCTGGGCCTGATGCCCCCAGGACAGGGTTGTCCCTCCTGGCTGCCAGGGCACTGCTGGCTCATGTACAACTTCCCATGGACCAGGACCCCCAGCCCTTTCCACAGTGTTGCTCTCCATGCCCAGAAATGGATATTGACTAGGAAAATCAGTTGTGAGGGCAGGAAAAGCATATCTGAATTAACAAGAGCTGACACAGAATCTTCACTCTACTGCCTAACCAAAGTGCTACAGATTCAGAAAGCTGAGATCTTTCTCTTTGTCATGTCCTTGTATTTTCCTGTTTAATTCGGAAGTAGAAGTCGTAAAAAAACCCAGACAGATGTTATTTCACTTCCCTGCAATTAAAGGACAAGTGAATCTGTGTTGAAAACCTGCCTCTTGAGCTGCCAGCTACTGATATGATAGACAGAGATGCTCCCCTGAGATTTAAATACATATCCACAAAATTTTGCTAACTGTCCAAACACAGCATTTAAGTGACTGCAGGTATTGTACAGAGATTTTCAGCTATAAGAATAGTCTCAGTTAAAAAAGGGGGGGAAATAACAAAACAAAGTAAAACAAAACCAAAACAAAAATAAAACAAAAAGTTCCAAACATTAACAAAACAAAACAAAAAAAAGCCTACAACAACTTTTTCATGATTAACATTTTCTTCAGGCTGTACAATATGGCAACAGGGAAAACAGAAAATGCTTTGTCTCTTTACTTAGTAAGTCATCTTGCATTAAAACAAGGAGAGCACTTAGCATTTTACCAACAGAGAAGTGTGCTGAAACAAGGTATTCCTATAGCAAACCATTCTCAGGGCAGAAGAGGAAGGGTTTGCTGGCATCAGCAGGCTCAGCCGTAAGCTCTGCACAGACCTTAACAAACATGTGCAGCCTGCTATAGGTAATTATAGGTCGAAAGGCTTATTTTGGAGAGCAAAGCCTGCTAATTCTCTGTCTTGAAAATATGCTTGTAACAATGACAAGGCTTTTTATAGTTCTAGTTTCATGTTAGCACGAAGTGCAAGGTTATATCACACTTCAATTGATTAAGTGCTGATCGCCCCGGCAGACAGATTTGATTATATTGCAAGTATGAGCCTGGAGAGAGTAATTAGTAGTTTCACCCTCATTCTATATCCTCAGTTCCACATTTAGATTATGAACAGAGCCTTTCAGGCTTCTTAATTTATTTTTGCAAGATATCACAGATCCACAGCTGTTTGGCAGCAGATATAAAAGAAGGTGCATTTGTGAAATGTATTGAGCCCATAATTATTAAGGCATTTCTTGTTTTGGTGACCTCCATTCTTGTTCAACTTATCTGTAATCACAGTCAGCAGTAGCGGTGGAAGAAATGGAGCAAAGACAGCTAAACTGTTTAGGCAGCAGCATTAATGCTGACTTTGATGGCTTTCTTCACCTGTTCACTTTCTTCTATTTAAAATTGTCATGTGGCTGGCAAAGCACTCAGGAAAGTTTACATTTTCCCAGTCATGATTTTCAGGACACAGATTTTTGTCCTTGACTTTTATTCTTTTGTCTTGCAGGGACACAGGCACAAAACCAGGTTGTGAATTGTATGCTAACCTGATGTTAATAAGAGATAAGAATAGCCTCTAACATCCAGGCTATCTCTATAAAGTATTTCAGTGCCTAGTACCCAGTAATGCACAGTATAGATGCAATTTAAAGTGGTGCCCGGAAGAAAAAAAACATTTAAATACTTTCATAGGTAGCATGCTCATAAGTAGCCTCCAAAAGGATCAAGGATTTGGCAGAAAGAATTGCTGACCAAAATGCAATATGCATAATTTGTAAGTAATTTATCAGCCTCAGTAGATTTACTTAAATGTCACAGGTGGAATGGCAAAATGAAATATAGTTTTTGGGATACTACAGGAGTGTATTTCTTTCTGCCAGTATTTTAGTATTTTCTTCCAACCAGTTTGGGGCTTTTAGTGCAGAACGTTGGGTCATTTCCATATTTCCCAGGCAACAACTCCTACCTGACTGGCAACAGTGATCTATCTTGACTGAGTTATGGCCTCAAGAGAAAAGTCTTCTGGATTTTGAACATCTACATTGATAGCAAAATCTCCCTCTAATGATTGCTTAAAATCTAGAAATACATATTCACCTCAGAAATATCTTTTCTGAAGGTGATTTGTCTTTATTGAAAGCATCAGTTGGAAAGCACAAAACAGGTTTGAATATTACTTAACACATTCTTGTTTTAAAAAGCCATGTCAGCAATGTGCCACGGTCCTAATTACTGCAGAGAAATTAGCAAAGAATTATATGCAAATAAATGAAGATAATCAGCATTATTAGCACATTTTGCTAGTCAATCATTTCAATTGCTTTAGGCTATGTGACAGTACTGATATGGGAGAATCAGCTAAAAAAAAAGCCAAGATAACTTTATCATGTGAGTACCCATAATTTGCATAAACATTTCAAATGTAGTGTTGAGCCACGAGGTATCAAACTGGGCTGGCTCTGGTAATCCATATTACCTACATGGTGAGCATGGTTTGGTATGAAGAGTGGGGTTGGCAGGCAATATATCCTATTTTTTAGTTTCTTCTAGTGCATGTCTATACAGTTAAGATATTTCTATGCTGGGTTTTTGCTTCAGGCAGTATTTGTTACTGGGACTGTCTGGTTTGAGTGTTGCTGCCTAAATGTTTCTATTATTTCAGGATGCAAGACTTGAAGAAATCTGTTGTTTTACCAGCATTAAAATTTCTGATGGCAGTAGAGACAAAACTGGTGCTGCCATGTTTTGACACAATGGCTGGTTTCTGCTTCTGAGCTGCATTTTTTCTGCCCTGTGATAAATCTCACCAGTTCTTGCTGGTTTTGTTTTTTTTTTTTTTTTTTTTAATTTCTGGGAAGTGAAATGCAGTTTGTTCTTGTTGGGTGGAGACTTCTATTTTCACAGCACAGTTTCCAAGAATTCACTTTTCTCTGATCTTGCTCAAACTGTTCCAATGACTGGGAGGGCACTGTCCCCTCAGCATGACTCACAGCCTCCAGGACACCCAGCCAAGGCAGATTTGTCTTTCATGGGTGATCTGGGCCTGGTGCTGAAGCAGATATCGCTCAAAGGCCACAGAAAGGAAAAAGAAAGGAATCAGTTCCCTGGGAAAGCTGAGGCTTGATTCTAGAGGAGAAAAACATACTGGCTACCCAAAAGGAATGAGTCTGAGCCAGAGGGAAAAGCAGTCTGCAGCAAAAAGAGGATGTGGCTAGCTGCTGAAGGAGGAGTAATTGGAAGCTCAGGAGAGCAGAGGCCAAGTAGAGAGATAGAGCTTGGGTGGTGGGAGATGCAAATCCCTGCTCAGAGAGGCCCTGGGGCTGTGGGGAAGGTGGGAGCAGCAGCAGCAAGGTAATCTGAGGCAGGCACACAGGAGCAGTGCCAGGGCAGGTGCAGAGGTATTAATCTGGATATTAATCCTGCTGACACCTGCTTTTTGTTCACCACAAGTACTTGCTCGCTTAATTGCTCTCCAGAGATTCACTCTCCTCATCTGCAGGACCAGGTTATTGGGGTCTGTGTTTCAAGGGAATGATTGCAGGATTTAAATATACATACTTAAAAAGAAAACACAAATGTAAGACTTCGACTGTGGTACAGTTCTCATACACACATACTCAGCTATTATTTTAATACTATCTCTCTTATTGTGCCAATACCAGCAAATTAAACAGTTCAAAGTAGCATCCCCCAGCACTGGAGCTGTCAGAGTTGCCTCCAACACAAGGCTGGCCTGTGCCACCCCCTGCTCTCTCAAACCATTCCTAGACACATGTTGGGAGTTAGCACAGCCTGGGTTCCTTCCCATCCAATGTGACACTTTACCCCAAGGCCTGAGGGAATTTAGTAGGGGTGGGTCAGCTGCCCTCTGGGTCCAGGCACCATCCTGGGCACACTCAGTTGAAAAGTTCAGACACAGCTTTTATACACCACTGCAATCAGCTTCCAATTCAACATTCCTCATGCTTGGTGGGGATTTTATTATTATCATGTGTTTTTAACGTATGTTATGTCTTAGGAGAGAAAAAAAATTCCAGTGGCTGATTTTTCTCAGATTTGCCTAGCTCTAATTAAGCTCCTACAAGCTGCTTCTGATTGAGCATCCTCAGGGATTTCTTACAGGTATTAGAATGCAAGAACCTAGTTTGTAGTGCTGTATCATACAGCTCCAGAATGGTGTCACCCTTATAGTAGTTAGGATTATTTCTTATAATGCCTTCTATTATTTTTAATATTTGCTCAAATCTTTGTCATAATTGCAAAGAATTGTGATGTTCACTTTTATCTCTGTAGATTGGATCCTCCTACCCATGACTCAGGTCTATACTTGGAAGATTCCTTTGTTTGTGGGAGCTCAGAATTCATTTATTCATTCATTCGGGCACCTCCTTATGAACTCATCGCTCGTAATGTTACTCCATTTTTTTTTCAATGGCTCACAGCTTCAGGTATTGAAATACTGAGCTACTGAATATTAATTCTCACCTGTGAAATGAGAAACACTTGGTTTTTACAGTTTATGGATTATAAATGACTGAGGAGTCACTGTTTTCATAGCCTGCAGAATCGCCACGTATATACAGAATGTGCAGTGTTTCTAACATTGCAGATATGGAACGGAAAGCTTCTTCATTATATTAAAGCAAGTATACCCTGTGGCATTTTTTATTTATTTTATCTCATTATTCCATTAGTTGTTGCTGGATTTAAAAAAAAATGTTTAGGTGTATCAACATTTCTTCTACCATTCAGTGATATTTCTAAGAAAAATATTTTCTTTTATATGTCTTTTGTCCATCAAATAGGTTGATTTTGTTCATATTTTTCTAGCAGAAATCACAAGCATAGGACTGAATACAGTAAGAATCCGGATACCTTGTGTTTCTTTTTATGTGGGAAAATGACATAAAATTTGGAAAAACAAAAAAAATATATACTTAGATGCTGCATAAGATATGATCACAATCATATGCTTGGTCTTTATTTTTTTACTTCTCTTTCTAGACACAGTTAATAATTTATATACAATAAATTCATTTGCATTACAGATTCACTGGGCACATTTAAATTCTAAATAATTGCCTTGAACAACTGCGATACTGCTATAAGTAAGAAGAGAGTAGAGGAACTACTCAGAGCATCTTCAAATCCTTGAAAAGGAGAATTATTTATGGCAATTGCCAGATTAAGGTAATTACTGTACCAGTACACCACTCTCATATATGTCAAAGGAATGTGTATTTTTAAATCAAGCTAAATGGCTGAATAGGATATTAGGATCATTTTATGATGGTGCTGAAGCTGAGACAATATCTCACAACAGCTTAAATTTATATGTATAATAATGGTCTGCTTTGTTTAATACATATTTTTGCTAAATTGGTGTGGCCTTTCTATTTTGTAATGTAGATTGGTGGCAATGTGTTTGTTTTAGAAGAGGGGCTCTGCTTCATAACATTGTTCACGCAGACTGTGCAACATTACCCTCTAAGTGTTTACTACATGGGGCACTAAAACTCAGATTTATGCCACTTCTTTAGAGGTGGTAGTCAACTGCAGTTGCTATTACAACAATTCAATTTTTGTATAATACACAGTAAAGCTCCACTGAGAATGGTTTTATACTCTTTTAATGCACTCCATATGCTGAAAGAAATAGTTTGAGATTAAGGAAGGCTTAGGGTAGACGCTGGCTAAACTTCTTGTTTCCATTCAGAAACCCCAGAGGCTCATAACAGCCCAGTGCCAGCATCACATCCCAGCTCAGGGGCAGGCTGGCTGCCACCTCTCCACCATCACATGTAGATATGCACAGGGGTTGTGCAGGCCCAAGGAGATTTAAAGTCACTCTCCAGCCTTCTCTGGACCACTGTCTCTGACATCTCTGCCTCACCTGCCCAGTCTCCCATTCACCTCATACATTTCTTGTGTTTTCTCCCCATGCCTTAGTTTTGTACTATCCAATATAAAAAACAGCTATGAAGAAACTTCTCCTCTAATATTTCTGCTCTTTCTCTCATACTGGCATATTTTTTCTGTACACGCACAATTATGGATCTACACTATCTTTCTCTACCCATAGTCCTCTGGTTCCTGTCTCATTTTTATGTAACTTAATAATGTGTTCGGCAGTAAAGAAATATAAAATATCCTTTTATATTGAAAGTGAAATTTTGAAAGGAGATAAGCCAAAAAATAATCAGAGTTATAGATGGATTCAGTATCTCAATTACTGACTTCAGAAAAACACAAGGTAGTCAACAGGTCCCTGTACAGAGGAGTGCAAACGTACCCCACTGCTGGGCAGATGTGCAGAGAACTATGTATCAAACTTAAAAAAAGCGGTTTCTCATGCAGGTGACCATGTGACATTTACAAGCAGGGACAGTAGCGGATTGGCTTGTGAGGCAGGATTTGTTCTCAGAAGAAGGGAACTGTGCTGATGGAGCTGGTTGGATAGAAGAAACTTCAGCTGGGACAGATCACAAGAAGCAGAGCAATATAAAGTCCTCTAGAACTGGAGGGAACAGTGTCAACTCTAACGGTGCAGCATAAATCCAGCTTTTAGTTCCCAATTCAGTAAGCACTTGGTGACTAGTTTTGTACAGGTTGCATCAACAGATATAGCCACAAGACTACAGTAGAAAATAGGAAAGCCCCAAAAATGTATCTAATTTTATATATTGGGCAAATCAATACACCAACAGTCATGGAAAATCCTGAAGTAGCATTGTTCAAAGACCAAGAGGAGCCTGGCTGCAGCATCCCAGAAATATCAGAGCTAAGACAGCAATGATTTAGGAGAACTGGAAACAAAAATTGCAATAGTCATGTGGTGATTTAGATACAGTTTAAAATTTCAAAAGAGCAACAGCTGGCACAGGTCTGGTAGAGCAACTCACAGCCCATCAGGAAGAGCTGAGAGAAAGGCAGACAATGTCAAAGCCAACTCAAGATAGCTGCCTGGAGAATGAAGTAGAAGGCTGATTTAAGGGAAATAAGTATATCCTAGAGAAGAAAACAGTCAAACAAACAAACAAAAATGTTTAGGGGTGGAGGAAATTCTTTCTGAAAGTAAGTAAGATTGTGGTGTAGTCTGGAAAGTGAAGAGCAGAGGAAGTGCTGGATTGAAGAGAGACACAACTGTGCTGTTCAAAAAACAGTTGGAGCAGTACATTTGGAGACCTCTCTGAGCAGCATTAAATTGATTGACATTCCCTGGAGACAGTGAACCTTAGTGAAAAAGCCTGTATGTAACTCACTTAGAAAAACAGTGTGCAAATAAATAAATGTTCCCAGAAGAAACTACATTACCACCAGAATTAACTTATGTGAAATTTGTCAAGTTAAATGCTTCAGTGATACTGGTTTCACCATATGTTTGTAATTTTTTTCTTGCAGAACAGCTGGTATTTTTCTAGGATGTTCAGGTCATGGCCCCATTGTCTAACCATGACTAGCAACATTAAAACATTTCTCAACAAAATAAAGTCTGAAAGCTCTTTCTTAACTAGCTGCACATTATTTTGGTTTTTTTCTCTTTGTTCTTCAGATGCAGTTCAGAAAAGTGTAGACTCTTTTTTAGGAAATAAATCCTTCCTTAAAGAATTGCAGTTCCTTTTTTTTTAAGCGTAATCACTTTGCTGGGAACGTGACTGGGAATTGAAGGCATCATTATCAATGTTTTGCAGGGAAATTAAAGTGGGTGAGAAGAAAAGGGTTACAGTGGCTATTGCTGCTGTAACAGTGCGGAGAAGGCCAGGCAGCCTCTCTGCAGCAACATGGGCTTTGGGCTGCTGCAGTTAATAAACAGGGACCTGACAGACTGGTGTGACAGCTCCTTCCCTCTTGTCAAGAAACTGCTACACACTATCATCAGTGACTGGGAAGAAAATGTAAAGTTTATCCTGAAGCTGAGAGAAACCATTGAGTAGTAAAGAATGGGAACATGTCAGTAATGCAGAGTGAGAGAGGTGGATCAATTTATAAAGCAGGTGGTACCAGGCAACACACATTCTGAAAATGGCCAAAGCAAAATTATACATCTAAAAATAAGAATTATAAGAATGGTGGCTGGTATTATGCATTAATATTCTCAGGAAAATAATTGCTCTGCAGGCAACATTGTGTATAACTGATTGAGCATGAGCTCTGAGCAATGTACTGTCATTCAAAGTTATTTTTGGATTGATAAATACATATATACTTGTGAGTCTCTAGAAGTTTTCAGCAGGAATAACTTTAAACTTTATTCCTTGTCTAGACATATTTGAAGGGTTTTTGCAGCTCTGTCCATGACCAAATGGAAGTTACCTGGTGGCTACAATCCAGCAGTTATGTTGCATCTAAATTTCATGGGGCCCCAAGGTGGAAATTGCCTTTCTGTGCCCTGCACATGCACATGGGTCTGAAGGACCGCTGAAATGGCACAGAGGACAAAACCAGAGTAGTGTCCTACAGTTACCAGCACAAGTCCAGAAACTATTCCCTGCATCAGACTAGCACAGCAACAACAACTCTGCCACAAGACAGGCTCTGTGGTGGAACAGCACAGCTAAACAGCATGCAGATCTCTGTGGACCAGCAGATATGTCAATTCTATGGCTTTATCTCAAACAGTCCGTCCTTTGCTAAACTGTTCCTGTTAGCACACTGTTTTCTTGAGCAGGCAGACCTTGTCTAGCATTTTCTGTTCTGATATTCCAGCTATTGCTCCTTTCTAACCTTATTTTTATGCCTCTCAGCTGCTTAATGGGAGGCCAAAACAGGGCCTGCGGTGAGGTGCCACCAAATTGTGGATACTGCTCTCCCTGTGTCCATGTAGACGCAGGGAGGACAGCCTGGAAAGTTTTCCTGGAGCTGCTGGCAGTGACAGTGTGGATCCTACATGGATCTCCTCATGCCCCTGTCATGCCAGGTCTCTCCCAGCACTTGTGCCAGCCTGTGCACCAGACCACACTGCTGCCTTCCGTGCAGAGCAGCCAGGGACACCTGGACAGCTGGGAGGAGGTGACTGCAGAAGAAGTACAAAACTCCGGTCATTTTGGTACCTATCTATTGGGCAGGGTTTATCTAAAACCACTGCCAGTCCTTCCCTGGGGAGATGCCTTGAAAGAAATCAGGATGCTCCCCAACAAACGTTCTTGCACAGGTCCCCTGTGTGGACATCTATGGCATGTGAAGAGGCCAGAGGACAGATCATCGCTCCTCCCAACCTAGTTTCCTCTGCAATGGTAACTGCCTGCCCAAGTTCATTGCACACATCTCTTCACAGACACTCCCGCCTTCTCTGGTCACAAAAGGGCAGAGTTTATCCCAAAGTTGTGCCAGATAGAACCACCACTGACATTGCTCTGCCTTGAGACCTGTGATGGCTGCAAACTCCAGAACCTCCTTTCCAGGGAGGCAGAGTGTTTCAATCCCACTGCTTGCCTCTGAGGCTTATTGAGGAATTCCCATCTCCTGTGAGCAAAGCAACCCTGTCAGAAGAAAGAGTCCGGTTTTGAAGAACTATTGCCTTGTCTTACAAGCACTGAAAATCAATAAAACCTGTCCTCACTCATTTAGACAGACTGTGCATTCTTTTGATTTTTGTCTGAAAACATTCCTAAACGCCTCTCTGGGCCTAAGTGCCAGCAATTTGGGGTTTGCTATTTCACAGTCCGTATTCCCCACGGACTAGAACAGGGTGCGGTCTCCACAACTCCTTTAGGGGAGCAGTGAGAGCGTCAGTTCTCGTGCCCAGCTCTCCCCTCTCCCTCATCCTCCCTGCGAAGCCAGAGGCGCTGCCAGGGGCGGTGGGGTCGGGGTTAACACTGCGCCCGGAGGAGTGGGCTGCAGCCCCACAGCCCCCAGGCGCAGCGCTGCCCATCGGGGCCGTGGCAGCTGCCTGCCTTCTGTCCCTCCAGGGCTCGGAGCAGTGTCCGAGGAAAGCACGTCCCGGCAGTGCCTGACACTGCCAGCGGCGGTCCCCGGCGCTGCCTCCAGCTCCCTGCTGGCGGGGCCGGCAGCTGGAGCCCAGCTGGCTCGCTCTGACCCCGAAAACAGGCAGTGCTGTAAACGCCGACCTTCTTTTTAGACCACACAGGCAGTAATCTGGAAATGACACATCTTTTTCTGGACACAGCCCCTCAGCAGAAGACAGAAAATCCCTCTCCTTGTCCAGGCGCATCCTCGACCTGCTGTCTGGCTTCACTGCATTCAGCATGATAACAAACACCTCGCTGAATTTCTCTTCCCATCTGGCCTGTTCCTGTGGTTTCCCCTCCCCAGCTGACATTGCCTTCTTCTCCTACTTATAATCCTTTCTACGTGTTTTTCAGAATGAACAAGAATTAACAAGCACCTGTCTCCGTACTCTGCCAGTAATTATCTTTCAGCTTAATAGGCCTGGTGCTTCCGGTACCCAATTTAGGGGGAAATTAAATAGAAACACGACGTACCAGAATCTTGAGGTATCACACAAATTAAAAATGCTTAATGGGTGGGGATGTCTAACTTTCCTCTGGGGAAGGCAAAGCGTACTCTCTTTGCTATTGCTTGGGGGATTATTTGAACCTCTTAAACTTTAGGAAGCACTAAATATATAGTATTTAATTTTTTTTCCTCTCTGTAAAGAAGAGCCCTACTTTTCTAGATTGTGTGTTAAAAACAGAGGAAGAACTATTCTATTTATTTTTTAAGATTACTCAGAAAGCATATTTCAGTAATACAGCTGAGAATATAGGATGTAATATTTAGGGTTTTTTTCTGGAATGCTACATAGTATAAGCATCTGGAAGTTATATTTAGGGACAAGAGTGATATTTGAAAATAAATGAAAATGTAGGCAACGTGGTATCAGAGAACAGCCAAAGACTAGAAAGGCCTCCAGAATTTAGCACAGAAAAGAAAGGTGACTGTGATTTCTAACCTGCAAGATTAGCAATAAGGATTTAGTGATCTGGATGCTCTTGAAACCATTATATGAGCACACAGACAAAATGAAAGATACTTTGATCTACAGTTCCCATTTAGGAAACCCTAAAATTAGCTACAGTATATCTGAGGTGCTGAGTGTATCTCATAGACCACTGAGCAGGTCTGTAATTAACTTTGGCCCTTTGAGTGCTAAAGGACATGTGATTGATTATCATTCAGACAACAGGCCTAGAAAATGCAGCTCTGTCATGGATATATGAATATATAATGCTCCCAGCTAATTCTACATCGGCTATGTGGTTAATAATTGGACAAATTGCTCAACTTTGGAAAACGCTATTTTTAATTTCAGATTTTAATATTAGGATACACTGGATAAAAGTGCTCTGGAGAATGAAAGCTAGCAGCAAATGCTGAAGACATAAGGCCAAGCTCAGGATCAGAGCCATAGGTTTCCATTCATAATCCTGACTCCAGTCAAAGAATATTTAGGGGAATTCTCTCAAACCAGCTCTGGCTAAGGGCCAGAAAGTGGTATGGCCCAAGGTTGCCTGACCCTCTGCCCAAAGAGGCACTAAATGCACCTTTCTGCCAAATGCATCAAGCATCACTTGAACAACTGGTGAGTTGAAAAGTCACCAGAAAGGCTCCCAGAGTTTAAAGCAACTTCAGCAGAGTCCTGGAGCACCCCAGTGACAGGAAAAATCTGAGGGAAAGTTTTAACTCCTTGTTATTAGACAGCATTGAAAATTTTACTGTATTTCTAACAAAAAAAAAAATTGTTCAGCAAAAGGGACAAAAATATTGAGGTTTCAATTCACTTCACTGAGCTTAGTCCCATTAAATTAAAACTAGTTGCTGAGAAAGGTTCACAGCTCTTCAGCACAGAAATCTTATCTCATTTATATTACCACTAGGTGGCTCAAAATGAAAGCAAAAAATGATTGAGCAGTGAGTGGTGACTCAGTGCTCAATCCATGACCAGAATGAACACTACTTAAGGACTACTACAAGCTGTTTCATAATTGTCATGCTTCAAAACTTTCTATAAATCATCACGTTCCCCAGGTTAGTGATAAATACTCACTTGAGAGAGCAGAGCTGTCACAGCCTCAGACATGTTATAGCTCTTAAAGACAGATGTTGCTTGTGAATGTGTGGGAGAGCAACTTCCAAAAGAATGATTCGTGTTTTTCTCCTTCTTAAAATCAATTGCTATTGAATGAAGTTACCAAGTGACAGAGAGTGATAGAAGTTGTTTAAATGCAAAGTTCACATTACTATATTATAATTTATTTTAAAAAATCATCTGAACAAGTAACTTGTTTTGTTTCATAGTGATTGCCTTTATTTTTAACAGCAGCTTATGACTTGGGGTTTAGCTTTCCATTACACATTGGTTTAGATTAAGGACAAAGCTTGCAAATCAAACCCATCTTTACTTGAAAGTAACTTACTGATAGGCGAGACTCCTGGGTATAGATATATATCTGCAATCAATCAAACCTGCTGGCTTAACAGCACTTTGCTCTTTCCAGGTCAAGTAAAATAAATAGAAAGGACAGTTTCTGTAGAACTTCAAGAGGCAGATTATGTTATCTACTACCTTACAGCCAGCCATTATCCTACCACTGACATATGAATTGCCTCCTATTGAAGATAATGGGACTTGTTAAATAGGAGGGTGTCAGACAGAGTGAGAGAGGGACATAGAAACGATTTCTACTTTCCTATAACTCAAATACAGTTAGTGTTGCATGCAGATCTCCTATTTCTTACATGAAGCAAGACAGGGTATGAGCCACAACAAGTATCTCCTCACAAGCATCCTCACATTTTCCATGCTCTCACAGAAGCTGTAATCTGGGCAGTTAAAATACGCTTGGACAATAAACATGCTTTCATGTGGTGGCTCGTTGAAGATTTTGGTACCCACATGTGATCATCAGAGCTATAACTGAGAGCTACTGAAAGAATGAACTTTCCAAGGGGACAATATCCAGGCTGATACCAGATTCCCACGGTCTTCCTTGGCATCTCTAGAAAAATACAGCATGTGCTTGTTTTGTTCATCTTTCCTGTTTGACCAGACACATTCAGACCTAGGGCACTGCTGTGTCAGAAGCTGAGATGAAGCTGAGGGCCTTAAAACCTGCATCAGGCAGTGGGACTTCCATGTTTCCTTGGGAAGGTCCCCAGGACACATACCAACACACCTCCAGCCATGGAAGGATAAAAACTCCCTCTGTCCTATTAAAATAATGGAAGGATCTTGTCTTTTCCCTCCTACACAGAAAGAGACCAGAGAGCTGCAATGCCAACATGAAGGAAACATACAGAATAACACCACTCCCTTACAACAGACCCCTCAGCTGGACACATCAATCTCTTAAATCAGATACCCCTTCAAAATCTTCACAAGTGCTTTGAAAGTTGCCCTCTGGGGACAACAGCGCACTTTCTGCCGGGACTGAGTTGTCCTCACAGTGCACACCAGCTTCACTTCCAGGCTCATAGGCGCAGCACGTTCACATACTGTGGGTCCTGGAACAAAGACCCTGCCCAAAGATACCCCAGATGGCTCTGAACACCATACTCTGCCCCACAGCACAGGTTAGAGGAAGAAGGTAGGAATGGCTCTTCCTTTAGGGATGCTGAACTATCCACATTGCTTTATTTACCCTGCCAAAGTCTTTACTTGGCATTTTTCCTTAAGAGTGAAATTTAGCACTGGCAGAATGCGAGAGCTTAACTTCCATGGTACAAACCTTGTGGTAATGTCATAGGAGGCAAGTGCAGACCTTGTGCAAACCTATTACAACAGGTAATAAGCTACAAGATGTGGGAACTTGCTACAAGAAATAACAAGTTTCCTTAGATATTTGTTTTTACTAGCTCTTACATGCCTTTCATAGCTTTCACGTTGGTGAAACCTCTCCAACAAGTCCTTGCTGGGGATGTCACTGGCTGTCCCCAGATCCATAGAGGCAGGCACGGGGTATCCTGGGCTGCACACCAAAGCAGCATGCAGGAAAACCACATATCCTCCACACAATGACTGTACTTTTTGGCTTCCAGCATACACATCTAAAAACTCACATCTCATCCTTAGTATCTTGATAAGGAATAACATGTGCTGGTCTTGTTTTATATGCTATTGTTTTCTTGAACTTCCACTGTGCTATGTGCATGTGTGCACACACCCAGGTTTGCTGTACTTTTTGGTTGTCTCCCAGCTCACCAGTGCTGGAGCTGCTGATTGAAGATCTGTCTCATTTTGATGCCCCACACACTAGGGCACAGCTCAGCACCCTGCTCCTGATGCAGAGCCCACTTCAAGGTCCCTTTCCTGATTTTCAAAGCCTCCATGCCTACTTATGCCTACAATGACAAATGATTTGTCCTTCTCATGAAAACAAAACAATAAATCCCATGCTAATTTGCTGAACTATAGGAGCAAAGTTGTGACCAGAAAAGGCTGAACCTTCAGACAAGGTCCAAAACAAAGTAGACACTAACTGCATCAAATCCAAACAAAATCTGAAACCCACGCCTGTGCTTTCACTGCTGGAGCTGGTTCCCAGGCCATGTCACATTGTTGCTTTCGGACCTGAGTCTGGTTCTTGTGGCTGAATGCAAAGGCAGACCCCTGTCCTAAAAAGCTTTTGAATACAGTGAAACAGCACTATGGTAGATGTAGATGCTGGCTGTAACCCACAAGTTTCCTTCTGAAATGTGTGCATCTGGCCCGCAATATTTGCAAAATTAAGCCTTTACTCTGCAGTTAAGTGGTACACAGGCTGCGCAGACATTCAAGATGCTGTACTTGCTGTGTGTTCCTAAGGCAGGTGCTGGATACCTCTGGAGCTCGAGGCTGTAGTTTCTGAATCCAAAAACCTCTCTGCAACATAACCATGACTTCTCATAGTATGCAGGAGCTGCTCTTGGGAAGCCTTTTTCCCGTCTGGAGGCCAGGAGGGCCACCACCAACAGCAGAGTGAGAACAAAGGGGAAAAGTAAAGGGTTGAGGATTAATTTAGGCAGAGATAGTCTGAAGGTTTCACTGGAATCGAGAGTTGTAGGGTGGAGTAATAAACCTCAGTATCTTGCGTGAAGACTGGTTGGTTAAGATGTGTCTCTCTCCGTGCCCTTCTAGTGAGCATTAGGGGTAGATCTGTGGAAAGTAAATATCCTGTCACAGGCCACAACCATCTGAGAAAGAAAAATGCTGTAGCTCATGACTCCTCAGGCTGGCATCAAACTGGCTGGACTTTCCCTCATCCAGCTGACTGCCCTGCCTGTGGTGGGGACAGTTTGCCCCCTGTGGGCAGATGTCTGTCTGCTCTGCTGGAAAGGACAAGGAATGCCGTGGTGCTCTCTTCAAAGTCCTCCCACTCTGAGCAAGGAGAAGGAATAGCAAAATGAGAGAAAATATATGGGAAAATAAGGTTCATAGCTTACAATCATATCTCTTTTTTCTTTTTTTTCCCCCTTTCTCTTTTTTTCCTTTTTCTTGTTTCAAAGAGAAAGACTAAGCAGGCATTGAGCATCTTTTTTTTCCTAAAAAGGGAAATGTCTGTTCCTACAGTGCCACCTTCAGTCCTTTTTCGCTTATAGTCTTAATTTTACCTGTTTAATTTTCTGAAGTTCTATTAT
The DNA here is from genome assembly GCA_013397315.1 of Donacobius atricapilla. NCBI lineage: Eukaryota > Metazoa > Chordata > Aves > Passeriformes > Mimidae > Donacobius > Donacobius atricapilla. Next base: position 46,167 of record WBMY01002704.1, read on the forward strand.
TTCTCTTAGTAAAGGCTCAAATACAGTAACTTCTGTGCATTTCTCTTTGACAGTAGCTTATACTGCTAAAACAGAACCCTCTTCAGATCCAGGAGGCAATATCTGAACATTTTCAAACAGTGGCAAATGAGTCTCTTGCATCCAGACATTTTCTGGACTGACAAAGCAATCAGTTTTTTGCTGAGAAGGTAATGGGTAAGTAGCAGTGGGGGGGAGGGGTACATGGAGCCAGTGTATTGCTAAGAAGGTGGGGGTTTATCCAAAAATTGTGGTAGGTTCAGTGTATGCTGTATGTAAGATATGGACCCATGGATATGAATGCCTACGGTGATAATGGAAATTAATACAAGCAATAACACATACAGGTGCTTCTGTCAGAGGATCAAACAATGGAGTTATCAAAAAAATTATGGCAAACATACACTGGCAAGGTCATGTGCAACTTAACATTTTGCTGAACTTGCTTATCCTCAGAATTAATAAATTTTATACCCAGAAGATTCAGTGCAACTATCACAACTGTTTCATTAACAAATGCATAAATAGAATGGGAAATACATTCTTATTAGTTTTTCGGAATTGGAGCTCATTTTGATCTAGGGATATCTAGGCAATAGCTGTACTTAAAAAGTACTGTGTTGTTTCCTGGATAAAAAGTTGGTGTCACACTCTTCTCCACACCACATACTGACTAAGAGATCTGTGGTTACCTTCTCAGAATACAGAATTTGTTTAAGTTCATGAGTAGAAATGTCCATGTCAGCACTTGTGCTATGCTCACAGGGTCTTGTCCCCAAGCATTGAGGGTGATGCTGCATGTTCACAGCCTGCTTCAAAGGCCATGGCTGACAGTGACCACGTGGCCTTCAAGAGGTCACAACATAAGGAAAGCAGAAGTTCCCACTTTGTGGCAGGTTTTGTGCCCAGTCCTGACCATTGCCAAAGCCTCTATCTTCCCTGCTGTGATGAAAGAAGCCAACTCTCCAACACCTTGTGCTCTCAGAGGCAGCACAAATGTTCTTTCATTTGCCTCTCAACAAAATGTTCTCAGCACAGTCCTGTGCTGGCATGAAGGGATGAGGCCAGGGCTGTCAGACTCCCACAGCCAAGCACCAAGGGGAAGGGTGGAAAGGAGCTGTTGTTCACTCATCTGTGAAGAGAGGAGGTGGCAGGAGCTTTCCAAGGAAGCTGGGAAGGGCTGCAGCCGCATGTCTTGGACATTCCTAAGGACAGAGAAGAGAGAAGTCAAGGGGATGCTGGTTTGGTAGTTGGCTCCAAGAACTGTCTTCATTTTATGTTGCGTGTGTACATGCCTCTGCGTGTGTGTGTATTAAGGATGTAAATTTATTCTGAATGCAAAAATGGCTCCTGGTCCTTGCCAGAAACACAGGTGAGATTCAGTCAGAGATTGAGGTATCTAAATTTAAGCATCTAATCACAAACATTTGTTTGTGAGCTGGGCATCTCAGCTACTACTGTAGTCAGTAGAGATCAGCCATGATTTAGTTGCAAAGCATTGCCCTGGAGCTTTTTTGGTTGGCCTCCAACTGCTGCTCCAGAGGACCTAATGTCTCCTCTAGGTCCTGTGTCACATCTGCAAGCCCCATCTTGATGCCCAAGGTAACCTCAGGCATCTCAGTTACCACTCACCACTGTTAGTAAGAGGGCAACTAAAGGGAACTTCTCAGTGTCTACCTCACTGTGGGCAGACTCAGCCTCCAGACCCCACTGTCTCTGCTGAATATCACTCCCCTGAGATTTGAGGACTGGATCTTCACCATGCATAGTGGGAGCTTAGAAATCTCATCTACAAATACACTGGATGACTAATTTTAGTGTCCGAGGCTGAGTCCTGCCCGAAGTGTTTGTCACTTGGCAACACACATTCCAGCTCATGACTCGGTTCCAGAAGTAAGCTGTAAAAACCCAGTTGCAAGCATGCACAGGGGAAGGGCCTCACCTTCCCCATCTCCCAATGGATCTATGCTGCCAAGTGTGGGTGCTGGGGACCACTGATGTCCAGGGAGAGAGTGAGCCTGAGATAAGCAGAGCGAGAGGGAAGGCACAGGCTGCTGCCTGTCCTGGCATCAGGGAACCCCCTGGAGGCTCAGCCAGCAGGGCTTTGCCTGCTTCCAACACTAGGCAAGCTCTGGGGAAGCAGTGGGACCAAGTGGAAATCCATCCAGGCAAATTAAAAAAGGCTCTTCACCTGTCTTTGCTACTGGCAATCATGAACAGGCAAGAGGGGCCAGCTGGGCAGAGATAGATGGTAGGTCACATAGACAGCACCTCTCTTGCTGACAATGCCTAAAGCACTGTAGGATAGGAGATCCCAAGGACACTCAGTGCTACTTTCTGTGGACACATCTGGGGTGTGTGGGAAGACACAAAACATAGATATGAACTCCAACTTGGGACACTTCTGTGGGTCTGTGCCCTGGAGCAATCCGATAAAGCAGCACACACATGGCCAGTAAGACTTCAAACCTCATGCATGTGGGTTTGTTCTAGCTAGTAAATTCATGCCTTATTTTTCTCCTGCCTTGAAGCAAACATAGCTGCGTTCATGTGCAAATGAATGTGACACACTGTGATTTCTATTTACTAGCACTTTATGCCTACACTACCCAGCATAAGCAGTTGAAAATGGTTTCTGGCACTGTTAGTTCAGACCTTAATGTAACTGCACCAAAGCCAACTTCTTCTAATGGACTGAAACACTGAAGTACTTATTTTAATTTAAATAATTTAGGAAATGAACCTAGAAATAGAAGCACTTCACCCAAATGCAGCACATATTGCCAGAAGAGCTGTCGAGGCTTAGTTGTTTCCTCCCAGCAGTGAGAGTCAACGCACCAGGGGACAGGGCCCCAAATGTGTGTCCACAATCCCTGAACAGTCCCTATCACAGCTTCCCAGGCACAATTTTATACTTTATCCCAATGGGTTGTAAGGAAATTGCTTCACATGGATCCTATCAATGATTACATGAAAAAGCAAAGATTTCTTGCCTGCCAATAAAAAAGGACTTTTCCACTGTATATTACTACCAATGTTCCACACTCAGGATGGGGCTCCTAAAAAGTGCAACTATCATCATCTTCCAGAGGAGTGACCTTTCTCTCACTTTGCTTCTCTGTACCGTAAGAAAAAAGTAAAACAGATTATTGTTCATTTGTGTCGCCAAAATATGTCATCAAAATATCCACATATTTGCTATGAAAGTGAAGTTCTGTTCTAATATTTTATCTAAAACATGAGAATAACAAAGTGTAATTCATAGATGGCATCTGGTGTAAACTATTTTAGACCATATTTAGAAAAGGGACTGAAATGTCTCTACTGCTTTAATGCTCTCTCATTGATAAAAGGTTTATTTGCATTTGTTCTGCCAAGTACATTCTGAACTCCACAGTATAAAATCCCTGCCTGTTAATTGATGTGGTATTTGAGCTTCAGATTAATATCCTCTTGATTGTTCTCCTGACAGGATTCCAATGAACCAAACAGAGCAGCTTTGCCTGGGAGGAAACTCATAAAATATGAATTGGAGAGCCAGTCCATAAATAGAAGTAGCTCAGATTGTATATCCAGTCCATCACAGTATTAAAGAAGTTCTCATCCAGGAAAAATGAGCACACCCACTTCCTGCTGGAGACATTCATCCACCTTCAATTCAGCCCACTTGCTTCTTGGAACTGACATTAGTTCTAAACAAAACTGATAATCTGAAGCAGGATGATTGCTTGAGTTTCATTTGATTTGGGTTGGTTTTTTTTTCAAGGAGCCAGTTATTTCCTTAAGCCAAAAGTTATTTCCTTAATTTCTCAGTAAAAAGTAAAATGAGTAAACACTGGCAAATCCATGTAAGCACAAAAGCAAGGCATCCCAGGAGTGCACAAACGAGAGCTTATATAAGAGCCATTACACACCTCATTATGGAATTCAAAATATTTGACAAGGCAAAGCCTGTTGAGATCTGTAAATAAAGTATGAATGTTGGTGCTTCAAGGCAAAAAACGAGAACAAGCAGATACCAAAGGATACAAAGATAAGTTTAAGCTCCTCAATCTAAAGTCTTTTAAAACACTCTGGAGGTGCCCAAGTTTTTCAGTGACATCCTGTTCATTTAGTGCAGCAAAATGCTGAGCAAGTAAGAAGCAAACCCGATTGCTCAGAGTGTAGGAACATTGCAGTAAAATTATTACCTTGGCATGTTAAGTATCACTGTAGAACATAAAGCTATTTGGCTGGTGCTTAAATGAATACAAGAGGAATTTATTAACATTTTTATGAAGAATAAATATGTTCTTGTTTATAATTTAGCAGCAAGGTGATATTGATAAAGGTCTAGTAGATGGAAATGTCTCATCACTGAACCTTGTTTGTGCAAGGTTGCTAAAACAGGCTGTGCAGTCCTTAGTCCTGCCAGCAGATCTGCCGACTTTGGTGGGATAGCAAAGGTCTGCATACCTTCCACTTTTATATACCTTCAAAGCTCAGAACCCCCACCTATCTCAGCAAGGAGGGATGGCAGCACACTCAAGAATAGAACACTTACAGCCCTGCTGCAGCCTGGTGTTGTTGTTCCAAAAGACACCACAAGCAGCTCCTAATCTCTCAAAATGTAATCAAAGCTGAGTTTCAAGAGAGATTAGTTGAATGCTCATCTCAAGGCACTTTTTGAAGGCAAAGGGCTCAACAAAACTCCCTTGCTTGCAAAATTTGAACCTGCTGCAATGTAATATGAGCAACAATTTTAAAGCACTGATAAAGGGCAAACTAACTGATGAAACTGCCTGTTTAGTAGAAAAAAAAACAGGATATACCTTTACTTGTAACAGAGTTTTTGCTTTTCATTTTTTAAGAGTACGTGTTTGTCTAGCAGAACATACTTAGTATTCTATTTCTATACCAATCACAGAACCAGGCAAGAAAGCACTAATGGTAAAACAGGACATTATCAGATACCATACAAATTTACCTTAATGTAAGAACTTTACATTACACTCACACAGCTCATCCATTTGGACTGTTAGCAATCTAATATTTCTTGATTCATCATGCTTTTTAAAGGGGTTACCACTGATTCCAATGCCAAAATTAAACACACCCACAGCCCTCTAGAGAAAGGAAAATAACATAATATTCTTATAATACAAAATAATGTAATAAGATAATCTCTAAATTAAAAAAAAAACCCTTTGATGTTATATTGGATGTACAGTACAGAGTTACTGTAATTGATCTATATTCTGTGCAATAGCAACCAAAGAAACATTCCCTGCAAAGCCTGCTATAGTTATATAAAGAAAAATATGGAAAGACGTATGCACTAGGCAGCAAAATAAACTGAACCAACCTTTTTTTCTGCAGGAAGTCTGTGAGAGAAGTGCTTGAATGTGATTACTAGCTTGGATTTGTGTAATGGGTTAAAGTTCGCAACTGGGTAGAAACACCAAAAGATTTGCCGAATTTGTTTTGTTAAATTTAGTGTAATGGTCTATCTTCCTACTATGGATTAGGATTAGAAGAAAGGCAAAACAGGCTTAACTAAAAGATAGAAACAGATTTATTAACACACACTAAAGAGAGAACAAAAAAAACATGAAACCTTTTTAAAAGCACTCCTCTCCCCGCTACAAACAGTTTACTTTTCTACAAAACAATGTAAAGAGACAGAAAATTGGAACTCTAGGTCAGTACCACTTATAAAATAGTCTTTCATTCAGTCTTTGAGAGAGACAAGTCCCTCCTGATTTTGTTCTGGTAACTTCCCACAAGAGACACAGTCTGTTTGTTGCTTCCAGCTCTCACAAAAGCAGCCCGCCCGAGAACCTGCAATTGTGAGTTTCCCAAACACTTAGCCTTTCCCATGACTACATATGGGCCGTGGACTTACACATGGGGTTTCACCTTTTAAAGATACACAGCTCCACAACAAAGGATTTCTTTTGGTCTCAGCAGCAATTGCACGTCAAAGGGCTGACTGTGGTTTGAGTATGTAATTGAGCTGCCCATTAGGAATGAGGATTATCTCTGTATTCCTGTCTGTAACAGCACCTGCAGTTAAACTGATCACAGGACTTTACATACAGTATTTCTCCTAAGATAGATCCCCTGAATGAATTTTAACAATTTCAGAAATCAGCCACATACGTAGGGCTGATATATACAAGAGACCAAAGGTATAAATTTAAAACCAGACCTGTAAGTTGTTCCCTAAAGGCAGCCAGGCACCCTCCTCCTGGTTTGGCTTTAGTCTCACGCAGGTTTGGCAGACCAGGGCTGTCAGTCCTGGGGCCTCATGCACAGCACTCCAGTGCCAATTCATCACAGTTTTGCACTGGAGCATAATCCTATGCTGTGGTTTGTTGAGTTTCTTTCCTAAAAGCTTGTCTGATTCAATCTGCCTTTGACTCTGAACAACCATCGAACTGATGCCTCTAAAAAACTATCCACATTAACTCTTACACCTCCTTTCTGAGTCGTACTAGGGATTAATCCCTTACTGACAATGTTTCAACTTAGAGGGATGGAATTTTTTCTTGTATGCATTACCTCATAATTCTTGACACTGAATTTCATGTGCCATTTCATTAATCAGTCATCTCTGCAAACGTGCTCAGACAACTTTGGGTCAGACTACTCTGAGAACATATTCTGCTTTAACATCTGCATTGCTGTTGCTCATTTCATTTTTCAAATTTTATTACCATATCCTTTATGTCTTAAGTGGCATAGTCATCAGCACAAAACAGGTGATAACCCATCAATAACCTCCTACTTTTTCCAACATACAGCCATGGAACACCTGAACATGAAGCAGGCTCAGAGTTCTCCTCCAAAAGCCTATGCCCCCCCTACATGCTCCTCCCCACTGTGCAGTGTCCCTGCCCTCTGCAGTGTGCTCTCCTGCAGGCTGTGACCTTCCTTTCTCCTGGGTGCCATGGGGTGCAAACTGGGGGAACACAGCAGCATGAGCTGAAGCACAGGGCCCTCATCAACATCCATCAAAACTACACATGACATTTCCAACCAGCAGCACGAGGTGACAGTGGCAAAGCTGGCCCAGGCCAGCTGCACAACATCTTTGAAAGAGAGAGGAGCACTTCACCCTGACCCTATGACTCTGTCCTTAGGGATATCCTTGGTATCAGGTTCCTGGGTTTTTGTCTTGGGCCATTGATGAAGACAAGGATCCATGGAAAGAGCTTTCTTATGAGTGAGAAAATTACTCCTATCTCCCATTGTCTTTTCAATTCTACCAACTTTCTTGGTAGGGATGTCAGACTTCTTAATCTGTAGTCTTTCAGATTATTCCTCAATCCTTTTTTGAAGACCTGTGTCCCATTTGCAGCCTTCCATTATTTTGCCTTGAAGTGCTTTAAACTGTATCTCAGACAGGACAACTGCAGCTCCTGCATGAATCTGTTCTGGTCCTGGGAAGAGGTTAGATTCAGTTTGATGGTTTATGCCAATCAGTTTCTTATACTCATCTCCTGCAAAGAATGACTCCCATGGGAGCCTTGCTGACCTCTCCTGTAACCAACACTAATAGAAACACATTATTTAGCTCTGCTGCAAGGTCCTGTCTTTATAGGGTACCTTTTCTACCCCTTCGTCATCTATTGATCCAGTTGACTTTCTGGGCAACTTTCTCCTTTGATGTTTTTAAAGCAGATTTTGAGTAGCTTTCATACCTTCGTATTAACTCCCCCTCTAAACCCTCTCTGGACTATTTTACCCTAAAAAATTGCAACATTTTTTCACATTGTCTTTGTGCCTTCATTGTCTGCCTACATCCCACTTGATTTTAGATATTTGCACACCATAATAATCATTTGAATTTAAAAGGCATTAATTAGGCACAGTTGTTTTTTCAAACTTATGGAATATTTATTCTTAAGGAATTTTCATTTAAAAATGTTATATAAAAGAAAGACGTAATTAAGAAGGAAATTTAATCTCTTTCGAAAGAGTAAATCTGTTTTCCATACACTATTGAAAGTTGTGTTTACTACATACAACCTGAATTGCTGCTCTCAAATAACTATTTAAAGAGCTCATTAATTGTCTTCTCCTCAGGATACAAAAGCTTGCTGTGGACTGGAGGAGAAAAAACATTTAATGAGGCCTCTCTTTTACTCCCATGCCTCACTTCCTAGCATGCATGAAGGCAATGGCCACCTGAGCTGTTGTACAAATAGAGGGTAGCAACATCCTACAGCAGAATGTGAACTGTTGAGGTGTTCAGTTTTGCCTCTTGGGGTTCTGACTTTAAGAACCATGCCTGTAAAAGGTAAGAGGCAATTTTTATCTGAAATTGGGTGTATCTGAAATCCCATGCCCTCATGTCCCAGGTGACTCCTGTGGGAAGAGGGTGATTTGTAGCTAAGGTCCCCTTTGGCCCACAGGCTCCAATAACTTTCCTGCAGAATTCCAGACCCTGCAGAGGGACAGTGCACACTTGCATTTTCATTCAGTGGAGTGTTGGGACACACGAGGGCATATAGGCAGTCCCAGATTCTGCAAGACACTCTCAGGTACTGTGCTTGTGACCTAACCTGAGCACAGGATCAATAGCTTGGGGCTGCTCTACTTCACAACACACTGCAACAGCACAGCCTGGAACATCACCCAGGCAGCACACAGGAAAAGGACCCCAAACCTGATCCACCGTCCCGCCCCAGGCACGAGGTACCTGTCCCTGCAGGGAGAGCAGAGTCACCTCAGCAGCTCAAAGACACACAGGGAGCTTGTGTTGAAAGTGGTCCTAAGTAACGAGACATTGGTTTTGTGGCTCCTGCAGGTCAATAAATCCTGTATGCATGACACACTCTCCTGATTTTCACACATTGGTTTAACTATGATGTGATTTGTCTGAAATCAGTGAAGTGTCAGCATCTGAAACAGATAAGCCAGAAGAACTGAAATGTCATTTTCCTTTGCAAGCCTTAACTGACCTTTCCTCCATGCAGCTAATGGTTCCCATGGGCTTTGTAGTGTGTTGTTGGTTGTCATTTTTCTATGATCTGTCCTTCATGGTGGTCTCTGTCTTCTCCTATTGTTTCAACAGAAGCAGAGTCAAATCCTATGTACTGGTTCCTGCGGTTTTTGGTTTTTTGTTTTTGGAGTTTTTTTGGTTTTTGTTTTGGTTTTGGTTTTTTTTTTGGAAAATAAAATCTGAAATAGTAGCCAATATCCCAGTGACCATGTGCAGCAACGAGAAACTTCAACTCCAGTTTCAAAATTAACACTGAAACCAGAACGACCATCTCAAGAGCAGCCACGTAGGTCCAGGTGTAGAGGAGGGGTTTGCTCCTTTTTTAACAGATGTGTAAAGGTGATATGACAACCAGGTGTGTGACTCCTGTCAACTGTGACACAACAGATTTTCAGGTGTGTGGTCAGCTTCCCAAGAGTTCCCACGAGTCTGGGCTTCAGTTTGCAATGACACCTGCTATTCAAAAAGGAATTGGTTCCAGCTGCTCACACAAGGAACTACCAAAGTGTGCCAAAGAGGATTACAGAAAATGTCACTGCAATCCTGCACATCCCTCAGGCACCTCTCAAGTAGGCTTTGTTTACTTCTTTTGAAATTTCTCTCAGTCTTCTACAAAGATAAGAATGGGAGACAACATTACCAGGAACTGGTGATTTTGTTCAGTTGAAGATCTAAATAGAGAGGAAAATAACATTTATTTGTCAACTCAACCTTTAGTGCTTAAGTCCCTAATACAGCACTAAAATGACTCTGTTAGGGAAGGAAAAAAATTATCACAGCATTGAAGGTTTGATCTCTCCCACTGTACATACAACAGAAGCTCAAACTTGGATGCATTTCAAACAAGGACAGAAAACAAAATAGCCCAACAAAGTTTTTAAAACAAGGATGAGTAAAAAGTCCAGCAACCACAACAGATTACTTTATGTTTATCTTGAATACCCCTTCAGTAATTTTACTCCCCCACTAAAAGAAGCTCCATTAGAGATGCCCTAAGAATGTACTAATAGTTTTTAGTCACATTTTCACGATCATGCTGCGGGTAGATTGTCAGGTGGTTTTAAGATTAAGCTCCTTTTGAACACCAAATCTATGTGACTTACAGGACTGAAAAATGCTACAGGTTACAACACTTCGGCTACACTTTTTCCAGAACAAAATAAAATTGAACAGCGGGTAACATTTTCAAAGATCTGTAAGCCTCAGTAAGCAAATCACACAATTCAAGTTTCAGTGGAAAAGAACCATCTTGTGCTCAAAACTTACAGGCATACTCCAATGAGTTAAAGTAAAATATCTCTGCTCAGAAATTACAACCAAGTTTTGCTTTCTATGGCCATCCTGAGATTCACTAGGTCTGGCAGGAGTTTTGAATACAAAACATTAGTGACAAATTGTATCAGAAATGTGAATAGAAGAAAAGGTATTTATAAATGTCTCTACAATATATTCCTTCACTATCTACAATAGGAAAAGCAGTCCTTTAACATCTCATCCAATTATTTGACCATGATGTTTTATAGGGATGGTTTATGAAAATTTTTACTCTGCATCTATGTTTCATTCTAGTTTGGCATTTTCTGGAATTCTTGCAGCATTTCTGGAGAATAAAGACATTTATTCCAAATACATGTCTGTGATCATATTATAATGAAATTTTGTACAGCTCTCCAACATATATCTTTCCTTTCTCATCCAGCTTACTCCCCACTAAATGCATGAGGGAAGAGAAAGATATTCACAAGTGTTATTGTAAAGATAGCTTCACAAAGGAGATCTTACATGTTTCTTCAACTAGCTGAGTACAGATTTTTCTGCTGATGAACAATCCCTTAATTGACTGCATTCAAACCACCCCAGGTGGGTGATTAAAAGATTGATTAGGGATTTGTCCCCTGCCTGTCAAGTCTGACTGCAACTCACTTAGATTAATAGTGCATCTCTCCTCGAGCTTGAAATGATAATGCACTGCTTGATTGACTGAAGTGTCCCTGGGTCAAATCAAACAGGACAAACTGATGCCACAGAACATCTCCTTGTCTGGCATACAATATTAGCTACTTTTCAATGTACAATATATTTATCTTCCATTGCCCTACAGCATTCCATGACCACTGAATCAGAGAAAGAAAATCTCTTTAGAGGTGGGGAAATGAAAAGGGAGGAAAGAAAGTAATCGACAAAAAAGATGGGTTTATTAACACTTGCTTACCCACCAAGAACCAATTTTCCCCTGGAAAGATTTTTCTCTAAACACCCACTGGGTTCTGCTCTCCTCACAGAAGTTTGGCATCTTTAACTAGCAATTTCTGTCAGGACCACATGAAAGGTCATCACCTTGCATGTCCTAGTGTTCGTCTAAACCTTTCTGGGAATAAACCATTTGAAACTAATGTTGTTCCTTTATCCAAAACAGGATATTGCAACAGCAGGGAAGGTAGGAGGTTGGCAGGATTAATTTGAACACAGTAAATCAAAGACTTTCTCCCAGGAGGAGATTCCCACTTATCTGTTACCTGCCTTCTGGCATGAGGCAATATGATGCCTGTTCCCCAAATGAAAAACTAGGAAATTATGAGAAAAGACCTCTAATCAGTGGAGGCAATCAAAAAGTGGAATAAAAATACTCCTCAAAAGGAGATATCTCTCAAGGGAGATTCTGATTTCAGTTGGTGAAAAAAGGTCAGAGTCAGCAAGGATGGCTGCAGTAGTCTTTATGGCTGGTACCGTGAACCTCAGTACCAAGGATGACTGCATAGAGATTTTCATATTCTAGTGAAACAAAGTCCCTAAAAGTTGAAAATATGGATTGAGATGAGGGTATTTGTTCAGAAGAGAAAATTTATTGACAGCAGCAGAGCAAACTCAGCAAATTCACTCCACAGTGAATTGTAGCCAACTCAAAGCAGAGAGCACTCAGGTTGCTGATGGCCAAGGGGTGAAGCAGCCCTGGACTGAGGCAGTGTTTGCAGAGACAGAGGTGGGGATGAAGCATCACTGCAGAGGCTGGTGCTCAGGAGCAGCTGAAGAATAATGATCATTAAAGAAAACCCTGTGCTGAATCTCAGACTCTAAACAAAGCTTTTTCCTTTTCTCCACAGACAGCAGGCCTGGCTGACTGATTTGTAGAAAGCCACAGCTCAGTTTTCAGAAATCCCTGTTACAATCTGAGCCATCTTGATCCCCTGGGCAGCTGAACTGACCTCTCTTGTGCTGGGAACATTGCTCATCTGCAGCTCTGTCAAGAGACAAGCTGAGTCCTTTCTCATAGGAATTTCTGAAATACAGCCAGCCATCACTGACCTTTCTATTAAAAACAACATTAAACTGCATTAAACTGATTTCTCAGGCTCAGTACTCCTTGAGAAAGAAATGCAAACTGTACATTTCTCAGGGAAGTGGCCACAAATAAAAGCATGTATTTTAACATTTGTCATTTGCAGATCCATGTCCCAGAGTGGAGCAGTATTCAAACCACTGCCTAAATATTCAGGCAGAGATTACAGCACAAGTTTTCTAGTATTAACCCATTACTGAAATATGAAACAAGGTTAAAAAAAAAAAAAAAAGAGTGGTCTAACAAGTAATATGACAAAATACTGGACATCACAAGCTGCCCTCTCACATTGCCATGCAGTAGAAAGCAGCAGCCATCAGAGAAGCAGGGTAAAGAGTATGCAGTACTCCTGGATGAGAAAGTCCACACACTCCATCATATCCCATCCCATCCCAACTCACTGTACACCATCCCCAGTAGAGCCCACTGCATTCTTAGGGAATACTAATGAGTAGGCAGGGTGCCAAATCAAGGCACTCTAAAGAACAAATACTCATTAAGAACAAGAAGAGATTGATTTCTCATCATTCATTTCCTACAGAAAACTTTGCTCTGCTTTCTACAGCAGTCATTCTCTGCACATAAATTGGCAAAGCACAGCTCCACTGCTGGTAGAGGCATTAAAAGACAGGCACGAAAGGACAGAACTGGGGTTGGGATTTTTATCCCTGTAATCAGTTCCTGATAACACTTTGGTGTGCATACCATGCCACACACAGCAGTCCTTGCAATAGCAGGAATTGTGTTGCAAAATCTCACAGTCCCAAATCTGTGTTAAAACTTTTATGTTTTCTACCATCTTCATTGAGCTGAAGCCACTGTATCTGCTTGGGAAGCCTCAGGTACTTTAGCAGTTGAGGAAAAAACATTGCAGTGACTGGTTTGGGTTTTTTTTTTTTTCCTTTTGTAAGGAGGACAAGTGGTTTCATTTTTTAAACCTTGTAGTATTTTTGCTTTTAATATTAACTTCTTTGGTTTAAGCAGGTTTTCTTTAAATGCTATGTAAATTTAACCCCAGCTGGCAAATCAGTACCACCAGTGAGGAGGAGAATTGATCAGCTGATGATCTGGAAGCCTTAAGAATATTAGCTTTAGAAGGGTCCTAAAACAAATTGTCTTAATGCCCTCTGACCCTAAGTTCACCAGAGACCAGGTAAAATATCTCTCTTTCAAAGTGAAGCTATGGCTTTATCTCTCTGTTCTAATTAAGCTGTACTTAATGCCCAGTACACTGCCTATGCTTTTGTACAGGCAGACATGAAAAGTAAAATTATTAATGACTCATGATTGACATTTCCCCCTTTTCTCCCAATTAATATTTCCAATCATTTGTTCAATTTAGCCTAATGGTAGTAAGACCTAAGACCATTAAGTATTACGAATGAAAGCAGAAGTCACAATGCGTAGCAGCTTCTTTACATTACTCTAAAAGCTCATAACTCTAATAGACCTTGAATGTTCCATTAAAAAATTAAATCAAATAGCCTTTTTTGTCCTGTGAATTTTATATACAATGCTTAATGATTTATTCTGCTTAAGAATGTCCATAAATAAAGTTTCTGTGGTATCAGAATAATTCTAGAAGCAAGGTTCTTTAAAATTATGATAAGGCAGTGATGAACAGCTGGGTGAAAATGTAACTATTTACTTTCTTTGCAGATGGAATTGTTTCTTTGTGGAAAAAAAGATTCCTCTCCTATCTTCCTCAGTTTGAGTGCTCTATTTACTGGTTTATTTTGATTCTTGTTCTTGATGCATGTTTTTGTTTAAAGGGGGAAGCAATTAGCTGAATCTGAGACTGACCTTAGTTTTCCTAATACTAATTCGTTATGCAGCGCTTCTATGTGTCTATCGTGGCCTTTTGTTTAAACAGATAAGTTAGAGAAATCTTCAATATTAATATGAACTTATTTGTGTTGTTATGATAGTGTCTTAAATTATAATCCTATTGCATTCAAAATGACATTTTATAAAGAATGTCTATTCTATTTCAATTTTATTTCTGTTTTATCCAGCATTGCCTCCAGGCTGAGAGAGACCTTCAAGCTAAAGGTTAATGCTGACATTTATGGTTCAAGATTTTTGTTTATACCCTAACCATATAAAAACAAATTAATCTCATTTCCATATACGCTTGGTAGCAACAATTTTCGCCACCAGTTTGTATATAGCAGACAAATGTTTTACTGCTGTTAGACAAAAAATTGTGATGATAATGAGTTAAGCAACCTTTTGAGCAGAGGCCAATTGCAGAGCTCTCACGACATTACCAAACTTTGAAAATGTAATTCGGTTACCAAAAATCACATTAAGCTCTTATACATATAATTTCCCTTCACAATATAGTTGATTATTCAAATATTTTCCAAAGATATGATCTTTTATGATTCACTTTTTTAGTTTCCTCATATACTTATCAACTTTAACCTTCATAACTTTGGTAGTTAGTGATGTCAAAATGTTGAAATACACTTGAACACATTGAAGAGAACAACCTGAAACCATTCTCTGTCAAATAAAGAGTTAAATACAATATGCTTTGTGTATTTTTTGTCTCCTGTTCAAAATCCAGTAAATACAACAATCTGTTTCTTTATTTTAAATCATATATTACCTTAATATTGTTCCTTTCTGTAATCAGACCTTTACTACAATTCTTGTGTGCATGTTGGAATAAGAGGCTTTATTTCCAGATTAGTATTTCATTCTTGTTCAGTCTGCAAATATGTGCAGACTTCAATTCAGAGTCCACTAAATTGAACAGACATGCCACAAACTCACTTATCTCATCAGGATTAGCCTCCCCTCACATGTAAATGCAATGAAGAAAATAATGAAATTATTTTTTTCCTATGGTTAGCTTATGTCCAACCCTTTTTGGATGGTAAATATGATTCATTGCCTTCTAGCAACATCAAGAAAAAACTTGAAAATAAGCAAGTTTAATTCATAAATCAGTTACTATTGCACTCTTTTTGCACACTGGCCAGCTGCTGGATGTGGCTGATCTGCTCAGTCCAACATATGGCTTCAGTCAGTCAAGGATTTCCCAGGGGCAACATCAATCACAGAGGCAGAAGACAGCAGCAGAAGGAGAGAAAAGGCTGTATCATTTTCCTGACTTTGCTGCTGCTCTTCTTTCTTTCCTTTCCCTCACCTCAGCTACAGTGCTTGTACTGATTGTCTGCCTGCTATGCAAGGGGGAGCCAAATGGGGGGATGCCATGCCCAGCTACTCCTCCCAAACACTTTGCACTGTCCACGGTCACCCAGGTTGTTGCTCAATAGGATCTGGATGACTGCACTGGGCACTGGACCTGGAGAATCCATTTCTCTTCCCCACTGCACTGCCTGGAGCCACTGTGGTTGTGCTTCTGCAGCTGTTTCAGGCACTTGTACTGTTTGCAGTGCCCTGCTTGGAAAATATAAAGCTGGCATTACATTAGGAAGAATTAGACCTGATAGGTGTCATTTTTACATTCAGAGAACTGAAGATTTAAATAATTTATTTTGCCAGAGAAAAGTATGACAGTCTAAATGAGTTTGGATATCCTCACTGCGTGACGGAAGAAAATCACACACTGCTTTGCCCACTGTGTTTCTCTTCTGTTAGAGTGAAGCACTGCAGTACTTAGAGATTACAAGTCAATGGCAGAGGAGTCATCCAAAGAGTAAACAAGACTACCATGATAACACTTTATTTCCATAGTGATATGCAGAGTCACGTAGTAAGAAGCAGTGTCTGTCCAAGCAACACCATCAGTGCTTAGGTTTATTAATTACCTTACCTTCCTAGATGGCTAAAATCCCCTCAGAAACCTCATCTAGTCTTTTCTGAATGATCACCATTCTGCTTATTTTTCACATAAAGGAGTGATAGCTTTTAACACCTATAACTTCCTTACAGTTTTTCTTTTAAAGAAAGAAAAAACTTTCCTTTAAAACATTTTTTTCCACAAAAAGTTCTAAATGGAAGCATAAGAGAACATTCAGCACAGAAGCAAAAGGCCCCAACCCCAATTTTTGAAGTGAGGACAGCACAAAGGAGATGGAAGCCCCAAGCCCGCCTGAATCCAATGTACATTTGGAGTTCATGTTGCAAACTCACAAGCCTAGTTGGAAACATACCAGCCTCTTGCATAACCTCAGAGGCAATGATTAGCTGGGTAAAATACTTTTCATTTCTGAATCCTTTATACTCCATAGGGTGTGAAAAATTCAGGTGAAACATTCCTTACTAGTCATGCAGGATACATTTTAATTCATGACAAAGTAGCAGATACGAAGAATTTTTAAGATGAAATTTTAGAAAAATGTCAGCTCTGCCAAAAAGAAATACCATATAAAGCTTGTATTTCATTTGGCTCGTGGCTCTACTAAGTTAAAGAAACACAATGTTATTTCTGAACCTGTAATTACTGTCACAAACATATTTTGACCTATGACAATGAACTGACTGTGCATATATGTGTGCGTGTGTGCACATGTTACTTAAATGTTTCATTTTCAAAAGGTTGGATGCCACAACTTTAATTATAAAGTGTACCCCCAAGCAGCAAGCTGGTGCTTTGACTAAACTACTCACATCATTATTCTGATGTCCTCAGAACATGGAAAATGGTCTTACTTGATTCACCTGCAACAACTTATTTTGCATTTTTTGCAAGCTTTCTGACAGAATGGACTTGTTTATCTGTTTATATCGTGCTTAAAGCAGTCTTTGTCAGGGCTCCTGTATGTTACTACTACTCATAGTATGTATAGGCATGTAAACCACTAATTTATGCGGTTGTGTTTAGGCATACATCTACCCAGTAGGTCCTGATCAGCCCTGCAGAGTTTGTATTTATCTTCTCCAAGAGAAAGATATATTTGCAAAATAAAAGGAAGACCAGTGGTTTGAATCCAGTTTTTAACTTTAAAATACTATCCCTTTGAGAATTGGATGAACCCCACAATTTCTGGTTTATGAAAAAAGAAAAAAAAAAAAAAAAAAAGAACCTTCCAATGAAATCAAATCACCATATGCAGTTTTGGTTTTCAGGTTGAAGACCAACACCTTTTATGGTTCTAGGAAACCTCAGAGGCTGTTAACAAGATCAGATGTAGACATGCAGCATTACATACCTAGATAGTTTAAAATCAAAGGAACCCCTCACAATCCAATTAGGGCAGCAGGAAGAGAAGTTGATACATGATGAACACAGATGAACACAAAAGCTGGCATACATCAGCCAATTCTGAGACTAATATTCAAGCTGTAAATTCTTCAGGAAAGAATCTCGGGGACAAGGATGCAGCCTTTGTTACACTTCTGATTTTAATTTCTAGCATTATGTGGTCAGAAAAAGAAAATACCCGCAATAGCAAGAAAGCAGAATATACAGCTGTGATGTGTTCTTTGAAGGTTTCCTTCATGGCAAAGCTGCACCCTTTTTTGTAATTTAAGTACACTTACAACCCACATGTCTGTGGTTCTTTGCATGTACATGCTACACCAGGAAAAAGTGACACTTACAGAAGAATATCTTCCACTTTGAGACTAAGTACAGGAAAGATTCAGGAGAATTATTAGCCTATGGATGACCTGACTTGCATCCTACTTGGAACCAGATAGTCTATTCCACAGAGGCTGGCCTAGACACAGTCATCCAGACTTCAGTACTAGGAGAGATGCCTTGGGAAGGCTGACCTGAAACAGACTGGACAGAGCTAGAGAATAAAGTAGATATTTATTGAAAGGCCTTTAGGGTACACCTTGGGCAAGACAAGAGCCTGACCAGGGCTATTCCCAAGACGGACAAAGAATGGTCACAAAATGGCTGACCAGTCACAAGGTCTTACACTTTTACAAGTTTTGGTCCATTTGCATATTGGGTTTTAATTGTCCAATTACAGCTTCAGGTTGTGAGGTCTCATCCTTCTTGTTCTTCCCTTCAGTCCACTGTTGTTTATGCTTTTGGGCCTGAAAGTTGTCCTTGGTCTTCAGCTGGAAAAGGATTTGTTTTGTCTACCTACTCTGTGAACAGAACTCACTGGCACTTAATATGAGGCTCAGAACTACACCCCTAGGCAGCACAGAGTCTGAAAAACATGAAAGCAGAAACTTAAGGCATCAGGAAGAGATGGAATGAAAAGCAAGCATAAGAGACATAAATCCTAAAAATAGTAGAAGAAGAGACATTTAAAGAAAGCCAAAAACTGCATTTCACCTGGAATTTCTCCAGTGCTGAGCACAGTCTGCGTGCAAATATAAATTATATATGCACTAAACTGCTAACCACATCTTTTTCTTTAAAATCCCTTTTTAGTTGAGTCAGCTGCAGGTTGTTTCACCTTGAATGTATTGCCAGTTAAGGTTTTCATCTATTTCCATTCAATTAATTTCAGTTTTGGGCTTTCAGTGCTCATTCAGTATCACCCACTGTATAATATTCTACTTTACTAACACCATTTACTTCATCCTTTTTACATCAACAAACAGTGATCCCTCCCTAATGTTCTAATTTAATTTTAGCTTCTATGACTGCAACAGTATTTAACAAAGTATTGTTGCTTCTCATAATTTGTCCTAAGAAAATTATCACTGACAAAATATAGAACGGAGAACTCAAGCAGGATAATTTTGCCATTTATTGCTGCTGCTAATTATCCTAACCTTCTTATCATAATTACTTATTGGCCTACTTACCCAGTTATCCTAACCTCTCAGCCCTGACTTCCGCTATCCTCAAGATTCAGTGCTAGGAAAGCTTAAGTCTTTGTTACTGACACTAAATACAAAATGAGAATGGAACACACCGAGCAGTAATTCAAAAAATACCATTCCTTCGACAGTTGTTTTCTTAGCAGTAACCCTGACCATCGTGAACTTTCAATGGCACAAGAAAGGGAGAGTTTGTGGGAAGATCTTTGATAGACCAACTGTTACAGAGGAATCTGACTTGCAAATAGTCAACCCTTTCTTCAAACAGGGCAGTGATACTCGAAGCTAAATACAAGTTAAAGAAACCCCTGTGATTTTAGATTGGTATGCTAATCACCTGAGAGAAAAGGTAACTGGAGTCTCTAGGACAGTGCTAATGAGGTCAGAAGGTGAGATGTTTATCTCCTACAGGGAAACAGGTGCTGCAGGTCATTACTGCCTGTGGAACTTGGTGGAAAGACTTTTTCTCTATTTACACTGACAGCTGTAGCTCCTCTGACGGTTCAGCTCCACCTTTTTAACACGTTCTTTTGCTCAGGACTGAGAGGGCAGTAGCTGATGGTGAGAAATGCTGGTAGCAGGCAGCCAGGAATTCATGCCTGAGTGCAGGAGTGATTCTGCCTAATCTATGCAGTTTCCCTGAGTACTGTGGTGTGTGGGGTGAGATGCAAGACATGGAATGGTGCCGTGCACAGCCAAAGGAAGATGTAGATGCAAGGGAATTCATGGGAGACTGCCCATTGCTTGGGACACCTTGCAAGAGAAAGGGTTACAAAACTGACCAACCCAATAGACAATCCCATTAGCTGTGAGCAATCACGTGTGGAGAAAATTTCAGGGGGAAATATCACATATGCTTGGCCTGTCCTTAGTGCTCCATTCAGGTGTCTACTTACAATTACTACAGGAAAGAGCAGACAGGGTGCTGCTGACTGCTTTGAACCAATAAAGCTATTCCTATGTTCCCCTGAAGAATGCGAGCACAGGATCCTGTCTGTCCCAGCTGTGTGCTGTTCTCCTTGCTGCTGAGGCACAATTCGATCCCTTCCCTGCAGATATTTTTTTCCTAAAGGCAAGTTAAGTGACACAGGGGTGTTTGAAGTGGAAAGGGCAATTCTTGGAAAGACTGGAAAAAATCCTGGAATGGATTTTTTTTTTATATAGGTTATAAAACTTAAATTACTTTCTGAACAGGTTCCAAGCTACCAAGAATGTACAGTTATTAGGAGTATAGCTTGGTATTGAATTCATAGATCAGAAAAATACAATACAATCTACAATCATAGATCAGAAAAATACAATCATTTCAAAGGAGTGTTTTTATTGGGAAAAAACCTTTTCACATTGTAAAATGGAATATTGAAAAAGTTAAGCTCCGATACCACTCACTTGGGCCCAAGGGCTCAACTGTCTGCTGCAAGCCTGTTAGGTTCCCCTGAAGTGACTACTGTTGCAGTAACTATTTTGCAGGCACTGCCACATTGCCTGCCATTATCCAAACACATTTTTCCATCACAAGAGGAATGGAGTTGCTTGCTCTTAACTATATGAATGAGAAGTTTAAAAACATTAGAAACTTTCCATTACAAGGTCATTTTTACAACATGAAAATTACAAGAAGCACATTTTCATATAGCTTTCAGCAAATCCATGACCTTTAAGAGCCATACCATACACATGGCATTAAAAGCACACTGCTCAGTAAGTCTACTGCCTTCTTTCATTAATATATAATTGAAAATAACTCCGAAAATGTTTTCCATGTAAATTCCAATTTTTGTTGAAATTAACATTGTACTTTAAAATAGTTCACCACATCAATGGTTTTTTCTAGTGTGTTGTAAATCTAAACCTGGATTCTCCCCCTCTCCAGCAGCAACAGTAGGTGCACTCAGGGTGTTTATAATACATGTTCTGGGTGTGTTTAGGAATTCTGGCACCAATAATGCTTTCCACATCAGCCAAAACCACATCTACCCATAAGGTTGGAAAGTGCAAACCCACATACCTGTATCTTTGCAAATCAAGCAGTGTAACACCTTAGGCTGCTTGTGCTTTTAGTTGTTAAGAGAGGTTTCTAATCCTTTAATAATGCTCCCCTCAAACTATAATGTAATCTCTTAATCACTTTAAGAAGCTACTGAATTCCTCTGTCATAAGCATCTGTTTGTAGTGACATATGTAACAAAAGAAGACAGGGTCTGTTTCCAAGATTGTGCACTTTTGTGGCATATTAACTCAAGGCCATGAAAATGGAAGGTAACGAAGTTTAGCCAAAAGCACATTCTACTCACGCTGGCTGTTAGGATTGAGCTGCCGTTCTGCTTGACTAAAAAACCTGTGAGGAGCTCCGAAGAGTAATGAAAGACAAGACACATCACAAACAACATGACTATTATTCTTGTTCTCATTATTTAGGTGTCTGATTCATTTATTTACAGGTTCAGTACTGTAAGGAACAGTTCTGATCATTGGAGAAGTAAGCAGGAATTGTTATTACAATGATATGCAGCCCTGGGCATGACACTTATTTACAGGGGACAATTTTTCCACAGGGTTGAAATAGCACAGCAGCACAGTATTTCAATATATATCAGTACTGGTAGAACTAAAAGTCAAAGGTACATGGTACAACCCACTTTTCCCTTTCTATTTTTAAAGGTATTTGTGTTGAAGATTATGCACCTACTGCTTGAGAGAACAACATATCATTTATGCTGTTTTCCTACAAAATTGTTTACCCAGTTACATGACATAAAAAAAGACTCAATCTCATCTGTCAGTGGACTCTAACATACTGAAGGGGTTTAATCTTGTGTTTTTCAGAGGCATTAAAAGAGATGCTACAATAAACAACACAGAAGTTTGGGTACAAAAAGGTTTGTGAACACGTTTCTATCTCTAATAATGTTTGGGAAATAAAATATTTCATACAGCAAACTAAAACAAATTAGTGATATGAAATAGCCTGAGAGGAGGGAACTTATTTTGCAAATTATTAATCAAACAGCTTACACATTTTTCTGCCTTCGCCAAAGTACAAACAGAATTACCGGCCCTACCAGAAATGGATGGCAAGTCTTTGTCTCTCCAAAAGCTGAGAACTTCATTGAAACAAATGTGGGTTTGATGATAATTATATGAATTAGTTTTAATGTAAATTTAGTTAAAGACACTGTTCTGTTCAAATGCAAGACATTGTTATGGTATTGTGGTTATTAAGGCCTTTTATTTGTTACATATTTGAACATAATATACTTCTTTTGGTTTTTATAAAGTGTTTTCAGCATCCACTTAGTAACCGGATCTATCCTGTATGTTTTCTGTTTAATCAGCAAAGATCCATGTGGAAACACTGTATTTCTCTGTTACTAAGTTGTTGAAAATGAATCCTATATTTTAGTATATAAAAAGACAAATGCATAAATATCTACTCAAAAACAAATGCAAAGCAAGTTTGACAGAAAAGGGTTACAGCCTAAAGGAAAACAGCAAGAGGAATCTAACAGAATGAAGAACTAGAAATGCCAAATGTTTCATTCGCATCGATCATGAGATAGCAATTTACAAGCATAGAAAAGTAAGGAAAAATAAAGTGCATGTATTATATCTACCATGACTCATAGCAACTCTATTGTACTTTCTGCTGTTTATAAAGCCTGTTAGTTGTAAGTCATAGAATCATAAAATGATAGACTCATGGAATGAGTTGGGTTGGAAGGAACCTTAAAGATCACCTAGTTCCAAACTTCCCATCCCCAAGGGCTGGGACACCTTCCACTGGACCAGGTTTCTCAAAGACCTATTCAACCTAGCCTTCCAGGGATGGGGCATCCACAACTTCTCTGGGCAACTTGTGCCACCACACTCATAAGAATTTATTCCTAATATTTCACCTAAACCTACTCTCTTTCACTTTCAAGCCATTGCCCCTTGCCCTGCCACTACTGCTTTTGTAATCATCTTTCTTGTTGGCCCCCTTTGGGTACTGGGAGGCTGCTATACAACCACCCAGGAGCCTCCTCTTCTCCAGGCTGAAGAGCCCCAGCTCTCTCAGCTTGCGCTCATATGGGAGCTGTTCCAGCCCTCTGATGACCTTTGTCACCCTCTTCCAGATTCATCCCAGTAGGCCCACATCCTTCTTATGTTGGGGAGCCCAGAGCTGGAGGCAGTACCCAAGATGGGGTCTCATGAGAGCTGAGTAGAGGGGCAGAATTCCCTCCCTCCACCGGTTTGCCACCGTCCTTTTGATGCAGCCCAGGACATGTTTGGCTTTTTGGCTGGGAGTGCCACTGCTGCCCAGCCTCCCATCCACCAGCACCCCAAGTCCTTCCCAGCACTGCTTTGTCCAACAAACAAACACTGTGTGTTTGGGATTGCTCCAACCCAGCTGCAGAACCTTGCACATGGACTTGTTGCACTTCATGAGGTTCTCACCTCATGTCAAGCTAATTCTGTGAGAAAGTTGTTCCTTGCTTCTCTAATATGCATTAATTGAGCAAAAGCAGTTGCCTGACCATCACAGCCATGAGCCACTGATGAAGCTGTGATACTGCAGGAATCATAAGTCAGGGTGAAAATTTTATAGGGTGCCATGTAGACTACAAAATGATTCAAATGAAGAAGAATTTTCAGTGTAACACAGCTTTTCAAAACCATAAAATAATATGCACCTCACAAAATGCCACATATCCAAGGAGTAGAGAGGCATCATATCCTGTCAAGCCTCATGTTTCCAGGGAGTGATAATTAAGACACAAGTAAGCTCACCAACTGCTCAGTTTACTCAGGTGTCTCACTCACCTCCTTCCAGATCAAGATGCAAGCTCTGCACCACCAGGATATCTGATTTGTCTGCAGTGTCTATAGCTCTGATGTCTCTGGCAATGCTAGCAAAGCAGAACATGATGCTAAAATCACCTTTGTTACAGCCTTTGGCAGTTACCAGTGACTATGCAATGAACTGAAGTAACTTAGAACTGTGGAGTTTTAGAAAAAGCAGGATTTAAAATAATAAAAAAATCATCAAACCTTTTTGCTGCTGCCTAAGCCTCCTTGGCCCTAAATCAGAACAGAGCTGAGCTTTGTGAGGACTGTGCAAAACCAGCCCTGCCACAGCAGCTCCTCTGTTCTGCCTACTCCCTGCCTTCCACTACAGCCTTTCTGCCAACAGTACTGAGATTTGTAGTGCTATGGAGGTTTGTGGCTGCATAGAAACTTGTAATTTGTTTAACCTGCTCATGAAAACAAGAGGAAGACAACTTTGTTCCAAATGACTGCTAGATTCCATCATTAATAAGGAATCAGGTTCCTACTAGGATATCACCAATAAAAGCAAGGCTTGCTGTTAATAAGAAGTGATGCTATGTCCTCTTGAAAAACCGCTGTCACTCTGTGACTTCGGGGCTTTAGGTCCAACATGACCAGGACAAATGCTGTGAAAAGTGGCAATCGCCACTGGGTGTGATGCATGCTGCAAGGGAGAGGGAAGAGGCACTGGGGTCAGACAACAAGGATAGGTTAGCAGAAGGACAGGGAGAAGGGGCTGAGAGGGTGTTGTAGTTTAACACCAGCCAGCAACTGAGTACCACACAGCCATTCGCTCACACCCCCGCCAGCAGGATGTGGGAGGGAATCGGAAGAGTAAAAGTGAGAAAACTCGTGGGTTGATATAAAGACAATTTTACGGGAAAAGCAGAAGCCCTACATGCAAGCAAAGCAAAACAGGGAATTAATTCACTGCTTCCCATGGGCAGGCATGTGTTCAGCCATCTCCAGGAGAGCAGGGCCCTATCACATGTAACGGTGACTTGGGAAGACAAACACCTTCAGTCCAAACCTCCACCCCTTCCTTCATCCTTCTTCCTCCCACTTTGTATACTGAGCATGATGTTCTACAGTATGGGATATCCCTTTGGTCAGTGGGGGTCACCTGTCCCAGCTGTATCTCCTCCCAACTTCCCCAGCACTCCCAGCCCCCTCCCTAGTATGGCACAAAGAAGTACAAAAGGCCTTGATGCTGTGCGCGCACTGCTCTCCAATAACAAATATCTCTATATTATCAACACTGTTTTTCAGTACAAACCTAAAACACAGCCCCATATGAGTCACTCTGAAGAAAATTAACTCTATCCCAGCCAAAAGCAGCACAGGCAGTAAGAGCAAAATTAGAGGTAATGCAGCAGAGAGAGGTGGGAATACAAACTGGTGGGACAGTGACAGTCCTGCCTGGGATGATGCGGAGTGAAAGACACATTTTTCAATTAGCCAGAGCAAAAAACACATTTTTTGCATGTGCATTGGGGTTGCCTTTTGACCTTTCAAGTTTACACATGATTTTGAGAATAGTCAAATTCCTCCTAAACCTTTGGGGAGTGAGGGGGAAACACCCAGAAAAACCCCAACACCCTCACAGAACCCAGCTTGCATGTTTCATAGAAATATGACTGCGGAACATCCATTATTTTAAACCATCCTTCTGTGCTCTGCAATTGTAGTGTAGGTGGAAGGTGACAATTCAGATCTTTGAATCCCAAGAACTGGCAAAGCAGGCAAGTCATATTAGCTTGGGGCTGGAAAGCAGCTGTTATGCAATTCCCTCTCATCTCCACCAGAACTGCTGAGAAGTGGTTTATGTTATTTACAACTGCTATAACATTTTCCTGCTTGTAGTCACCATGACTTCCTATTAAAAAGCCATTTGATTATATATGGAAGTTTTATATGTAATACAGTATCTTTAACTCTCTCCCATGGCTACATATGCCTCATTCAATTATTACAGCTTGATATTGGAAGATTGTTGCCTCACAGCTATGCACCAAGTAATACCTTCAAACCCAGTCCATAGAGTTAAATCCTAAAAAACTGACCTATGCTCACATGTGTTGAACATGAACCTTGTCAGTGTGCCCAGGACCCTGTGTGCACTGGGGAAAGAGAAAAACAACTCCAGGACTCAGGATCTTACTCACCTCCTTCAGAGACCTTTTTCCTTCTACCTAACAAGCACCATCCTGTGATGCTGCTGCCCCTGCTGAGCTCAATGGCATCTCTGCACAGCACTGTGTTCTGCAGAGCAAACATTTCCCAAATGACGAGCACAGTAGTTTTCTTTCCTCATCTCACTGGGCAGCATAGAGGGAAGACAAGTCAAAAATGGCACTTCAAATATGGTACAGGTGATGATTAACCTTCCATACAGCTGTAGCTATTACATTATCCCTTTCAGAAATTTTCTTCCAAGAATCTGTGTAAACAGACTCTGCATTTAATTCCTCATTTTCAATAACTAGAGGCAAGGGCTGACCTTTCAGGAAGGAGACAAAGTTCAGGGGTTTGCTGGGATGAACTTGCCCAGCAGCGCAGCAGCAAAGAGCTCAAACAATCTCCATTCTCAATTACTTTCCCCCGAAGAAATTAAATCTGGAAATTTACAATAAAGCGCATAAGAACAAGAAATGTCACATTTTTATAACATCCTATTCACGTTATTTCCCATTCAGAATTCCCTTGCTATTTATCAAAGTTAACCCAGCTGTAAACACTTACTTTAAAAGCCTATAAAGGTGAAATTAATACTCCTTTACAAACATACTTTTCACAGCTCTGTGCTTGAATTACACCATAAAGGCTGTGAAACTGAAAACAACACATAAATCATGTTTTATCAAATGAAAATTTCTAAAATATATTTTGGACTTGACTCCCAAGAAACAAGACCTCTGTTCATATTTAATCTCAAGGTAGGAAAAAGGAAATATGTTGCAAAAACATATAAAAAGCATTTTTTATGTCAATGAAACAAAGGCAAAGTTATAAGTGAAATATAAAACCCACAGGTCAGGCACACAGAAAGTAAAGCCGCCTCACATGCTGGCCTTTCATCTCAGAGACAGACACATCGTTTCCACTTTTGTTGGCACATTTTTGTTGGCCCTCACTTCAGCATGTTTAGCAAATGCATCAGCACATACTCAACACAAGAAATATTTAACAAGAATAAGGCTCTCTAAAGAAGGCTTTCAGTCTGAAAATATGTTTTTCAAGTGTTAGTTCTTTTACTAATGAGAGACTAGAAATCCATTCCTAACCTTTTCGGTGTGTATACAAGCATTTTTGTTTATTTATTTTATTGATTTTTTTTTTCTTTCTCATCCACAATCCCTACAGGTATCTGTATGCAAAAAAAAAAACAAAACAACAAAACAAAACAAAAAAAACCTATACACAAGGCCTGGACTTAGATTCAAAAAGGAGAAGGAAATGGAAAAGGAAAAGGGAAGTTAAGGTGTCCATGTCAAGACCAAATTTCAGGTGTTTTTTTCTTGGTTTTAAGCAGTCATAGAATATTCCCTACCATAAGGTGCTACCCTCCTCTCCTTTCTATCTTTGATGGTATTCACTAACATTGGAAAAAATTCCTAATATTTCCTCCCCAGGCTATGGGAATAAACACTCAAAGTTAATGAGGGGATTAAATACCTAATGGTGATAGTAAACAGATTGAAATAAATATTTGAGCAGAAGATAAATCTGAATCCAGAATTGAATTTGGTAGAAAACCTGTGGCATCCCACTGAAGATTTCCATATGACCAAATGTCTGTAGTATTTTTAGAGTAATGATAAATGCCTCAGTGGCTAGTTATAAACTCCTTATGATATATTTATAGTCCATAGCAAAAGTAAATAAATAAAAAAGTGAATATAACTGACTTGGCATAGACTTGTATTTTTTTCAGTGAGAACTTTTGAGTGAACAGAAAGATAGAACTGATTCCACGTTCCAGTGGTGTACAATTTCTTTTTCTTCATACTAGACAGGAGTGATCTAAGACACCAATGGGATATGATGGAGCACAGGATCCTCTACACAGAGAGCGTACCTGCCTCTTGTCTACCTCCTCTATCAATATCAAGTGACCTAAAGAGAAATGATACAGCCGCTGGCTGGCAAGAGCTTAATCCAGAGAGCACTGAGATAAAGCTCAAAGGCTTGAGGAAGCACCAAAAGTCTTAGCACAGATTAACTCAATCCCTTGACTGAAGTGGAGCATCGACTATTACCTACTTGGTCTCCCGGGGTAGAAGCCTAGTTGGCAGAATGATTTCCTGTAGATGCTAGAGCTGAGGCCACTGTCAAGGTTCATGTTATATAACCTGTCTCTGTGACAGTGGTTCCTCACAAATACAACCCACCCAGGACAGCTTCCCTTGGGTTTTTGGTTGCAAAAGTTTACATTCTTTTGGGATTTTGTTTGCCATTTTTGTTTTGGGGATTTTTTTAGGTTTTGTTTGTTTGAAATTGTTACAATCTCAGTGCAACAATAAAGAGTTTTGAAGAGCCTGTGTACTACAGTATCTCAACAGCCCTCTTTGCAATAACATTTTTGGTGAAGCTTTCCACAGTTATTATTTCTCTGCAAATGCTTCTTTAATTTACCTAACAGAGCCCAATGTGGTCTTATTTATCCGTTTTGAAACAAGTTTGTCTCTGGACAGAGCTAGACAAAGAGAAGAATCTGATTACATAAATGCTATCAAGTAACTGAATTTTTCACTGTTTGGTATAATTTCTAGCAATTTCAGGTGTTGCATAGCCTCTTCGGGGCAACTGCTGTAAAATATTAACCAAAAATGGAAATTCACCAGGAATCACATCCACGTGAATGGTTCACATGAATTATCATGAGTATATCCAAAAGGACAGCAACTCTAATTGACAAAACATCCATAAATATTTACTTGTGGATAAGTAAGATAACACGCATGCAAAAGAAATTTAAAAACTAAAAGCAAAATAACTAAAGGGAGATAAAGTTTTCAGATACCTGTAAAGTGTGTGCTGTTAAAATGCTGCTTCCCATCCAAGTCCCAGTGGGACTGCAGCTTTGCTGAGCCAAATGCTCTGCAGTATAACAGGTACTTTTTTA
Organism: Donacobius atricapilla; assembly: GCA_013397315.1. Taxonomy (NCBI): domain Eukaryota; kingdom Metazoa; phylum Chordata; class Aves; order Passeriformes; family Mimidae; genus Donacobius; species Donacobius atricapilla. Next base: position 75,150 of record WBMY01002704.1, read on the forward strand.
ACCAAATGTTTAGTCACCACTTTTATGGGTATTAATCTGAAGTAAAAAAACTTATTCCACATGTATTCAACTTACCAGTTCAGGGAGAACACAGGCCACATACACAAACATTCCTTACCTAAAGCCAAATCTCTCTTTCACTGGATATTAGAATGGTGGGAGATAAATGCGAAAAAAAGCAATTACTTCTAAAAGCAAAACATTAATTTCTTTCTAATCTAGCAGTATTAGTCTCTTGTGTAGCAAAGAGATCTTGAGTGCAGCAAAAATGAAATTTGTTGTGAGATGACATTATAACTTCATTAAGAAATAATAAATTCAAGTGCATTAAAGCCTTTCATCAGCAGTCACAATGCTGTAAGCTGACATAACTATCTATAAGCTGACATACCCATTTTCCAGAGCAAAACAAGTCTTTTCACAACCACTTCATTTGGGCACCACCTTTCCCTTGATTATCCATAAACAGCAAAACAGTTGTCAACTCCTAAACTCACTCAAATGAGGTTTCTTTACCTATTCAATTAGGGTTTGGTTTGCAGCATAACTATTTTCTAAGGTTAATCCCGAATAGGCATATGATTGGCAATCAACAAAACTAACCACGAAAAGAAATTTTAAAATTGCAGATAGAGTTTGCAGAAGTAACAGGAATTGTGCTAGTAATTACTGAGACAACAATTTTCTCATTGCTCCCACCTTAAACCACAAAATGCAAGGTCACTGTGAATAACCTATTCCAGTGGAGCTGAAGTTTGTCAGGAAAGCAAACAAATCATACAAACACATTAGTTAGCTGCTTAGTTGATTGGTCATATCTCAATCTTTAAGTCATATGGAAGACAAGCAATTTAGATATAAAATACACTGGTTGGTTTATTTACAAAGGGAGTACATTTTGACCACAGGCTCTCCCTAAACAATATCAAAAGAAGCTCAGTTGGAGTTACAATGATCATGTTATTTCTAAAAGCAGACATCTAAACTTGAGCAATGGGAAAAAATATTGTACTTAGTGATATTGGGTTAAATTGACAGACTTTACCAAATTCCGTATCATACACAGAGATCTGAAATCATTATTTTCTTGACCAGATATGTTGGTTAGTTAAGTTTTACAGTCAACACAAACAGAAGTTTTGTGCAGGAAAAATGCTGGATCCTTGTACCTGTGAAAATAATATGGTTTTGCTAATGTAGTTATGGATTAATTTTTTTAAGGGTATTTTATTTTTTTTAAAAAGCATCCTTCAGCATTTGACTCTCAAACATCTGTTAGCATGTTTTATGTGATTTTTAGAATTACATGGACCTTTGCAAACCATTTTGATGTTCAACCATGCTTTGAGTCTTTGAAATTCAGTAACAGAAATTCACAGGCAAGAAAAACGCCATGTCTTTGCCTGTGAAATCCTTCCCATTTTTTAATGAGTGTTGCATCCCTTCCTTCATTTGCAGCCCCCAAAAGCTCAGCAGTCCAAGAACCCCATAACTAGACCCCACGGAGCAGCAGCAATGATCCTGAAGCTGTCACCAGAACAATGGCACAGTGAGTCAGGATCTCCCTGCTAGGGATGTGGGTGAACAAGGGAGATGAAAGGATATAACGCGACCTGGGCCCCTTCATAGCCAGATCCCAGTTCCAACTTTCCTCCTACAATTGCCTTCTTCCCTGCAGATGCCACTTGGTACTCACCTTAACTGCGCTACGGTGCTGAAGGTTCAAACACTATTAACCAACCATACCTTGTAAGAAGAATTCAGTAGTTTGCTTTCTACAACTTCCAGTAAAACATCTATGAAATAAAACAAGGATTTAAATCACAATGGTTTAAAAATACACACTAGAAATGCAGGAAAAGCTGTTTTTTAAGATCACTCAAGAAAGATGAGTTCTTCCATGTGTACATACATTATGCTATTACAATTGCACACTCACCTTTTCTCCAGAGAAGTCTGATCTTCCTCAGTAATTAGGAAAAATTTATGAGAAGATGGAGTAACAACCACTCGTGCCACAGAAACCTGGAATGTGACAGTGGTTTATTTCCATTGATTTGCAGTCTGAATACTGAGTACAGGTTTCCTTGCATAAACAGATTTTAAATACTAACTTCAGAAAAAAATGGCTGAAGTACAATAAACTACTGCATTGCTGTATCTTTTTATGCATTAATAGTATAAACTTGCTATAAAAAAGATTATAAATTAAAACTGAACAGGGATTATGAAAGCCACTCTTTTTTTTCAACTGAAACACACATGCATCTTAAAAATCAGCCTGGATGTTAATAAAAATTCAAAGTTTAAGTTTTTCTGCTTCTTTAAAAGCTCGACTTTTTAAAGATTACTACACAATTGCATTTGGCAGAGCTGATGTCCTTTTAAACAATTACTCACTACCTCACTGTATGCTGTGTATTTTCACGCAACCATGCAATTCTGAAATGGGACAATCTTTTTAACACTGAGGCTCAGGAATTTTTTTCATTTCACACCATTTTGCACCAACATCTTAGGAATACTTATCACTGAATATCAATAAACTGTTGAATAAATACAAAAGAGGATAAGCAAATTATAAGCAAAAACCAGTTATTGCCAGTTACTTGTCTCTGTTGTGAGATATCTGTCATCATTTTCTGCTTGGATTCAGAAGCTATGCATGAGGACACTGACAAATCACTAAAACAAAATAGAAATTTTATCCTCAAAAATCCTACCAAGTAATTCAGATATCATAAAACCAAAAGCAGACAGTAGAAATATTTGTATTCAGGTGATTTTGTTCATGTATAAGTACTGAAACACGCCTTTATTTATAAGCGGCATCAATGTAAAGTATTTATCTTGCACACACGTAATATATCAGCCAAATACGACAAATAAACCGCAGTAGCTGGTATTAGACAACTTCTGTGTGTCTTAAGAAAGTTACTAACCACGGAGTGTCATCCACTAAGCTTTCTGAAGAGCAAGCCCTTGGTTGAGATGGAAAGCAGTGATACTTACATAAATCTTCCCTTTCCTACTTGCCCATCGCACTTGGGATTCCTTCATTGCAAACCAACTCAGTACTTGCAAATCTTGCTTTGTGTAACAAAGTCTGTTCAACGCACATGAGAATTTTAACACATCCCTTGCACATTTAGCGACAGAATGTCATAGTCTTGGCAACCTAAGGAGCTCCTGAAATGCAGCATCCAACACGTCAACTAACAACTTTTCTTGTATTTCATAACAGAATTGTGTTACGAAATACAAGAAAAGATGGTATCACAAAGCTTATGCTCCCACAGACTGAAGTTCACAGCTTGGTCTACAATGAAAGCATTTTCTACCTGATTTATAGAACCGTACAGGTTTGAAAATCAAGCTCTTTTTTCGACTTAATGTCAATAATAAAAGTCTGTTGACCAAAGTCCCCAGACAGGTCTAAGGATTAGTTGGGTTATGCAAGCGATTAGCCAAGGTTAAAACAATCGGGCACTGAAATTATGATCCAGAACAATATCTGCCCTTCCCTTGTTACTGGAATTGTTGAACAGAGGACAGTAAAGGAAAACTTGCATCTACCTCTGCTTTTGCTGGGGGCGAGAGTAGTGCTACAGTTTTGTCTGTCCACATTAGGATCACTGCTTCCATAAAGTTTGTCCATGAAACTGCCTCTACTCCTGTTCAAGCAAGACACCGCAAGCTTCCATCTGAACCAAGTATCTCAGCTGAACTTTAAACACCACAGCTATTGAAAAAAAAAATCACTTTCCATGTGTCCAAAACATCTGAAATGCCATTTTTGTAATTTTCTTTTAGACATGGTATGTAATGCAAGCTGCAAAACCAAGTGCCTTGATAGACGCTTCAGCAATACACCCTCAATGTCTTTGCAAACTGGTTCAACAAGTAACCTAGGTTTTTCAAATTCCTTAAAGTTATCTGCATGCCCCTGTGACTCCTGCAGTACATAAATTGCTGAGGAACTCTGTGGCAACCCATGCCAGGGTCCTGCATGATTGGTTTTTAACACTACTTTATTTATTTGTGATACCTTAGTACCATTTTTATCACAAAGGGTGAACACTGTGCAGTACCAATCCTTTTTGCTTAGCTTACTGAGCACTTCTAATGCTTGTGTTGCAAAACACAAACAAAATTTGTGATCACAATTAATGATACTGCTGAAAATGGTCATTTTAGAAAACCTAAAATAAATGTGTTTGGGGTTTTTTTAGAAGTTTGGGATAGTCACAACTTTGAATGAATTAGTAACATCCAACCCCCAACCTAAGCAGCCTGGATACAATGTTTTTAAACAGCCAACACATCACTGATATCTAGTGATGCTTTCTGAATATTTTGGCTCTTAGAGTCACGTGAGTAGCCATTTTCCCCATAAGTTACCTCTGTTCCTTATGACCACATCCATGACTGCATTTTTGCCGTGCTCTCACCTCAAAACTCAGCTTTCCAAGGATTCATGGGTTAAGAAGTAGTGGACTAGAAAGATCGGGGGTGGGGGGGGG
>WBMY01002704.1:82857-140167 GCA_013397315.1 Donacobius atricapilla
CCTGCCCGGCCCCGCGGCCCGGCCGCCGCTCCTCGCCGGCGGCTCGGGAGGGGATAGCGCTCCCGGTGCCCGCTCGCCTTCGGACAGTCCCGGGCAAGCGGCTCTTTGTCCGCCTGCAGCCCCGCGCTGGGAAATGCCTGCAAAGATGTGTCATATAAACCAGCACATTCTAAGAGGAGACGGGCGGTCTGAAATACGGGTCTCATCAAGATCACCGATAACTGGCTTATTAATGCCTGCAGCGCCTTAAAATTAAGCCATGTCTTCTAGCCCTCGCTGTAGTATAAATAAAGTCATAGCTAAGCCTCTGTCCATGGACCATGATGTGATCTGTACACACTCAGTTTGATGACGTTCTGACAGGCATGCTGACCAAGAAACACCAGTTTACACTATGATCAAATGTTAACACAGACAGTCAACCAGGAAAAAATGGTATTGACATAGGTAAGTTCAAAGTGATACTTAAAAACAATTCTGTATTCCATCCCACAGACTCAAGTATTTTCAGGAAAGTGTTAGTACTCCAGGCAGATTGTAGAACTTCAAAAACGAACAAAAATAAACAAACATAAATCCCTTTATTCGGATATTCTGTAAAATTTCTTTTCCTCATTCCACTTACATTAATTAAAAAGCCAGAATAAGAAGATCACTTGTGATATACTGCAATGTTAAAAATAATTGTTTCTTTGGAACCTTGGTTGTATTTTGTATCAATCTTTAACGCTATACTTCCTATCTTCAGTCTCTGCAGCTGATTCCAGGGTTACCAGGGACACAATATGGAATTTCATTCTCTTTGCATGGAAAACATATTATGATTCATTCGGCTAAATTGCATGTTGGAGAAAAAAATGCCCAAATCCTGGATGCAAAGTAATGTGGATATTTATGGGAAAAGTTTTCACATACATCTTTTTTTATTCTGGATAAAACACAGCAGTTTATTACATGCAATATTGGGAACCTTTTAATAAAAAATTACAGGCTAAATATATATCTAAAACTTTTGCCTTCGAAGCTGAAATGTAAGAAGTATATCAGATATGAATCAAAGCCAAATGTCCTCACTTACCTGCCAAAGCTAGCCAAAAAGTTGATATCTTTAGAGCAAATGGTGATGGGCCTTATCCAGGAGCATTTCTGGCAGCCTGCTAGAGTGGGATATTACAACTGCTCTGAAATTACAGAGTGACTCCTGTATTTCAGAATGTTCAGAACTTTGTTTTAAATATAGTTTGTGAGCCCAATCAGTGAGTCTTTATTTCTGGACAAATCATTACTTAGAGAGGAATATATATTGATCAAATAGCAGGAAATTGAAATCTTCCCTCCTTGAAATGGAGGGTTGGAGCAAAGGAAAGATTCCCACCTGGTTTTATTTCTCAGTCAAAACTTGGCAATGTATATTTCCAAGTTAACATGTATATGTTTATATATATACTGATAGGAGATTTAATTTAATGTAAAACTACTGGAACTTGTCGCTTCCAAGTGGATTTAAAATATGCCAGTTGCTCTTCATTGTGTGTTTTGGTCATTTATAAAGGTGTATATCACTTAATGCTCACCAGTTCTTTTGCTACTTTTTTTTTTTATTTTATTCAGAAAATGTATCTGTAGTTTGGTTTAGAGAATGATCCGTCTGCTAGTAAATGTCAGAGCTGAGTACAGGATGGTGGATTAAAGTCTTCAATAGATAGTCTGGTAACAGAGAGAGGGGAGGGAGAGAGGCAGCTCTTTCTCTTAGAGAACAGTAAATGGATGCAGCAGAATAAGAGCACTTCTGGCAGCAGCAAGTGCTGCATTTTGAATACTCAGTACTGCAAATTTCTTTCTTCTAGGATATTATAGAAACTCCTGCTAATGACTGTTCTGCCTCTCCAAAACCATAGGTTATTTGGAACAGTGGTACATTGATGGATGGGCAGCTGTTAAATTCTGATTGTTGGTTACAATGAGGTACAACTTGAAGTCTGTGGTGCTTCATTTGAGGAGAGAAACAGATTTTTGTATGCCCAAATTACCCTTGTACTAGTATTCTGATGCTCTAATGTAGTGTATTCTGCATAAGAAAACTTGTTTATCTGAACAGAAATCCAAGGAATATCCTCAAATACATGTTAAATATGCCAGCAGGTTTTTGTAATGGTAGCAGATAGATTGTTCTTTTTTTCACATTTTGCTTATAAGCAGATATAATGTCTTTCCTAAATTTTCAGTTAAAATGCACATAATAAGCTTACTAATAAGGTTAAAATACAACCAAAATCTGTTGCTAGGTAACTGAGAGACAAAACAAACATTGTAACCACTGTCTTGGTGTTAATAGTATGCTACTTTTGATATCTTTATTATGTCCTGTGTGAAGTAAATGGAAAGAGAAGCTCACCTTGGTGTGCTTTACCTGTGTTGTTATTAAGTACTGACAGTGTAATGCAACCAACATTTTTCATAGCTGAGCAGCCAGAGTTAGTCACACGTACTTGACCTGAGGGGAATCCAGTCTCTCTGGATGACCAATGACAAAAATCCCATTGAGCTTCTGCCACACATGCATCTCATGGTTAGCTTTCAATTTTCATACGAGGAGTTACCAGGAATCAGTACTTCCTAAAGGTAATTTTCTTAGATATCTGACAGGTTTTAACAATAACATCCTAAACCATGGTCTACACCAGGGAGTAATCTTAGAATGGCCTGGATTGGAAGGAATCTTAAAGATAATCTAGCTCCTGGTCACCTTCTGCTAGACCAGGTTGTTCAAAACTCCATCCAACCTGGCCTTGAACACTTCCATGGATGAGACATCCACCACCACCAGGTACACGACCTGGAATAATCAAGCGCTATGCATACAATTCTCATGAAATAGAAATTTCAAAGAAATATGGAATGCCTTTAGTGCATTGGTATCTATAAAAGCCAGGGGCACATGGTTCTGCCTTTAGTGCCTTTTACTACCAGAATATTGGTCTTCAACATTTCTTTCAGCTACATATAGAACTGCTGTTAATTCCAAGGGAAAAATAAATTTTTCTTTATTATGACCTGGCTAAAACACAACCCATGCATTGATTACTTCCAGAATACTCCTTTATTTCCAACTTCCGTCCACTTTTGCCTACAGTCTGTGGCCCCACAAGCACTTGAGGTGATTGGAAAGTGAGGGGAACACAGTATGGATATGCCCTTCACTGTTTTCCACCGAGTAATATTCCTGAGCTTCTGGGTCACTCATTACAGGGGCGATGTACAGTCCTTTGCTCTTACAGGAGAGATCTCCAAACAAGCTCTGCAGTAATAAAGCATAAACATCTCCCATGGTTAAAGTTTCTCTTGACATTACTGTTATCACTGGTTACCCTGCACATTCCAGGAATAGTTTAGATTGTTTAGAAGGCAAACCACAATCACAAAAACAGCTGTGGAACAACAGTGGTATTCACTGACGTAAAACGAAATGCATGAGAGTAGAACTAATTTTAACTTTAATATGTAGTAGATACATGATTGACATAGAAGAAACAAATTAATTACATCACCAGGAACATTTGCTAGTGAAGAACTAAGGAGAAGTTCACTAAACGGATGGAGTGAATTACACTGAATAAGCATTTCCATTGCTTCTTTTTTGTTTTGTTTTTGGTTTTGCTGACATAACAGCCCTTCAGACAAAGATATTTCTGACTGAAGTATTTAATGAATTAATAACTTTTTGTATGTAACTGGAAGATGGAATGTTGAATTTATACTAATAATCTGAAATGGTATACAAAGGAAACAAATTGAAAATTATTAGAAAATAGAAAAATATATCAAGAATCTTCCAATACAGGGAAGAAATGCTTATATACTTCAACTAGAAGGAACATACTGACAAAACATCAATTTCATCCTCTGTTGCCTACAGATGATCATGTCAGATCATATCAGATCTCATATAATTCCTTTCATAAAATGACCAGTTACAGGTAACTCCTTTGGGGTATGGTCAGTGAACCTATAAAGTGGTCACAAGGCAACAGAACGGCCAAAAGAACCAATTCTGCTCTTTCCCACTCCCAGTCTCCTTTTTTCTACTCCTGATGCCAGCTGCTTTGTGATGGCCTAAGTGTTAGTATTAACTGAAGTACCTAATGTATTTCACCCTAAATGCTAACATAAAAAGGAGGAAAACTGTACCCACACTTACACTGAGGTGTGAAAACATTGCATAAAACAAGGTCTATGTCTCAGAGAAATTTGCCTCACAATTTGTTGTTCAGCTTCTGCATATATTAAATTTTTATTCACTGTATGGGTGCACCAAGCATTAGAGGTACAACCAGTGCTATGACATCATGTGGCAAGAGTTTGTGGAAAAAGGGCTGTTGGTGATAAATATAGACATTTGCTCATGTCTCAAGGGCTCAGCTGGTATCCCACTTGATAAGTGAGTCTCTAAATGTGAGTGATGACGCAGGTCAAGCCTCACATTTCTGCTCAGAAGTGTAGATGGCATTTGCAGTGATCATTGTGCTCAGGGCCAGGTGATGATACCAGGAAAGAAAGGAGGGGTGTGGGGAATCTACAATGCTGTTTCCTCTGGAAAAAAAAAAAAAAAAAAAAAAAAAAGTTAATAATGTGGTAATAATGCTACATAGACAAACTTTATAATGTGTATGATGGCTAGAAAGGTTATCTTCTCTGTTTTTAAAAACCTTGTGAGCTATAAAAGTGTTCACGATGTCTACTTTTTCTGTTAGTTACAGGAAATCAATCACCTTCTCTCCCTTTCATGTTGGTTATTGGCAATTTAGGGTCAAGGAAAGTACATACTTTGGCTAAGACTAAGAGCAGAACACAGTTCTGACAAGGACAGACTGTGAAGGAGGTAGGGGAAATGGGCAATAAAGAAATACCAGAAGCAGGAAATCACCGCTCACAATTACAGGAAATATTATTAATAGCTTAATCTTGATAACAACTGGAAACATAAAATAACTGTGGTAGAGAAGAAGGTGCAATATTGCCTACCCTTGAAGTGAAAAAAATACTCCGATGAGGTAGCAAGCAGCCAGCACTACCATGTGTGGCCTCACAATCGAAAGACTTAGAAAACAGGCTGATTCCATGGGAGAAAGTGTCATCCCCTCTATCCTCCACAACCTTGCAGTACACACCTCTCCCTGCCTTTCTGCTATCAATGAGCAGCAAAAGGAGGAATCATCACTTTGCAGCTAGAACCAAGTGTCACAGAAAAACCACATTTCATCATTCATGCTTTGAGAGTCATGGAGTAGCATGTAATTACATTTACCAGCTTTGTTGTTCCCCTGCCAAGTCCTTCCTGTGGGAAAAGACTGTGGTTATGTGCTACATAACCAGCTCAGCAAGTCATGTCAAATCCCTGATGAAACGTAGGGAGAGAGCTTACCTCATCACAATTAAAAACCTGCTCTGTTTCCATTTATGTAGCACAGAGCTAACTGTTACGGCAAGGTTGGATCACAGCTGTTTAACTCCACTGTCTTAACATGAAAAAATAACACAGGTAGAGCCATTAGAGAGGAGGGATGACATCAATTCATCCTGACTGATGTCCTAACCTGCGTAAATAATTAAATCTTTCCTTAACATACTTTACCATATCTGAGTGTACAATATGGAATTATTTTTTCTGATCTGAATTTTAAAAGTTCTAATATAACAAGAGATGATTTTTAAAAAGCATTTATAACAATGAACCTGAACCTGAAATATTTTTCACTGGAGAAATCAGGGACAGATACTCTGCAGTTAGCAGATTTAAACTGGTAACTCCAGTAAGAATGGAATCTTTATTTACACTGAAATATAAATTAGTGTTCCTGAGGCTTCCAGTGAGTATCAACAGAATTTTTAAAATAGGATTTTAGCAATTTGAGAGTTTCAGTATTTATTCAAGTGTAATAGAAGCATTAACATTGTTGCAAAGAAGCACTGCTTGTTAAAGCTAAATTATATTTATGTGAAAATAAACATTCTTCAAGTTGTGATTTATAGGTAAGCACAATTTTATGAAAATTAGGCATTAATCAATTAGTAAGTCAGAGGGAGAATCTCAAATTCAGTCAGTTTACTATATCAGACCTGGACATAAAGGGTTTTGTGCATGTCTATCTGAATTTGATCTAAAATCTCTATAGGAATTTTAGTATATCTAATCTTACGGTATCTAAAGCAAGTTTCTGATACTGCATGGTATGAGTCATTACTAATCCATTGAAGACAGGGATTAAAACAAGAAATAAAATATGATGATGGGGAGAGACAACTAAAAATTATTTTAAGAAACTGCTACACTGAAAGAAACTTGCTAGTGGAGTACTTCAAAGATCCATCTTGAGACTGACTTTAATATTTTCATTTATTACACCAGCACTAGGTGTGCTACTGACTTAAAAGATCCACAGCTGAGCAGCATTATAGAAGATTTTTAAAATATCATATGGGAAACATCTGAAGAGTAGAGGCAGAATTGCTTTTGTGACACTCTGAAATTCAACAGTGCAAAGTGAAAGGGCATCCACCCGCTGGCAGGTCAGTATTTCTGTTACTAGCAGAATCTCAGCTGTGGGAAACCATCAGGTCAGGAGACCCACAATGGTATCCAGAGGCAGAATCATTGTAGTTTCTGATGTGATGTAACTTTCAAAAGGACAAATAGGATTCTAGAACACAGTAGGTGAGTACATATCCAAAATAAATATTCCTTTTAGAAGGGACTTGTGAAACTTAATCTGGAATACTGTATACATTTCTGTTCACTGTTGCTTAAGGATGTTCACTGGAAGGAGAGCAAGGAGGAATTAGAATGACCAGGGCATAGGTGGCTGTCTAACAAGAGGAGACAACTGGTCTTGGCTTGCATTACCTAATGAAGGTTGAGAAGGGATCCCTAAAAATACATCACAGATTAAATACTAGGAAGTAAGAAGAGCTCCTTTGGTTAAAGGTAGCATTGGCCAAAAAGAAATGGATACGAACTGGCAACAAATAAATTTAGTCCTGACTCACAGCCTTGTCTTTCAGATATGACATAACTGCAAATAGTTTTATGAAAGGATCCTGGTAACAAAATACTTGCAGCACCATGGTGAAACCAGTGGCCTATGTATGTGAGGACCATTATAGTTTAATTATAATAGAGGACTATAGCATGGTAAAGACTTTGATCTTAATGTGCTATCAAATCTTATTCCACTTCTTTGTTCCATTTTTGTCTGTTTCCTGGTTTGCCTTTTTTTTTTCCCCTTGGGTTTTTTGTGGAGCCACAGTATGCACTGCAAAGAAAGCAGAATCCCCAGCCAGGGAAACAGTAACACTTCTGGAGAGATGGGACACAAACCAGAGGCAAGTAGGAGCCCGTAACCTCATTTTGCAAAGCACTACTCCAAATCCATTTTCAGCAGCTTTGATCGGGGTTAAAATTATTGTGAAATTCACATCAGGGAATTTGGAGAATGAAGATTATAAACAAACAGCTTTTGATTATTATCTAAGAGAATCAATAGCTGTCCTTGCCCAGGCGAGAGAACAAAGACATTTCTAAATAAACAAGATTATTATGAATGCAGTTGGTAATTAGGGTGTGCAGCATCGAGTTACTTAACATAAAAACACTAGTTAGGATCAACAGTAATCAAAAATAAGAAAGAACTAATAAGAGTTAGTCATAATATATCATAAACAAAATGTTGAGTTTTTCAGTTCAAAAATACATGTGAATCTTCGGATCAGAACTTCTAAAGGATAAAACTTGCTCCTTTCATATGTATCAAAGCAATATATGGGATAAATAAATAAGTTTTCCTAATCTGTGATCTGATTGCTATATGTCATAAAAACTTTGATTTAATTTTTGTCAGTTTTTTCTTAATAAATTTGTGATCTGTTTCAAATGGCTAACTAGATTTTTTCCCAAACCAAAATGCACTCTTCCCTATATTATTAGTGTTGAAATGTAACCTAAAAGACAGGCTTTACAAATGGTCTTTTGTAGTCAAGTAATAAATTCTGCCACTCACTCAATTACCTTTATTTTTCTAACCAAGAGAAAACGTCTGAGAAGAACAGTTCAATTATAAGTATCAATTTAAACTATTACTCAGCACATCTCGCTTTTATATTCATTTAAGTAACATTTGTCAATCTACTCATGATTTATCTCTTGTAATATATGTAACTTCTTAATTTTCTCGTTTTTACTATTATAACAGAGATCACTTGTTTATCCCCTTTTCAGCTTGAGCTCAAAGAAGAGAAAAAAAAATCTAGCATTTAATTGTATGTTGGCAGTTTGTATCACTTTCCATCTTTCTTCTGTAGATGAAATAATGCCCAGAGCTTGCAGAAAAGGTACAATTAGTTAAATTATTTTCATTCTTGAAAATAAAGGCACCTTTTTTTCCTAAAAGCCATATGAATCCCTGGCATTTATGTGGAGTCACAGAATTTGAAATGGTTTTATTCATCTAATCATGGTAAGTTATGAGCCATAAAGATTATGTGTCACATTGAACAGGCAATGAACTAGCAAAAATCAAATCCATTAGAAGAAATCATCCTGTTTAAAACAGCTCACATTATCTATAAGTAATTGTTGCTTCTGCATTTATAGAAATGTGCTATGTTGATGTGATGTTTGATACTAAATATTTGACATCTCTCCAGGTGTAATTTGAGTTCCAAACGTTTAAGGAATGCAGATGCTAATAGCTATTGAGGTCAAAGAGCACCATCGATCAACCAGTGTATTCAAACTCACATTAATACCTTTACAGTTTTTTCATCTAGTCCCTACTTTCTGACTGACTTCTATTAAGGGAGAATTACGAGAAAATTATGCCTAGTTCTGGGCCATCATACTATTGTCTCCTAACCACACAACAACTAGAATGTCAAAGTCTAAGTTTATTATTGCAATGAAAATAAACTGGCCATTCATAATGGCTTATACTCATGTTCGATACCACCTTCCTTTAGCCTGCAGCCATAAACTGCCCAGATTTTTTCTTCTTCCTTCAGGGCCTAAGCCACCACTCTGTATTTCTTTCACATTTTCCTCTTATTCTTATGCAGTCTTAAAATCCACCTCTCTCTCCTCCAGTCTGTTTGTAAACAGAGGTGAGTCAGGGCGGGCTGTGTGTGGTGGGAGTCACTGCATGGTGCCACGTTATGTGCAAATATGTGGAGAAAATGTTCCTTTGACCTCGGTTACCTGGAGTGCGTGAATTCCTATCAGACGCTCTCCAGTGAGGACCTAGCCACGGATATTTGCAACTTAGCAGCACTTTTAGCTTAGATAGGAAGTGTCCGGTTGGACAGGCGCTCCAACAGCGAGGAGGCTGGCCTTAAGGCGGGGAAGAGGCTACGGAATGAGATTAATACGTATCAAATGAGAAAAACATCTAGAAGGCAGTGAAGGTATTTGCGAAGCAACAGGCGGCTGGCAGCAAACACGGGGAGCGCGTTCTGCCTCTCGGGAGACGGGGCTGGCTCCATTTTCTCCGCTCGGGGACGCTTTGCGGGGTGACTCCGACCCCGGGGCGGGCTCTGCCCGGGGCAGCGGGGCCCAGGCGCGGCGCNCGGGGCCCTATGGGATCCCTCCCCTCGGCGGGGCCTGTGGGATCCCTCCTTCCCCCCCGGCGGGGCCGTGCGGGCTCCGGGGCGGTCCCGCCGAGCTCTCCAGCTGCAGGGCCAGGGCGGTCCCGGCCCGCCTCCCGTGACAGCGGTGACGCCGTTAACGGGACTCGGCCTTCTTTTTCTTGCCTCTGGTCACAGCCTTCTCTCAGGCATCCATCCGCCTGCCCCGGCGTGGGTCTCCTCCACGGGCTGCAGGATCCCCGCGTCCCTGTGAGCCTCCATGGGCTCCAGGGTAATCTCCGCTCCGGCTGGAGCACCTCAGCCCCCTCCTTCTTCGCTGACCCTGGGGTCTGCAGAGCTGTTGCTCTCACACGTTCTCACTCCTCTCCGAGTACAATCACATTTGCACAATAACCTTTTATCTTCTTAAATCTTTTACCAGAGAGGCGGTGCCACTATTTCTGATGGGCTCAGCCCTGGCCAGCGTTGGGTCGGTCCCGAAGCCGGCTGGAATTGGCTCCATCGGGCATGGAGGAAGCCTCTGGCAGCTTCTCACAGGAGCCCTGCCTATAGCCCCCCCAAAAGCTGGCAGTGCAAACCCAATACTTGTGTCTGTCTTTGAAAAGTGAGTCAAGTGAAATTATAGAGGACATACAGGCACTGCCTCTGAATTTCCGTTACTGACTGAAGATCGATTAATATTGCAAGTGTTTTTTTCAAATCTTTTAGGTTTTCTATCCCTTGCATTTCAGGGGACTTAAAAATAGGGTACTACAGCGCTGATCATGCGGCATAAACAGCTATCAAAGAAATATCAGAATAAAGGAGCTACCTATTGCTCTTCAAGCTTTGGTCAACATAAACTAGGAAAGTATCATAACAGAGTTTTTCTCATGCTATGAAAAAAACTTCTGTCACTGTCATCTCTGTATTATGTAAACCTTAAGGAATCTGTTTTGGCTTTTCTTCTGTTTTCATATACCTATTTCAGCTAAATTGTGTATATTTGTGTTTTCAAAATAGACTAATATGCAAGTATTAATACCTTAATTAGAGCCTGGATTGCTTGGCTATCTGAATCAGAGAAAATTACACTGGGGTTAACAAGACTTTAAGTACAAAAAAGATAAGTGAAAATTCTGAAAGTTTAGAGTCGTGGCTAAAAGCATGGACATAAATGCAGGCCTGGCGGTTCCATTGACACTTGCCCAGCATGAGTTACAAGTTTGACTTAGCTGATCTCACACATCTGAGGAAATTAAATGAATTAGTGCAGTGCTTTGGCAAATCACATTCAAAAGCAAATCGGAAAGAAGATCCAAATAATATCATCTACTCTGGTCATGCACAGTTATGTGTCTCCATGAGCAGTGTGTCTCTGAAATGTATTGCTTGGACTTGGGAGGGAGGGTGCAGTCCTAAAAGAGGCACAGCGCAGTCTGCTCAACCGAAGTGCCTGAGCAGTCTGTGCAGGAGGACGGTGCCTCTGGAGACCTGCAGAGGGAGATGTGATCCTCCAAAATGAGGGGTTTCTAGCTGAGCCTTTACTGTGTAAGAAATTTCATAGGAAGATGCTTGGGTTATAAAATAATTAGGTGTACAACATTCCTAGAAAGAATAAGCTTTTCTTTTTAGTTCTCAGTGGTATACAGAGATACGAACTAAACTTAAATGCTTTGGGTACTATTTTTAGAAGCAGTATCTCATCCTACATCTAATCCCTGAAAGACTCCAGCTTTTTTTGCTAGCCTGAGCCAGGAGCAAGCAGAATGTATTTCCTTTAACCCTTCTCCTGTTCCTTCCTAAAATGCTGATATTTCAATTATTTTCATCAAAAAACACTTCAGAGGGTGTTAAATTAGGATTTATAAACAAGATTACTGAGCTTTCATTTTGATGTCTGTATTAATACATATGTGTGGGTCTCATTTGCAGAATCTGACTAGTCACCATCTGGCAGATATTTGAGTGTTCCTAAGTTAGTTATTTTTTGAGAAAGCTGAATATCCTTCCTGCATAAATATTCTCTGCCTGTCAAATAATGAGTCCAAGTATATTCCAAATATGCAGTACTGAAGGTTTGGAGGGGGAGTCTTTAGTTTAACAGAGAACACTTTGTACACCAGTATACAAAGCATTTTTATATTGGGGGTCAGGTCTCATGCTTTCCTTGCGTGGGACTAATGAGACGTGTTCAATTTCGTATATTCAGATCTTCCATTTCATGAGTTACAGTTTTCTTAGTGTTAGTTTTAAGTTTTTGTCATCCTCAGGAGTGATGCTATGGAGCAATGATTGCAACAAGCGCTAAAAAGATGTCGTTGATACATCTGACTTGGCAATAAATGTTAATTTGGGTGCATTTTTATAATTTATTCTGTAAAAGCGAATTGCAATTTTCTTCCTGTCATTACTTTTTAAATTTAATCAAACAACATAGTGCAATATTTCTTACTTTCTTTACAGAAGGCTCCCTGATACTTTATTTAGCAGTCAAATTTGTTATTTTGGGTTGAAAATCAGCTCACAGATTAAGAAAGATACATTTAGGTGTCTTATGGGAACGTCACTACAGATCTATCACTACAGTCACTACAGATCTGTTTTTCTGTTCAGTGGAGATGTCTACAGATATTCGACCTAGCCTGTGCCTCTGGTGGCAGAAAGGGCCAGGTTTCCTCCAGCCCCGTGCATTGTTGGCCAGGCCTGTGTGAGATGTGTTTCATACCTCACTTCTGACACTAAATCATTGTTCCTGAGAAACTGAGTCACGTTTCATTTGCCTTACTGCCTGTGGCAGGAACTTACTCCCCAAGTTCTTAAGCAGACACTTACATTTAGGTCTTTTGCTCTGCAGATGACATTCCTGCTGGCAGCCTGCGATGTTCAAAGCGTGGATGTGAAGATGTGAGCTCTGACGGGTGTTGAGATCCTGCCCAAGTGAACAGTAGGGGATAGAAATATATTTAGGTGATTAAATCTGGTCACAGGCATCTTGAACAGAGTAATGGAATAGCCTTACTTTTCTTTTGACCAGCTTGCTTTCTATATAAAAATAAATAATTCTAAGATTTTGATTTCTAGCTCGTTTGCTCCCTCTAGCCAGATCTGTTCATCTGCAAAAGCATAAGTCAAGCACAATATGGAGAAAATTTTGAAGAGCAGGCTCCAAACCTTTGAAAATACATAAATGACCCACTGACAGACATTGATTTTTTACATAAATGGGTAAAGAAAAAATTCTTTTTCACTTCTATGTTAATCTTCACTAGATACCAGGTTTCATTCACATATCTTTTTCGTGTAGATTAAAACAGTATTTTGCTTAATGAAAAGTAATCCTTGGAAGTACTGGAAATAAGGAAATAAAGAAGAGTATTAATATAGATTCAAAATTTACCGTATAAGGTGTCTTTTGCAAATTTACAATGAACAGAACATGAATTACAACGTGCTTGGCATATTAACAACCATATCGAGAAAGATATTGTTAAACTGTTTTGTGGTATTTCTGGTAAAATACTTTATAACAATATTTTAATAGGCAAAAGAAGTAGCACGCTCTCGGTGTGCATAATTTATTTACAGTTCTTTCCCCACGTATTTATTTGATAAAATACAGTCAGTGAATGTTAGATAGCAAATCGCAGCCCATTCCAGCGTTAACATTCCTTGGCAATCATGTTGCAATGAACCCTCACTACAAGAGAGAAATACACATAAATCCTCAGATTCAAGTTACTCATTTGACCATTAATAAAAAATATTTTAATAATGCAGAAAATAATACAGAAAAGGAACAGGAGCTTGTTATTTAAGTAGAAGAGCTTGGATTTAATTTTCTTAAACAAAAAAAAAGAACAAATAAAAGTAGTTTGGCTCAATTTTGTAATTGTTCCTGTTCTTTTACCATACATCAAAATTCTCAGTATTGTATTACAAACTGAATTACAGAATGACGTCCAAATTCAACAAAACAACAACAGCTATGTGATATACTGGCTGTTCTCAGGGCCAATTTTGAGGAAGGTTTTCATCATGAGTGTGATGGACTGCTGGTCTGAGTATTAAGGTGTCATAAACTGGTTACAGAATATATAGCTTTGCACTTCAAAACCCAGAGAAGGTATTTGAATTTTTTTTTGTGAAGACTAGGCATTTAAACTATATTTAATAGAAAAAAAATCAACACAAAAAGTGATTTTTTCACAAGTGCTCTTTTTTCCTTAGGCAGTTTAGCATTCTTGAATATAGTTTTAGGTGAGTAACATCATAATTAATACATGAATGAGGAATGTTAGTAGATACTAGTGAAAGAAGGCAAAAAAGTTCCATTTTTAATTTCTTGACTGGTGAAGATTGACCACAAAATACTCAAGCAGTGTAGGATTAGACCCAAATATGCAGTCAGTGCCACTTTTCCATGTTACTCAGGATTGGTAAATCATGAAGGGATGAGCATGCTTTAATTTACAGCAAATGAAGGGAACCTGCTTTATTGTCAGTCTGTGATTGGGTCTGTTAGGAGGCAGAAACATAGTAATTACATAGAATGGAGACTGGTTCAATTTGAAGAAAAGAAATGTTTTGATGCATTTGGTAGTTGAACTCTTAGGCTCCCAAGTGGCCAATGATGACCAATCGCAGGCACTCCAGGTGGCTGCCTGGTGCCCTCTAAGGCCTGTGCCATAAACCTTCATGGTAACGAATTTCAGCGTATAACTGGAACTGCAAGGAAAATCCACATTAGGAGGTATGGAATATAAATTTCATCTTTCTTCCCCTACAAGCAAACAGAGCACACATGGTTGTACTTCGTGACAAAACCAAGTCAGTATTTAAAAAAAGGATTATTAAATTACTTTACTTATGTGGGTAGCTGGGAAAGGTGGTGGGTAAAATATTTAGCAAAATTATTCTCCTGTTTATACATAGCACTATCAAGTGGAGATATATAGTGGGAAATAGCCAATATATTAACAGCATCTCCTGTGTAATGCCGTATATATATATATATATTTAAAAATCATAGAGAATCCTGAAGGGAGAAAAGACTGTGTCTTTACAGCATGAATGATCTCCTAGACATGTGCAGGGACAGGAGAACAGGTGCACTTCTGAATGGGTTTAAGCCAGCATTAATCATGTGGATGTTTCACAGAATAGGATAGAGAAATGTGAAGCAAAGGAGAAAAGTTCACAGAAAAGATACAAGGAGCTGTGAGCCTGAGGAATTTTAAAAAGATGTGAGAGGAAACCAAAATGCAAAAAGCACGGACCAAGTGACAGAAGATGATATGCAGTTCAGGAATGTTGCATAGCTTAAAGTGAGTGATTAGAAAGCAAATTCAAGTGTTTATCTTTTCAGAAGGAAATGGTAGATTGTGTCAAGAAAGAAACTGCAAGATTTTTTAAAACTTAACAAAGAGTAAAGATGTTCATTTTTTTACTTTTGTTCTTTATTCCTGGATCATGGTCTGTAGCACCATCAGTTGAAGAAAGAAATTCTGCTCCAAAACCAAGTTTAAAATAGGGGATTTTTGTGAGCATTGAGGAATCTTCTAGCAATTACTTCTAATGTTTTAGACAGAGATAGTTTAAAAGAGCACTTCAGACTGTACAGGCTATTTGAAGAATAGTCTATGTTCCCTTTTAGGGAATTAGGTAGTGAAACACTGATTCTGGGAATTCTAAAAAATGTGTTTTCTTTTTTCATTCAGAATTGGGTTGCTAATCATTTAAATCAGCATTTCAAATATACAGTGAAGGTATAACTTCATTTGAACTATAAAAATGTAATACAAAATCCCTCATTTGACTTTTCTTAACACCTGCAGTAGAAGTTCATGGAGTATAACGTGCTGGGGTACAACCATTAATAGATACAAGAAGCTCTTTTCAATTATGAATCTTTTCCCCCATGCAAATACAGGCATAAATAGTTAGTTATAATGGCAAAGAACTCTCCTCCTTATTCAGTCTCTAGTCTTCAAATAGGAGACATTCAGTCCCATTTGCCCATACATGTCCTTTGTATCCCTTCTGCAACATAAACATGTCCTTCTACCCAAATTGACTGTACTTGTCTGGAGTTCACTGAAATGTGACATATCTATAACACTTTTTCAAATCTTCTCATATGTTTTAGGCTGGTAAAAGCAGTCTCAGGCCCTAAAGAGGTTTCAGAGTGCTAGCTAAGCCTTGCACTCTATTGCTTTTTCATCCCTGCTCTCTATGTGTCATTGAGAGGTGTAGTACTATTGAGATCTGAAAATGCTGTCTAACTGTGCTGGCAGCCACCTAAGGTAGAGGGTATGTGAAATTCTAGGGGTACAAACTCATCTCCTCACTATCTTTTAAAAGTTCTGAGTTGGTGGGAGTACTTTTAGAACACCCAGCTGGATCAGAAAGCCTGAAAGAGACATTTGTAACTTCACTGGAATTCAGCTGTTAAATCTTTCCTTGTTATTAGGGTTCAAAACAGTATGGCAGCAATAAACTGCCTCAAAGGTTTTAGTGGTACAAGATCAGTTGTAGATTTTTGTGCTGTAAAGCTGAATTATTTAGTGGATCATCAGGGATTTTGATACAGTTTTTGGACTCAGTCTCTTATCCCAAGAGCACTTGTATTACCATGTCATGCCTGTGAACCCACTGTAAAGACACAGGCTGGGGGCACTGACCACCTCTCCAGGAAACCTCTTCCGGTGTGTGACCACACTCAATAAAGAAGTGCTTCCTAATGTCCAGTCTAAAGCTCCCTGGCACAATCTTGAACCATCCCATGTGTCCCATCACTGCACACCAGGGAGAAGGGATCAGCACCTTCCTCTCCACTTTCCCTCCTTGGGAAGCCACAGAGAGCAATTTCTCTCATACTCCTTTTCTCCAAACTGGATGAGCCCAAAGTCTTCATTGTTCTTCACAAGACATTGCTCTCAGCCCTTTCACCAGCTTTGTTGCCCTCCCCTGGACATGTTCAAGGACTTTCACATCCTTCTGAAATTGTGGGGCCCAGAAATGCACACAAGGCTCAAGGTGAGGCCAAGGTTAATGAGAAGCTAATAAGTCATGCCATAAATATATGAATATATTTGTGTATGCAAATAGGTTTTGGTGCACATACATGCAATATTTCCAAAGCTTGGTATATATATATTGATGAGAAAAACTGACCAACAGTTAAAATCTGAACACAAAAATATGAACAAAAAAGCTGAAATTGCTAAGAGAAGAAGTGTTATATGGCTAAAAAGGCACAGTCTCTTAACTAAAGAAGAGAACAGCTATTGCTAAAGACCTGTCCATAAAGTGGACAATGGATCAATGAAAGAACTATAAGTGGCACCATTAAGGACAAAATAATCAATTTATTGGAAGCAAGGGAAGTGAATGCAGTAGTATGACTTTATTCTTCAGTAAAAATTGTGGACTCATTAATAGCGAAAGTCCCTGGGACAAGCACAGCACAGCTAGCTGGTCAGGGAGGAGATTGTCCTGCTCTGTTCTGTGCTGGTGCTGCCTCACCTCAAGTTCTGCGTGCAGCTTTGGATGTCACAATATAAGAAAGACATAAAGCTATTGGAGAGTGCCCAAAGGAGGGCTATGAGAATGGTGCAGAGCCTGGAGGGGAGATGTGTGAGGAGCAGCTGGGATCACTTGGTCTGCTCAGCCTGGAGGAGACTGAGGGGAAATCTGCAGCCTCCTTGTGGGGGAAAGCAGAGTGACAGGCACTGATCTCTTCTCTCTGGTGACCCGTGACAGGGAATGGCCTAAAGCTATGTCATGGAAGGTTTTGGTTGGATATTAGAAAAAGGTTCTTCACTCAGAAGTTGGTTGGGTACTGGAATAGGCTCCAGATAAGTGTAAAGAGGTACTAGATCTATGAGTACTGGTACTAGTTCTAGCCTGCATAGATAGGGAAGGGAACACGAAAAAGTCCAAACATTTTTAAGAGCTGGAGAAAGTGCCCTAAGTTGAAAAACTCAGCTTAAATCTGTTTATTATATAGTTTGAGATTAATTCATTACAGAATCTGAATGCCTTGCCAAAGCAAAGATTTGGAGATATTTGTATAGTGTTTGGAATCTCACTCTCAAGAAATGCTTAATCTCTCTCCAGGTCACAAGTAGCATTCTAGAGACAGTTTACAAAACTTCACTAACTGGTTTTCATCCCAGACAAGCTTCTGAATGGACAGAAACAGCTGGTTGCAATAAACATTTAGTGTCAAATTGGCTGGCCAACCCTTCATCCTTAGGTGGCACTACAAGGATTACTTCAGGATCTATGCAATCTTTATCTAATCCATACGGCAAAAGTTTGTGGTCACCAGCTTCTCTGAGAATTCTGCACTCGCATACAAAACAGGAACAAGAAAAGTTTGCTGGTTACTTCTGTCAAAGAATTTGCAATGAAAAGGCTATTTTCCCTCCACAGCTATGCTGTTTTAATCTTTCCAGCTCTGACGTAACATTAGAAGGACAATCGAGCTATCTGGGCAAGTAGCCACTTGTAAGTCCCTCCCTGGGCAGTGCCTAAGTTTTGTTTCGTTTAAAAGGCCTCCATAAATGACAAAACAGGATTTAATGGCTACGAGGTGACACCACTATGAGAATGGTTTCTGATTAGAGCTTGTTGTCAAAGGAATGATGACATCTTAATCTCCTTCAAGACTTTGGAAGCCCTATTAAAATATATCCATGAGCTGAACTGAACTACAGGTTTAATAACAGGGAGGATGACTGTAAGATAAAGGCTTGTATCCAGCCAGTGCCCATACTGCAGGTTCCTGTGTTAAACCTTAAACTGCATTTCTTTGAAACATACAGTTATAAACTGTGAAAGATTTAATATTATAAACATGGGAATGTAAGATGTTATGGATAATAAAAATAAAAATAAATTAATATTGAAATTATAATTTCCCTTGTGACTCAGACCTGGGTGTGTTTGTAAACGAGTGTTTTTAATGACAGCCTGGGCAATTGCACCCTCTGGTGTGCACACAGCATGGCCTGTAAACACCTAAAGTCGAGTTTGAAACAGAGGTACATGATCATTTGGGGGATAGATTCTCGAGAATGGATATGTTTTCAAGGAAAATTACCAATGTATCTACAACACTAGCAACTTTAGTTTATAATTTTAACTGGAATATTCTCAAATACATTCTTCTTTCATGTCATAGGATGACACCAGTAATTCACATCATATTTCTTTGCAATAAGAGTGCAAAAGTCATAGTAGTTATTCAAAGGACTGAATTATTATTTTGAGTGTACATTTAATACTGCAGTCCTCTGAAACAAAAGCGCATATTTCTCAAGTGCACTGGGAATGGCACTGTTCTCTTACCTTTACCTGTTTGGCTAGAATATTACAAGTACAGGTGAATGAATCCAGGTCATGAGCTCATTGTGCTCCAAAACTAGGTGTGCATATCTGTCTTGTATTATTGGAAAAGCTATTGTAAGTTTACAGTACAAAACCTTAGCAAATACAGAGTAGAATTATTAAGGCTGAAATATGCTGCGCTTTTTTTTTTTTTTCCTAAGAGTTATAAAAGTGTTGGAATTAAGGCAATACATCAGAAAAGGTGAGAAATCTTGAAGTCTTCAGTCTAGACCATGTTGTGTAAGCCGTCCAACCTCTAGCCCTTTTTTCTTCCAACTTAAAAGTTCCCCAGTTTAAGCAAGCCAAACGCTACCGCTGTGGGCAGATGGTAGGGAGAACATTGCTACAAAACCTGCCACTCAAAGTGTAACAGATGACTGTAGCTACAGAAAATTGTCCCTTTGTTCATTTTGCTAATGAGTGTCCTCATTGCCGCAGGAGCCGGAATGGTTAATGAGCTGCCGTTCCCGGCCGCGGCAGGCGGTGGCGCTCGAGCTGAGGCTGCCCGGCAATGGCAAAGGGCGGAGAAAAGGCCGGGAAAGCTTTTTGTGCTTTTCGTGTCCTCGCCTTAAAACGGGACAAGATCGTGCTTGCACTGGCGTGCCGTTTCAAACTTACTCACAGGATTAATTTAAGTCTTTTTGTTGTTTATTTTATGTAAAGGTTCTTCTTCGAGCATCTGCTGTTGATGCTCAAACACAGCCAGAGCCGAACAAATACTTAAGCCTTTTAAGAGCTCCAAGTTACTTTAAAGGTCTTTTGAAATGCTAAGGTTGTTTTGCGGTGGTTTAGAGCTGGCCACTGCCAGACTAGAGTGTCAGCTAATTACCTAAATGTCACATGTGCTGTTTTCTTAACACTTCTGCTTTCCCTGCAAGGTGTTCGGCTGTCTACAGGATCTGGTAAAAGTTTTCAGTAAAAGCATGCACTCTCACAGTTATCCCAGAGGAATAATTTTAAATCTGATACTGCAGAAACACTGTGTAAAATGAAATATTAATTAAGTATTTCACTAGAATGTATTAAAAAATATTACATTATTAAAAATAACATTCTTCTTACTCACACTTGTCTTTATGTAAGCTGCTACTGTTTCTTCAGTACGAGAAGGGAAACCACAAACTGATATGAATTAATTTGCAAAGCACTTGACATTTTATTTACACAATTTCTTATGAAATCAATAAGAACTCTGCAGCCAAAACTTTATGTACGCTGGTCATTTCTTCTAAATTTGAGACAAAAAAAAATGTCTTTTTCAAAGAAAAACAAGTACTTATGAACTATATTTTATCCATCATTACACTAAGTTTATATGCCATTTCATACACTTGAAATTTAATTTTAAAAGGTCTTTAAGATTTTTTGTTTGGAGTATTTTTTTTTAAGTTCATATTTTTACCAAACAATGCAAATAATATCCTGAATTTTCCTTATCAAGCAAAGCTACTGTTATGTTTCTCCTCTTTTGTGTTAATATTTTAAATGGTTTGGGGAGTTAGTTAATATTCTGGTATTACTATAAAGATCTGTGCCAGCTCTGAAAGCTTTTCTATAATTTTAAAAGAAATATGTGGCAGTAAAATCTAGACAGCCATAAGACAATATATTCAAATGTTTTCAATAGCTTTGAAACCAACAAGAAAAAAAGAGTAGCTATCCCAATAAGCTTCAGTTGCATAAGAAGTCTTTTCCATAATGGACGTGGCAAGATTTAAACAAAGGACACGCATAATAAAAATGTAAATGAGTTTGCTTTACTAAAACTATAACTTTAAAGTCTTTTGTTGCATGTTATCCTGGAACCTTCTTACAAGGTAATCACTGTTTGCATAGAGATTTAAACCGTAGTCTTCAATAGCATTAAACCCCTGCACGGTCTATGTGTGACAGGCATGCAAAGCCATGTTAATGTTCAGAATATGAATTGCCTCTGGGTGGCTCCGACACCAAGTAGAAAACCAACTGTGTTGATATCAGAAGGCCTGATGGACTCCATGCGGCTCCCAGCCTGAAAACTTCACCGCTTTGACATGTGATGTGCTCCTCATGACACTGGCAGCACTGTCACTGAGAAATGACACAAAGGCAACAAGCCCCCCTCCTTAGCCATGCACTTTGCAACCCCCTGGTGTTGCCTGTCCACAGTCCCTCCTGCCTGCCTAGTTACGGACAGCACTTCATAAACACGGGGGGAAGTGTGGGTGGATAGGCCCCAGCTGCCTTCCTGGACACAGCCTCCATAATAAATTGACCTGAATGATGAGGGCACACAAACAGTATGATATGCATTATTCCTGTCAATAAAATGTCCCCATGTGTTATGGGCTTTGTATATAATGTACTGCAGCCTTTCTTCTAGCGGGGACCTATTTAGAGTCTCGACTTTTTTCTATTCATATTATGACTCTGTAATAGAATTCAGAAATTATATGATACTGTGTTGTATAATATTACACCAGTGCCGTGTATTTAAATCCCTGATTCCTTCCTTATAAATTCAAGCATCACAATCTTTCAGGTTGTCTTTGAACACGACGAGCATGAAAAAAAAAAAGCTTGAGAAAGAGAATGAGTCTTTTAAATTGCACAATGAGGCTTCTCATCTTGAAAATTCTCTGAAACATACAGAAAAAGAAAAATAGTTATTAGGCAAAATTTTAAACTGATATCAGGTCGAGATGATTAGTTTAAAGGCATGTAAGAAATGTCACTAAAGTTGGAATTATTTGAGCTTCAGAGCTTATTTCTGGACTGTTGTCTTTTTCTGGTATCAAATGCTAATTTTGTATGTATTTGTAGCGAAATTCATACATACTTATTCTAATTCTAATGCATATATTTACATATTTTTAGATTATGACAAAGGAATATTTGCTGTGGCTTTTGAGACTCCTAATATTGCCTGGCAATGTGACTAGCCTGCTTATTTTGTGACAGATATATACTGTAAAGTTACTGATACAGAAAAATGCCATATGTTTAAAAAACTTGTGTTTTTAAGTTACATTCTACTATTTTATCTTTAAAATATTAAAATCTACTTTCTCCCTAGAGTAGTTTTTGAGCTTCTGCAAAAGGTACATTTCTTCCTATAATTAGTTTCGTGTTTCTGGGAAAGTTTGTAACAGAATCGGTTTCTCTCAAATAAGCTAGCACTGCCTTTAATACCTGTGCTTTATTATAGTTTTTAAAAGAAGGTGTTTTTCCAGATACAATATACAGTCCTTACCTGCAGGATACTTCTCATATATTGCCATAGTGAAACATTTAATGGAGGACTAGAAACCATGGCAACAGAATCAAAATTGGCTGTTTAGCTTTGTTATGTCCATACAGGTTAGACTCAGTATCACCTTCAATAGTGGCTAGATTTATTAGATACAGACAATATTCCTCATTCCTGATTATCATCTGATCCTATGGAGCCTCTTATCTTTTGGTAGTTTTATTATGAGGCATAAAGAACCACCTGCTAAAACACTTTGTATTGGGTGTGAGGAGCAGCAAGGATGTCCAGAACCAGTATTAATGGAAAGCTGTGGGCACTCAGTCACACTTGAACTTCCTTCTTCACATCGCTGTGCCCAGCCAGCAGAACAGCAGGGAGGAGGCTGTGAATGTCAAGGGCGGCAGTGAAGGTCACAGCTCTGCCAGGACTCTCATCCCGGTGCATTCCGCTGGCTTTGGACACTGACCTGACGCAAACATTTTGAATACATTAATGTAGGCATCTGATTTCAAGGGTTTTCTCTGTCCCCTCTTGTTTTCAGATAAGCAAGTTCAAACAATGCAATTAAAAATGGAAAGAGATGAGCAAGCACTTCAAATGGTTCAAAGTAATTTTAACTTTTGCTCATTACACTCTTAGCAGAATAGTAACAATCTTGGAGTGTAGGCAGTGTATAGTCAAAAAAATGTTAGAAAGCTGACTTCAACTTGACTTATGTTACATTTTGGGTTATGGTGTTATAACTCATAGAGTAATAATGAATTAGTATTCCTTGAATGAAAATTACTTAAAAAACCTGAATATTCTAAACCTCAATAAGCTACAGTAAAAGGATTGAACACTTTAATTTAAAAAGTAACATGTCTGGTAAGTTCTTGAAGGCAAGGAAAGAAGATTTGTATAGTTAATAGCTAGAAACTTCAAAAAAGAAAATTAATTGTTTTTGTAACCTGTGACTTGTTAAATATTCCACTACTCCTGAACAGAGCTGTTAGTATATGTTAATTATTATTTATATGCTATCTGAGCAAAACCCTATCTGAACAAGATGTAAGAGCCAACTTTTAAAGAAAACTTTCAATGCCAATATTTATTAATTAATAATTGATCTCAGTAAAATGTTGATAGCACTCAGTGTTTTCCTGGTATAACATCTAGGTATCTACCTAGTGGACTTCCTATCTTGTGATAATTCTCAAAGGACTTTTTTCTACAGTGTTTAGTTCTCATTCTGAAAATTAGGAAATAGACACAGGACTTCTTTCTATAACAAACATTCCTTCTGTGACACGTTTCCAAAATGTTTTGTAGATTACTCACTTCTCTGTGATGAAACATAAGGGAAATACTGGTACTTCTATATTTGAATTCCACTATTACTAAATTCTCATGCAAATTCATATTTTTAAATTATTGATATATTTTTGTGGTGACTGAGGCACTGGATTTCTAAAATCATCCTTTTGTTGCCTTTTATTATTCCTTGGATGAATATCCCTGTGACCATGTTTCCCAGTCCTAAAACAGTGATACCTATTTATCTTTCCAGGAGCATTGAAAGGGTAAATTCATTAGGATTTTGTACATGA
The DNA here is from genome assembly GCA_013397315.1 of Donacobius atricapilla. NCBI lineage: Eukaryota > Metazoa > Chordata > Aves > Passeriformes > Mimidae > Donacobius > Donacobius atricapilla. Next base: position 106,687 of record WBMY01002704.1, read on the forward strand.
AATATAAAATCAAAATTGCAATAATTATTGGTCAATCTAATACACTATTCTGTTGAAGAAGAAATGTGTCTTCTGTTAGCTTTTATATTCTCTCTGTGGCAGTGCTCAGGAATCCTGCTTAGGTTTGAAGACTCGTGCTCAAAAGAAAAGGCCACTCATCTGTTCCTATAACAGATGCTTCTTCTTAGTCGATTTGCAAAGTTCAAAGAGTATTTTTAAAGTACATTTTTTCACCCTTTCAGTCGCAGGAAATTTTCCCTGCAATTTGCTGTTTTCTTTCGCCTCCCTTCATCTCCATACAACGGAGGGCATTGTCTAATATTTAGTATCTTCCCATAGATGCCATCTCAGTCTGTGGTTTTGAGCAGCAGCACAGGTACTCTTTTCTGTATGCCATTCGTATGATCTGCAAGCACATATCTGTGCAAATTCGGACCACACACCTTCCTTCCTATTGCCTCCAGCATAGCTGCTGTACAGGAGGCCCTTCAGAGTCATGGCACGGTCTGTCAGGTGCCAGGGTAGGTGAAGTGCTGTGAGAAATCTTTGGGACAGTCCTCATAATGATTCTGATAATTAATCTAGTCATACTGAAATTTTCAAAAGAAAAACTACAATTCTTAAAGATTAACTACATATCCTTTGAACGATGTCCTCTAGATAGCCAGAATGTGCATAAATTCTTCTTTGGTGAAAACATTTTGATCTTAAAAAAGAGGAGCTGGGCATGAAGGCACATACTGCTGCAGTACCCAGCAGCTGGACATTTTATTCCAGAAAGGGAATTCACAAAGTTGATACAGAATCCAGTATACACAGAATAAGGAAAAGATAACACGTAAAAATGAGATTCAAAGCAGACACAGCCAGTCATAAGTGGCAATGAAACCTGTTGGAAGCACTTGGACTAACTAGAAATTACTGATTGATTTCTTGTAGATGGGACTTGGGGTCTTGATCTCCCTCCTGTGCCCAGGAAGCCAAGCTGTGCACTGCCTGAGAGCGTTTCCTCTCTCATTTCTTTCATCATAAGAGCATCGTAAGAGATGGAAAGGACTGAGTTTCTCAAGGAACATTTCCCCAGCGCTCTGACCACTGAACCTGAGGACCTTTGAACCCATAGCTCCATATACCAAAGAATTGACTCTAGTTTACACCATGTTCCTCTTTAAAGCTGGATACAGAGAGAGCAAGCTCAGAAGAGCCATAATCTCTAGGATGCATGTTAGGGTACTCGGCATAAAGGAGGAGACTGTTGGATGGATCTGTTTTTTCTTTCTTTGTATTTTTGCTGAGTATTTTTGCTTGGGTTGGGTTGCAGAGTGGGGGAAGGGGGCATATTTTGTATATTGTTTTCTTGTAATTCATAGTCTAACGTAAAATGCGTAAATAATCTATCAAGCCAAAACACAGGGTTGTCCCTTTCTCATGCAGTCACAGCTTTGGTATGTCGTCAAGCTCATGCATGAGTATTCTGTATCTAGTCTCATGAATTTCATATTCTTTGTGTCCAATGGCACAGCTTGAACAGAACTGGTGGCTTATTCTCATCATAGAGGGGTAGTTAGGCTACTTTTCCATGACTTGGGATATTGTAATCAAGCCCCATAAAACTCACAGCGGCATACAATGTCAGCTGCCCTGATTTGTGGCTGAGCATTCTAGCTTCTAGGTTATTATGCTGAAGGGGAGCATTTATCCATTTTTATGAAAGAAAATGAATGTCAGTGTTACACTCAACATTGTCTGGTTTTAAATATGTTCAAAATGCAAATTCAGTAAGTAACAAACTCTGCTGCTGGTGACACTGGGAAATATAGATGTTTAACTGGTGAGTCCCAAGTGACAGTGGCTTTGACAGACAGCTCCAGCCCAGCAGAACTGAGGAAGCTTTGCCATGCAGTGTAACTGTTTAAAGGAGTTTGCTTCTGGAACTTCTAAAGAATTGGTAAAGAATTTTGTGTAAATTGCTCTTTAGGCACAATCCTTTGTCTTGGGTGAGAAGAGATGTGTAATTTGCCTGACAATGTTTGTCTCACAGGGACACGTCAGAACTTGCTGCAGATGATACAGACATCTGCTGATCTTTCTACCATGTACAACACAGCAGTAGAATTGCTCCTGCAGCTCTAGACTGCTGCTGCTGTCTGGCTGGAACAGGTTTCCACAAATACCCACTTTTCTGAGGGTTTAGGTCGCTGAAATCAGTTTCTTGTGATTTCACCATTTTCCTGCTTCCTGTGACATCACACTCTATTCTGCTTTATATGGGTGACTCTTGTGACATTATTGAACTCCACATTAAAGTCTGTAGCTCTGTGTGAAGACATCTATCTGTTAGCTGTTATTACACAAATGTTTGTGTGTGTGTCAAGGTTTAAACCCAGCCAGAAGCTAAGTACCTGTAGTCTCTTTACTGGGGAGACTGGCCTTTGAAAGGGTTTTTAAAAATGTATGCCTGTTTGTAGTATGAAATCCAACTCTATTTCTCACATACGTGTATTTTAGTTGATTGAAATTCCAGTCAGAACTTGAAAATTAAAGACCATCAGCTAAAAATCTGGTAAGATACTGGTGTATACATTTTTGTTTGTAACCATCATTTATTATTGCAAGTCTAAAAAAATATGCAAAAGTTTTTTGATATCCCATGGATTCAATAAATTTATTTTGAATAAAAATAGGTAGAAAAACTATTGTATATGTGAAAAAAGACAGCAAAAATTTACAGGCTTTTTTTCCTTACCATTTTTTGAGAGGAACAGAGGTAAACATTGTTACTACAAATATTTTTAAAAAAAAAAACTCTACTATTTCAGTTTAGGAGGACTTGGAAAATATTTAATAAATGCAACATTATTTGAAAGGGTTTGCTACTGCTGTTTGCAAATGTCATCAACAATGATACGGAGTTTTGTCTTAAAATATTTTTGTATTCTGCATTAGTCTCATAAGAACACTGCCTTTTATTTTCTTTTTACATGATCCAGGAACTTTCCAGATGGCTGGTCCTTTATTTTGCCATTTGACTTTTTTTTCCCCCAGCCTGATTTCGTACTGGCTTTCACACTGATCACTGCTAGTACGTCTTTGTTACAGTAAACTGACTGGGTTTATTATAATAAAAAATAAAACACAGCTTGACTTGCAATCTAAATGTGCTGGAAAAGAATATGATACTGTTTAGAAGAGAAAAGGTTGTGAATAGAAAAACAGTACCACTTCAGTTATTTAAACATTTGCTTTTCTACAGCTTGTCAAACTTTGTGCCAAGTCATAGCTGCTTTACTTTGTTTTGTTAATCTCAGCACCATGTGTCTTGGGCTTTTTTTAATAGAGGACCAATCCTGCAGTACTAACTCAGTTTTCAGTTTCAGTGAGTCTGGGTAAGTACTGTAGGACTGCATTTTTTGTTAAATTAGGGGGAAAAAACCAAAGTATAATGTTGTAGAATAGATGTTTCAAAAGAGTTTGTGAAGGTTAAAAAATCCTACAAAGTTGTATATTAAATAAATTCTAGTAAGCACCTTCATAATGAAAATAGTTTATAATTCTCATCACATTTTAAGAAAATTTCTTTGACTTGAAGATGTAAGCAGGACTGTATTAAATAGGAAATAATAAATAAAATATTTCATATTTTATATGTAAATATATGTAAATAAAATATTTACAATATTTAAGATATTGTAAAATTGTTTGTCTAAAGTCAGGCCACAGTATAGACTTTGCTCTTTCAGGGAAAATATTTTGGGATAAGAATTTGCCAGCATAGAATCCTAGTTAGTTCTAAAAATTACAGTCTGACTGGTATATTTACCAAAAGCATTTGAAGGTGTAAGATGCTGTAACTGAGGGTTGATTTGCCTTCATCATGTGTTTCTGAAGTGATATGTAACACGAAAACAGCTCAGACACATTTCTGGGTCATCTCTGAGGCACCTAGAAAAATAATTTTAGGTCACAAATTGAGTTGTGATAATTCTAGAAATGCCAGTGAGACCTTCAACATCAAAGCTTCAGCTGTCACGTTTGATACAATCTAGACATTAGGAAGCTTCTATTAATCGAGGAGAAAAATACATTTTCAGAATAAAAAATGTTTTTAAACTACATATTTATTATTAAGCACCTCTACTTCTAGTTTTTTATTAATCCAGAGTTAGTTCAAGATTCTCTACTTCTAGTTTATTATTAATCCAGAGTTAGTTCAAGATTTTATCTAGAAATGCTTCTTCTAAGGGACTGTTCTTGGGTGAATTGGGCAAACCTTTCTCTGTGCAGGTGTAGTAATTGTCTGAGTGGACAGGGGTCCAGCCTTTGTAAATGCAGTTGAGTGAGCTTTAGTCTCACTCTTTTCTCTCCTCCTAATTCTAAAATCAAGCACATAGTTGTCAAATATCTAGGACATATTTTGGAGCCTACTTCTGAGGTCCCCAAAACACAGAGAGTGTTCACAACTGATAGTGAAAAGGGATGAAGATACCTTGACTGATTGCAACTCTTAATCTTATTTAGCAATAAATTTTTGGGACCTTATCTTGTCATTGCATATTATCGAACAGGTCAGTATCCAGCACAAAAGAAATACAGCAGTAATACAGCTAAATCAAGTAAGTCTGAGCAGTAATGTGCAGAGTGGCTGGGAAATATGATTGAACAGGGAATGCTGCTCCTCTGGAAAACAGCAAGGAAGGAGAAGACTCAGTGAAAACTTAAAAACTTTGCTCTCTGGGGCTTCTTACTGGTACTCTGAGTGCATACAAATGTGTAAATGAAAGATGGACAAGGAAGAGAATAAAAATACTCTCAGTAGACACAGTGCTTGTGAAGGATGAAGTTGGAACATAGAAATTGATATGTCAGTAGAGTTGAATCTGAAAATATAAATCCCAGAATGTGTGATTGGAATAAAGCATTTATGCTCTCAAAAATATCTTCTCTAAGTTTTAACAAGTTCTTAAAGCAATTTCATCAAGATTATTACATAAATGTAATGTTTCCTGTATTACTATACAATTCTGCATATTTTTTCTTTATTTTAATAAAGAAAAATGTTAATGAAAGAAAATTACATTTCCTAATGGCTTAAAGCCTGGAAAATGTAACTGTGTTAGGTTAATATTTAAAAATTAACAATTACAAAACAGAATCGGGAACAAAGTACTGAATATTCAATCAATAGTAAAATCCTGGAAAAAATCCTATGGGGAAAACTATCAATTGATTAAATGTTCCCCTTTTGTTGTCTTTAATGATTCTATCAATATTCTGTTTCATTTAATTGCAGATAGACAATATTGTTGATTTCCCATCATCTGAGTAGTACAAATGCATGAGCAATGCTGGGCCCTGCACTGGCTGCTGGCTTTGTTACAACTCAGTACAAGCCAGGAGCTGCTGTCACTTTCTAATGTTGTTGACAGTCCCAGCTCATAGTCAACAGAATTTTCAAAGAAAAAGAGTGCCTATTTTCCCTCTAGTTATTACATCCCCAGATGGTGAACTGAAAAATAGTTTTCTACTGGCATAGATCAAAGTGCTAGTACAACTAGCTTTATGTCTGAAAAAAAAAATGCGATGCCTTTTGAATACACTTATTCACAGATTATAAACAACTTCTTTGTTACTCAGTTTAATATCATTTTCAGATAAACCGTAATGCTGGATAATTCTAACCTTTTTGCAAAGGTTTCTGGCCATAGTTTGGTTCATATTTCTTGATGGTTTCTTTTAGCAGCAGAGGGAGAAGAGAGACAATAACAAGGGAAAAGTGCAAGGTGCCCTGGGTGTGACACAGAAAGAAGAATGCCATTAACTCATAAGGAAAACACAGATTTTATTACTTAATATTGCAAAGTTCTGTGCCTGTGTTATACACCTGTTTAATTTGTCTTAGTCTAGTTTTTCTTTTTCCACCAGTTTCTCTTAAGTCTGTTTGTGTTTTATAAGTATGTGAGTATGAGTATTATGTAAGTAATTAAAATCTTTCCTTACATAAAAAAAGCAGTCTACTTTCTTTACAACCATACTTTTTTGAACAGCCTTTTTTTCCATTTAATCTGAATGGAGTTGAGTAACATCACTATTAGAGTAGGTCCTTACCTTTTGTTTCTTTGAACATATACTCACTGGTCCTTGCCTTTCAAACAAGAGAGAAGAGCATGGCAGACCACAGGGTGGTGTCTGGTGGTGCTGGTGGTATTTAACAGCTACAGTTATTGGATGAGTGTCACTCTGGGGCTGTTTATCTCAAATCAGTTCAACTTACAAGGTAGGAGTCTGATGGAAGAAATCCCTTTATTGCCACTGTACCTCACTGATAGCTAAAAATACTGGAAAATATTAAACAGTCCTCAAATCCTAGTTTTTCCACGGGAAACAATGCTTTACCAAAAATACACAGCTACGTGAATCACAGCGCCAGAAAACCAGGATGGTTGCTGTTTGCCATTACACCAATATATTTCATAACCAAGAGCAGCTCAAATCCTGCCTTAGTGCCATAGGATTGCAGAAGACCAGCAGTTTACTGAACTTTGGTCGTGCCTTCACACAGCAAGTTTTAAGAAAACTTAGTCCAGGTATCGAAGAGGCCTTTCTTTCTGAAGCTTAAGCTGAGAATCATATTTGTCTTCATATGAAAAATATTTCCTCTGCTTAATTGAGATTAACTGAGTAGGGTGTGATCCTGTAGGGACCATGGAGAAAAAAGCAGGATTTAGAATACTGCTAGGGCATTTGGGTACAGCTGGCATCTGAGTAGAGTAACTGTCTGAAAAAATCCCTTGTGGGCCCTAAGTGGTGCCAGGAGGCTCTTGAGGAATTACTGATACTGTCATGGAAGTCCTCTAGCTCCTCTGTGTTTTTATACCTGATGTGAGGTGTGGTTCCTTACTCTTGAACTTCACATGCTCCAGCCTTCGAGGCACAATAATACATATGTAATGAATATATACAGCTGAAGAAAACCTGACAAACAGATAAATATATATATAAAGTGATCTTACTGTGCTATGCCTGTCAGTATTCAGGCTATTTAGAATTCTTTGAATTATCTTGAAAATAAAGATTATTGCAACCCAAGAAATGTTACTGGAATATAAAAGAGTCTGCAAACAAAGCATACATGACTACATAAATAGTTTTTAAGGTGTTTTTTATGCTTGATGTAATTTTCAAAAGCCTATAATAATCTATCACTGAAACACTTCAAAATATGCCCACAAAATAGTTCATTCAGGAAATTCATTTGTCCTCTATTATATTCTGGTTTCATTTAAAATGACATGGGAGGCAATCCCAGCAGCAGTGGTCTAGGTAGTTTTTTAATCAAATTATATGTCTTTGTGTTATTCTTGACATTTAGGGATTAAATCTCCATTTATGCTTTCCTTTTTTCATGCTGAATAATCAAAAACACTTCTTTGATTTATTGAGAGAAAGCATGGTCTGCTTGACATAAGTCATCTTCCTTTTCCAAATGCTTTTTCATGTAAGTCCTTCTGTACACGTCCCAAATTCAGGATACTTCAAGTAACAAACCTGTGAGAGAGATAAGGAAAAGTTTTTTCCATTTAAATAGCATTTGAATGTTTTCCTTTAAAAAGTGCTCATACTTCCTTCATAAGAATGATGGATCTGTAACAACTATCATTAATTATTTGAGCTATTTAAAGACTCACTCTTCTATGAGGTCTCTAAATGTGATCATAAACAAATAAAAATACAATTTGTCATCTATTCATACTACTACATTCTGTCATTTACCAAAGGTATGGGTACAGTGAAAGTGTTTGGATTTCTCTTCTGCTATGAATTGTATTTTAAACATATTAGAAAGTATTTTTCTGGAAAATGTGTTTCTGTATATATGTGTGTGTGTCTGTGTGTAGATATATTTGTGGACTTTTTCTAACTGTTTCAGAATATTCTTATTATATCAGAATAAAAGTATAAAAACAATCTTTTTTTTAATTGTTTGTATTATCCTAAAAGTTATGTTGAATTTGTATTTCACAATACCTTTACTTGAGTAAAGGGTTATTAATATCCTCAATCTTCCTGAAACTTCAAATAATAGGAAAAAAACCAACCAAGGCAATGCTTAGAAGTTGATATCTAAATCAATGTGTTAATCAGCTTCACTTTTTGAGGCTGGATTTCCTTCAATAGTTATTTGACAAATCCCATTAATTATACTTAGATTTGGAAATCTATGGCATGTGGTGAGAACAAGCCATATGCTGAGATAAACTGAACTACAGCACATCTAGTTTAGTTGAAGTATGTGTGATCTTGGGAAGTGGTACTTGATTAGATTAAAACAAAAAAGATTGTATACTGTTATTAATTATCTATTTGTTACTTAGATTTGTGGCTTAAAACGTTATAGCCACAGAGGAATACCCATTATTGAAAAATTTGATTCATATTCTTATTTAATGGATTTTGTATCAATTAAGTATCACTTTGACACTTACCCAGATTTCCACTTGCCCTAATGCTATATTCATACAGTAAAATCTCAGCAGAAACAATATAAAATTTCAATCTCAATAGAAACAATGCACAATTTTGACAAAAAAATCAGCCTCCACACTACTTCTAAAATCTTTCTCGGCCCTTTTAAGGACTGATATTCAGATGATCACTTTGATTCTAGTGCGACTTGATAAAACAAGAATTACAGTTTTTCCAGTTTCCTGTTTGTGCTTGCAGATGCTCTTTTTAGAGCTGTATGGTTTTTTCTCGATACTGAACAACACTGCAGTGATCCTGCAAGAGAGAAGATGACTCCTTATCCTCCATGCACCCTTCTAAAAAGTACAAAGCATAATTATTCCCTGCAGGCTCTTAACAAGAGGGTAAAGGCCCAGAGCTGAGCACTCCTGACCGGCCATGGCAGGGGGATGTGGGGGTGTCCATCCCACTCCCTGCCCCCTGCCCTGCAGTCCTGGGGAGACTTTGGCAAGGCCCAAAGGGCTTTCACGTACAATGTGCTGTGAATGGGTAAAACACTAAATGACACGGGCAGGTTTTGCTCTATGGTTTGGGTGTTTTAATTTTTGAAGCGGGCTTGAATGGGCACACAACGGCACATTCAATAACATTCAACTACTTTTCCATTACTATTCAATTACTATTAAGTACACACACAGTGTTAGCTGATCTTTTACACTGTGTTTGTACTGTTGCAGGTTCGATTGTGTAGCAGGACACACCTGCATGCACCTCTATACATTTTTATGTATCTAGATAGGGATCGTATTTACACTGGAAAATCCATTTTGGTATAGATTAAGACTTTGGAAAAAATAATCCTATTTTAGGATTATTACACAGAGGATCTGTTTATCCTCTGTTTCAGTGGTAACTGATGACTGCACAATGCACTGTTGATAAAAAGGGAGATATAAACAGTAAGAAATAATGTTTATTACAGCACCAGGAGACTAGAGATGGAAACATAAACTGGATCATTCTAGCTAGTCCCATCTAAGGGGAGACTTTTCTTAGTGACTGATTTTCTTTAGAGTAATAGTTCATGTCCAAACAATATCATGATGGGAAGGATGTAAGAGTAGAACAGAAATAGTGTCACAAGTAATGAAATTGCCACATTTCTCCCAAAATCTGTTTTATAACCTCATGTGTCATATTTGTAGTTCAATTTCTTGGTTCCATTCTATTTTCTAACTACCTTAAATTCAACTCTCAGCTCCTAATATTTAGTACATACTGAATGGTTTCCTTCCTCAGTATTTATATTCTTCAAGGTTGTCTCCTTGCTATCATAAAACCTTAGAATAATACGATAAGTAATGGAAAATAATATTTATTATGATTGAAATCTTGTCATAATACTGTTGAAGCTCATAGTACAAGTTTGCCAAATCTTTCTGAACTTAAGTAGACTAAAAGGAGTGAATTTGAATTGCAAGTAGTGGAAACTACCTACTTCCAAAAACAAGAATATTAACCTATAAATGTTCTCTTCTGTTGTGGTGGTGGTTGTTGTTGTTGTTGTATTTTCAGTACTCTAGAAAGAGGAGAGAATATTCCTGAAATTTCCCAAAACAGATGATTTCCAGTAGGTTACTGCAGCTGATATTTATGACACTCTTCTGCATTAGGCATAAAGGGAAAACCTGTCTCTGAGCTTGACTATAAAGCCATGGTATCTTCATCTCTCTCCAGCCTTTGCGGCTTTTCAGCCATTTTAGAGCTCTTCGGGCAATTGGAAGTCTTGTTGAGGAGAAAATCTAGTATTTTTGAAATGTGGTAATAATATTTCTGTAACATGAGTTACTTTTTGTGCTGAGTTAAGCAGCATATGTTGTTTTTCAAACTTTCACCTTTCAAGATGAAAATGAGTTTGGGAGGAGGGGGAGATGTTACCTAAAGGCTGGCTGCCAATGCCCTTTCCTATCCAGAAAGTTACAGCTGCAGTGTTTGAATGGATGAAAAGCTTAGCGAACTTTAAAAGCTTTAGTTATTAGATTCTGGCCATGCATATTTTGTCGAAAATTAATTTCATGTTTGATTATATATCTGAAATATATCAAAGGTCTTCCCTGAAATGTAACTCTTATAATCACCATGCTAATACAGAATAGCCTAACTTATGCTAGAAGAGTTCAATTTCCTCATTTATGTTTTGGAATCTGTTCAATGGATTCATGTTTTGGTTTCCAGGAAGCAAGGTTTAGATGAAGATTCAGTTCTTTTACATTGCCTGAGGTACTGAGGAGCTGTCACCATGCTGAAGCACCATCTAAGTAATTGCTTCCTTTGCCAAAGACGTGGGTAGGGCTCACCTGTACTGAGTGTGTCAAGCAAATTTATGTAATGAAATGTGGTATTTTTGCAAACTATTCATTTTCAAATAACATGCTCTCGTAATCCCTATTACATGAAACATTATATAGGGAGAATACATAGTTATGTGCTGGGAACACTTCATTAATAGCACAGAGAAAGGATTTCCTGTAGAACAGATGGCACTTGTAGTGTCAACCAAAGCGTTCATCTAAACCAGCATTGTCTGGAACCAAATGCCCTCAGGCAAGGATCCGACCCAGTTGTGGGGAGGCACCATGCAATCCTGACAGATGGCCATGTGCTGAGGCAGCCCAAAGACCACGCACATGTACCAGGGGTGGCTGCTGAGAGCTGAAGCTCACAGTGGAAAATACTCAGTAGGCTTGAGCTTGTGGGGTGTCCTACTCTGAACAGCACTGCGTAAGGAAAACAAAGGCATAAGAACTTAAACGTAAGGAAGAAAGCAATAGTTGCATAGCTCTTCACCCAGGTTTGTTGATACACCAATTGTAGGCAGAAACTTGTTTTGTTAGCTACAGTCAACTGCAGAAAGACCTAAAATTTAGTTCCTCATTCTGCAGTAAGTAGAATGAGTGAACGTAATAAATACATTTAGAATGATACACTGCAAACTTTTGAAAAACAAAAATTTGGACACTCTAACGTTTTTTTACCTTGATGTTTAGTGTTTCTTTTCACTTTTATATAAAATCTTATTTAAGCCTGACTAAGGTTTTAAAGCTGAAGGATACAGTTTAAGCACTTTTCAGATCAAGAAATTGATTAAGTATCCTTCAGTATTAAGAATACACTGGAGACACCCTTGAAAAGGGGAAAAAGTCTCAATGGTCTTCAAAAGTTGAATTTTAATCCGGTTTAGGGTTGCTTTTCACATCTGAAAAGGTGTTTGCTCTTCTTTTCAGGCAGGAAAAGCACAGTTTTGAGAGACAGATGTGACAACAGAGACTTCACAGGACCAAACAGAAGCAGAGAAAAAAGACTATCAAAACACAGAAGTGGCTGAAGTGATCTAATGAGAAACCTGATAATGATTTGCAAGGAGGAAAAGAAGTGAGATGGAAAAACATAATGGAGGGAATTTATTTATTTAAAACATTTATATGTTTAAATTTGATGTAACTTCCCTTAGTATTACTTTTAAACTGGGGGGGGGGTGGTTACCATTTTTTCACAATAAATATTATAGGAAGCATAAGTGCAACTGTCCTTCACTCCCACTGACTGCCACACCGAGCTGGAGTTCAGAAGTGCCACTGCTTCCTCACGGAACCATCCCAAGAGCTGAGGAGTTTAAACTGTGCAAAGTCTTTAGACATGATCTTTTCTACTCTATCGTGTCCTAGCAGTCAGTGAGGATACCAGTAAGGGCTACAGAAGCCCTGTTATGCTTCTCTATCAAACAGGTGGGAATCAAATCTTGTGACTTCAGAGCTGCTTTGGACCATTATCCCATGGCTTGAATTCCAGCCCATTTTGTGTATAGATGCAATAAGCCTGATTCTGCTTTTGCAAACTCTACTTTCACCCAGCTATGTTGACACTGAAATCCAAGGTGCTACATCAGTATGAAATCCTTCTGTTGTAAAGAGAATTTGACCATGTGGTGGGTTTTGCAGTCCTTAGTAAGAATGAATATTTACAGTGAATTTCATTTGCAATTTATTTTCTTTATTTTAAAAGCCCTGATACTGCAATGTATCTCCAATATTATCTGTTCTTTAACTCTGGTGTTTACACCTCTGAATGAGCCACATAGCTACCAGCATGTGTATGTGAGAGAAAGTGGAATGCATCTGCAGCTGAAAAAACAAAATGAGGACCAGACCTGGATAGGGCTAGGACTTCATACAAAGCATGCCTGAAAACTTGGAAGTTCTGTCCAAACAGGTGGGTGGATGGTGTATTTGATTTACCAGGTTTATGTCCATGTTCATGAGACCTGTGGAAATGTAACAGGGGAGGGAATGTGTGTTTGTGTGGGGTGTGGAGGAGGTGGCTGGGGAGAGGACACAACAAGCATTTCATCTTTGGTTGTTTCAGATTTTGTCTGTTCTGTAAAGAATATAATTTTCCGTTGGAAAAGTTATGTATATGACACCCTGCAGGGAGATAATAGGTTTGAGGTTGTTTGGTTACTTAAGATTTTTGATACAGTGTGCCTCATCAATGATGCTCTCTTTTCCCAAATAATAAAAATATTACAGGAAATTAAAACAGATTTGTGTGCTCATTAGGACTTATTTGTTAGTTTTCACCACTGCAAGGAAGTTACAATGTCCAGTCTGCCAATGCAAAATGAAACTAAAAGTATAATGACCAAGGAGAAAGGAAAATTGGAAAAGAAACACCTTATGAGACAGAAGTATCTTAAAAATAGATGGAAAAACTTACTGTCAAGGTGATCTTATTACAATCATTGTGAGCTAAGTTCAGGTGCCAAGAGGATGGAGCCAGGCTTTTCTCAGTGGCGCCCAGCAGCAGGATAAGGGACAATGGGAACAAATTGAAACACAGAACGATCCATCTGAATGTGAGGAAAAACTTTTGTACTGTGGGGGTGGCAGAGCACAGGAACAGGTTGCCCAGAGAGGTTGTGGAGTCTCCCTTACTGGAGATACTCAAAACCCACCTGGAAGCAATCCTGTGCAACCTGTTCTAGGTGAACCTGCTATAGCCCCAGAGGTCACTTCCAAGCCCAACCTTTCTGTGATTCTGTTTAGATATATATTTTATATCTATTTACATATGGACCTTTCTAAAGTCTAGGGATCTCACAGAACTACAGCATCTTTAATGTTTTAATTGCTAAAGTAGTAGCAATCATTTACGTAGCGGCTTTATCCCAGGACCCTTCAGAAATCCTCATGCCATTTCTGTGAAATAGGAATCAGCTTCCAGAAAAGGAGGGTGAAGATCCGAAGTCACACAGGATGTGACTGAGTTATGTGTCAGGATGCTCTGTGGGCCCCTGTCCATCCAAGCACCCAGATGGGAAATGTGCCACAGCTCCCTTCTAGTCCATGCACTTGGATTTTTCTCGTGCTGACTTGGGACTGATGCTTGAGTCAGAGCATCCACACAAAGCCAAGATTAGGAAGGATTCATGGTCTCCAAGTATAGACATAATTGTGAAAATCAGAGTTAGGTCTGAGTCAGGAGTTCATTTCTTTGTTCTGTTCACATGGCCACACACCTTACACAGAGCACTGGTTTTGCCAGGGGGGATTTGTAACAAGAGATCCTCAGTTCTCATCCATTTAAAGCAATAACAATTCTACCATTGAGAGCAGCAACAAGACTGCATTTAATTATCCACAATGCTGTTCTTCTTATAGTTGCCAAAATGTTGCCTGTTGAAGTCCTTAGGAACAATTAAAAAAAAACAAAACAAACAAACAAAAAATTTCAACTTCCAACCACTGACTTAGTTTACAAAGCCTTTCAATTTTTAACAGGATACTGGTAAAATCTAACAACCCCTAAAAGGGAATACTTTTTCCAAGAATAGCACTGTGTATGAACAAAACTTCCTATTTGTTTTTTGCATAGTTGGCAAAGAAAATAACCAGTGCTTTAGTTACTTTCAGATAACATGCATGGTACCTGAGCAGTGAGCTGGTAAGGCAAGCCTGACTGCTGAAATGAAGAAACTCGAGGAACATAAAGGTCAGGAAAGGCAAACCACAGAAAGGTAGTGGCCAAAACTTCTAAGCTGTGCTTCTAAGACATTTAAGAAGCCTCTGTGATGATTTAACTTCTTCTATTTGCACTTTTTTTTCTATCTTAGAAAGGAATCTGAGCAAAATAATACAATATTAAAAAGAAATTTCAGATTTTATAAAACAGGTTTAGTATTATTGCATTGAGGAAATACTTCAAGCCTATAGATTGTGCAAATTATATTTATGAAAATTAAGGTAATTATATGCATTATTCAGCTACCTACTCATTAGCTTTTGAGGATGTAATAGGTAGGTTTAAAAGATTGGAATCACATAATAATGAACTGAATATTATACTGTTAAACTGCTTTTAACAATGATAAGCACTTCAGACAGGTAATTTTGTAGACTGCTAAGAGTACTCAGAGTTCTTAAAAACAGGACTTGTTTTGTGTGCTGTTAAACTGCATCTTTTTTTACGTCTTTCTTATATCAGTCTTGAATGAGCTTTTAATCTGATTATGCTTTTTTTACCCTATTTGTTTGTCTTTGGTAATGCCTCTCTTTCATAGAATTCCTTTTCATCTCCCTTGTTCTATACATCATTTTCTGTCATTACCCTTTCTCTATCCCAGAATCTGAGTGCTTTCTTCTGTTTTTCATGTGATGACTCTTCTCCTATTTGCACACTTTTTACTCAGCCACTTTCCTTCTCTAAAATATTCATGTTCTCTCCCTGTGTTCTGAAACATTTTGGCTGAAAATTGCTGATTGTCAAAACTCACAAATTCCCTCTAATCATTGTAGAGATTGGATGAGAAATGTAATGCTTCTAGGTCACACAGCTCCAGCACAACTACTGAGGACACAGCTCTCTGATTTGCTGTGAAGACTGAAAACCTTGGACAGCTATGACTTACCTTGATTTAAAACTGGTCCCATTATAAGTCTTCCCTGCTGAAAAAGGTTTATGCCATTCCTTAGGCAAGTAGCACTTGGACAGTCAGGTGTGCTAGGACTACATCTATACCATCAATTTTTAATGGTTTGGATGCTTGCATTCATCCTTGGGTCTTTGCTCTCTGCCAGCCGCAGTGTATCTCTATGGCGTTATTCATGGTATGTTTTCAAAGACAGCAGCCAGACAAAACCGCAGTGCTAGTTTGTTCCCTGTGATCAGTACAAAAGAGACACATCCCCAGGTAACATCAGGCCACGTCTCAGAACATGCACAGGATGCGTTTGGCACCATGCTATAGAAACACCTCTCTCACAGGACATGACAGAGCCCGGTGCTATCTCAGGCAGGAAACTACAGACTATCTGAAATCCATGCATGTGTCCATAGGACCCAGCCTGTCCCAGTATGAATGCAACCAGCCCACTCTGGAGGTCACAAGTACTCAGCAGTGCGGACAACAAGTCTTGTGGCATATCTTAGGGCTGTGATTTCCTCCCTGCAGCAAAGCATTTCAATGGTGTATGTCTTACGTAGTGCATGCAGCATTTTTACTGTCTGTGAAATGCGCAGGATTTACTAAGACAGGATGCCACAGCATAGAGTGGGAAGGCTCAGGAGCCTCTATTCTAACAAGGGCTGTCAGAGCTTCCAGGGTCCCTACTATGAACCTAGAAACTAGGGCCTGAAATCTGCAGGACAAGATGTGGAAGCTGTAGGGTTTACAACCAGAGGCAGTTTACATGTGAGCAGTACGTGGAATGGCAGAAGAGCCTGAGTAAATACCAAATTAATTAGTTCAATATGTTCTTGCTGGTGTCTTTGCCACTGTTGCAGGGATGAATCAGACAAATGTTGACTTCAGATTTATGAAGTCCTGAAAAATCTATTTAATCATATAAACTGTACATTTCATTCTTTCCAGGATTTTTTTCAGAAATTCAAGTTTATTTCAAATTTATCTGGACTGATACTGAACTTCACTGAATAATATTTCCCCACTGCATATTCTGCTGTAATTCAGACAGCTCTTTTCCTTTCTTTTTTTATCTCCACAACACAAATCAAGGGTTTGGGAATGCAGCAATTCCTGTCCTACAGATGTGAACTGCAATGAAGACACATCCATTGCACAGCAAGCTCTCCGTATTGAACTTCGTGCTTATTTTGCTTGATCCAATATCTCTAAGGACCATGGATAGTTTCTCAATAAATTCAGTATTCATTGAAATTGGCCCCAAGTTATCATCTCATCCGAGAATGGTGAGAATACACTATGTTGTTGATACTATAATGACAGTGTTATCAGTGGTTTTAGTAATAGTGCAAGTCTCTTCAGAAAAATAAAGTTCTATTATTCTTGTCAGGTCTCCTTTAATGAGTGTGCACTCTCTCTTACCTGAATAGGTAGGAGCTGGAGGATTTTTTTTTAACACAGACCATTAAATTTTTTGTTTAATTAAGAGATAAATGTGCCATTTTATACATCGGTAATGTACAATTTAATAGAAATAGAATAATTTTCATGAAAAGTCAATAAATAGACGAATAAATCGACTATAGGAACATCCTTATTTTTCCTTCACTTTTTTCCAATAGTTTGTTAAAGAACCAGGCAATTTTTTTTTTCCCTGACAGCATGACTATCTGGGCAGCAGAAATTCCCCTGATTTTAGCCTGTATATTGTTATAATTTCATTACACTCATTTAAAAACAAAACAAAACAAAACAAAAAAATTCTTAAATATGTGAGCCCTCTTGTGGCCAGAATATCTTCTATGTGTCTCATGAAATCATCAAAAACTATGTGGCCTGGTGAAGTTACTGCCTGAAAATATCTAAAGAACACTAAGCATTAATTTTTTTTAGTTAATACTTCTAATATCAGTTCTCCTTCATTTTTTTATAACAATGAAATCCATTTAATTTTTCTTTATATCTTTCTTAATTTACTATTTTGAGCTAAAATGCCCAGAAACTTCTGGCTTTGTAACAGGGGTTTTTACTTTAAAGTCTTCATATGTATTAATTATTTCAATCACATAGGACCAAATATGACCATCAGTCAGAGCTGTCTTTATTTTTTACTAGTCTGGAGCTAAATACTGAGGTGATTTTAAGGCGGAAGAGACTTCATTTCATTGTCACTTATCACTCTTCCCTCATGAATTCAAGATAAAACATGCCAAACAATCTAAACTACATATTCTTATTTAAGAAAAATTCTTATCCCCTCATACATTTTTCATATTTTTGAGAGTTTTTTGCTTCCCTTCATTAAAAAGACCTGTTTCTGCAGTGTAATGCATTTCTTTGAAAAGAAGGAGGAAGAATTTTACAGCTGTTCAAATTAACACATGAACTGGGCCTTGAGAAATTAGGTTGTAATTTTCATTGATTAGATAAAATATCAGCACTCTGTGGTTAAAGTTATAGTAAATTTGCAGACAGCAAAGGGATGTTATTTTAAGTTCAGACTCTGTGTTCTACTCCTCACAGATTTTTCCACGGCATAAGGCCTGTTACTTAGATATTTAATGTAGCATAATAATGGCATTTTAATGTATATATGTGCCAAACATTTACTGACTATTCATTTTAATTCTGCTGATTGATAGTTTGCTTAGTTATTTCCCTGAGGCCTGAAAAGACACCAAAAACATACTTTTTATTGTAACTGACCGTTTTAAAGTTCCACTGGAGACTATTGGTTGCAATGTCTTAATTTTCTCTATCACAGTGTTTATGGTTCTTGTGTACAATTATTTATTTATGACCTTGATATATTTATATATATGTTCAAGGAATGCAAACAGTCAATACATCTGTTTGTATTTTTCTTTTTATTCTGGTATTTTATTTTTGGTTTCCTGATTTTTATTGGCTTCTATCACAGTCATTTTAGTAGTCTGGAATCAGATTAAAGCTGGAGTGTATTTTTTAATTCTTGCTCTGTTACTCTGTATCTATTTTTTCCCTAAGAAATGTAGCATACATTTATATAGCAAAAAAAAAAATCCATATTCACAAACATAACAGGTGTTCACTGTTATAATTATTATCACTGCATCTTTGGTACAAATTCTTAAGAAACTCTTTGCCAAGAGTCACTATAGAATGAACAGAAATTGAGACTTCTGATACCTGATACTCCAGAGAAATTACGTGCAAAGGAAATATGCAGGCATCTGTAGAAAATACAGGGAAGAGGCAAAGATTAGTGAATTAAGTGAGAATAGGGAAAAGCCAAACCTCACACTCATTAATAGTGAAATTAGGTAAGTTTCTCATTTTCAAAATTTGGAGGAATGTAAATATTGATTGGGCAGAGCAGTGGGTAATAATGCACAGACTGATTTCTTTCATTAAGAGAAATTCAACTGCAGAACTTCTTGACCAGAGTCACTTCTCACATGAGATAGGTTGAGGCTACCCAGAACTGAGATGCTCCATCTATATTTATGAGTATCTTATATTTTCAGCTCTGAAGACCATACCAATCAAACATCCACTTCATTACAGTTACTTTGATATTTTGGGAATTCTATTTCAGTATGGTTTTAATTATATGTTGTAATTCTTAAGAATGACACCAAGCCAACATAGGTTACTTTAATATGAAAATCTTTTCCACCTGCATGTGGTTAAGAATGACATTTTTCTTGAAAAGGAAAAGCAGCACCAGTTACTAAACTTAAATGTGCATCTCTCTGTGACACAGTAAATAAAGACAAGGCAACTGGTTTATTTAAATGTTTGATTTCCATCAAAAGACACCTATTTAATACATCAAGATACAGAAGCTCGCTCATGCCATATGACAATGGAAATTATAAAACAGTAAGGCCAACAAAGGCAGATTGTTAAAGCTGGGTATGCTCAGCTGCACGCAGTAAAATATTGTGTACATCACTGTGTGCACAAGTAGCACAGAAATTGGGCCTTGGCTGGATAAACAAGACATCCTTCTACAGTATATGACTGAATCATAGGAAATGGTTTCGCTTGGAAGGGACTTTAAAGATCATCTACGTCCAGCCACCCTGTCATGGACAGGGACATGGTTGCCCAAAGACCCATCCAACCTGACCTTGAACACTTCCAGGGACCAGGCAGCCACAGCTTTTCTGGGCAACCTGTTACAGTGCCTCACGACTTTCTGAGTAAAGAGTTTCTTCCAAATATTTAACCTTAGTCTCCCCTCTTTTAGTTTAAAACCATTCCTTCCTTTTCCTATATCTGTCTGTGTAAATTTCCCACTTTTTTAAAAGCCCCCTCTACGCACTTGAAAGGCTGCAGTGAAGAAGGCTGGAGCCTTCTCCTCTCCAAGCTGGACAATCCCACCTCTCTCACCCAGTCATTGTAGGAGAGGTGCTCCAGCCCTCTGATGATCTTCACAGTCCTCCTCTGGAGCCCCTCCAACAGGACCGTGGTGTTCCTATGCTGAGGACCAGACCAGTTATCATATCACATATGATAACTTTTTCAGCCACTCTCTGAACTCAGGCTCAGACTCAGGTAGCCCCTGACAGAAGGTAGGGAGATCAGGACTGTGAGGTTCTGCATGTGACCCTCTCTGTTGGTTGCTCACATTTCAAGTCCTGGCACCGCAGGGAGAGACACCCCTAAAAAGCCATCTGTCTTTCTGCTTTGCTGGTGGGTACAGCACAGCAGCCCTGATTGAAATTAGGGGCCTGTTTTTTTTTCCAGGGATGTTAAATATAGGATGATAAGTTCCCATCTAGATGCAGGATTAGCACAGTCTTCTTACGCTCAGGAACAGGGCAGAGGAGTCCATAATGCCTGAGTCCTTTGGGATTTGATTTAAATGCTCTAGAGTTCAGAAAGTTCTTCAGTCAATCCTTTGGATGGCCATGGGTAAGCGCAAGTCCATACTGTCCCTGTCTCTGTTCAATTAGAAATACACTATGCTTGGCCTGGAGGGATTTAAGAAAATTGCTTCATCAAAACAGAAAGGGAAGGGTAAATTGACTAAAATTCATTTATTGCATTGATGCCTTAAGCTTTAGCTTTCATATTTTCAGATTCTGTGCTGCCTAGGGGTGTAGTTCTGAGCCTCATATTAAGTGCCAGTAAGCTCTCTTCACAGAGTGGGTAGGCAGAACAAATCCTTTTCTTGCTGGGGACCAAGGACAAGCTTCAACCCAACAGCATAAACAACAGTGGACTGAAGAGAGAAAACAAGAAGGATGAGACCTCACAGCCTGGAGTTGTAATTGGACAATTAAACCTCAATATGCAAATAGATCAAAACTTATAAAAATGTAAGACCTTGTGACCGGTCAGTCATTTTGTGACCATCCTTTGTGGACCTTGGGTGTAGCCTTGGTCATGCTCCTGTCCCGCCCAAGGTGAATCCTGGGGGCCTTTCAGTAAATACTTCATTCTCTAGCTCTGTCCAGTCCCTGTTCAGGTCAGCCTTCCCAAGGCATCAGTTTCTGGCGACCACGAAGGGGCAGGAGGCATCTGGAAAACCCTCCTGGAGCAGAGGAGCGCCCGGCTCCTGCCCCACTCCTGCCGGCACTACAGACGGGGCAGCCCCAGCGGTGGCCCAGAGGTGTCAGAGCCCGGCAATCCCGGTTCTGTGCAGCTGACAGAGGCGCGTAGGTAACTGGAAAAGGGGTATTTTGTCTAGCACCTGAGTCAGGTGTCAGTGAAAAGTCAGGCAGAGTGCTCCGCCTGCCCTGCTGGTAGTAAGAGAGGACGTCTCTAAAAGCGGGCTCAGAGTACTGCTGTTGGCATTCAGTTTTAAAATACTTTCATGTCCTTCGTGCAGAGTTGTATGTCTTTTGTTCCCCTTGCGCTGTTCTGACATCATGGTAGGAATTTCAGGGAAAATTTACAAGGATGGAACTTGTCACATTGAAAACATTTTGAGTTTACCATCATCAGCATATGAATGTTCAAGCAGAGAGTTGCATTAAATAGTACTTGCTGTTGACTTTGTTCCTGATTAAGTCATATTTTAAATTTGCTTGTAAATACCTTCAGCTCTTGATGTAAAAGATACACAACTCAATTTAACATTCAAGTTAAAACATGTTCCCCTGATACAAGAATGTTGATACAGTGGCAATTCCATATTCAGTTAGTCAACAAAATGATACATCCTTTTTGAAATCTTTTATTAATAGATATAAATAGACTTTTCCTTTCCTCTTCAATATGAATTATTACTTGCAGATATTTTACATTATTGTTTCTTTTTAAATATTGAACATATTCAGACTTTCTCAGGGTTCGGGTTTGTTGGTTTTTTTTCAAATGTATGCAATAACAATTAATTGCCAGCTTCTGTTTTAAATAAAGGTGGCTGCAATTGTAACCATCTGGATATGAACTGAAGTAGTATTGCCTCAGTGGGTAGTAAGGCCAGTGTGACCCTGATTTCTCCAGTTCTAAAATAAACGAGAAGACCAAAATTATTTAATGAGAAATTAGTGAGTTTCCAATGTTATGAACACCACCTGTTGCCGAAACAGTGAGAATTTAATTTGTCTTGCTATCGCATAAACCTCAATCTCAGTGGGTAGATTATCAGGGGATGGAAAATTCTATACCCAGTTCATGAACATAGGTAGAATCTTTATGAGAAATTCATGTCACTCAACTGAGAATATTGTTTGAAATTCTGATGTATAATGTGACTATAAAGGCCTTTATGATATGATTATTTATTGATGCCTTGAGAGGTTACCTAGAACAGAGGCTAGACAAAGTTAAAGGAATAAAGTAAGTATTTATTAAAAAGGCCTTCAAAGAATACACCTTGGGCAGTGTAAGAGCCTGGCTGAGGCTACACCCAAGATGGACAACGGGGTCACACATTTTCACACTTTTATAAGTTTTGGACCATTTCCATATTGGGGTTAATTGTCCAACTACAGCTTCAGGTTATGAAGTCTCATCCTCCCGGTTTGGTCTCCTGACTTCGCTGTTGTTTATACTTCTTGGGCCTGAAGCTGCAAAAATGTCCTTGGTTCTTGGGCTGGAAAAGGATTGTTTTGTCTAACTAAACTGTGAAGAGAACTTGCTATCACTTTATATGACATTTAGAGTTATATACTAATGCAGTGCAGAATCTGGAAAATATGAAAGCTTAAACTTAAGGCATCATTATGACAGAAGATGATTGAGATCCAGGGCCTAACACAAACACAGAAAATTTTCAGGTGGAAAAAAAATTGCACTGAAGCAAGGGCTAATGAAGTATAAAATATTGTTCAGGATGCTATAGGTAATTACAGAAAAGCTATCAAGGTTAAAAAAATAATGAGCTCTCCATTTTAACCATCATCTCAGATAAAGTGGAAAAAGGAAAATTTTCAGTGAAAAGCACCCTGACATATCTTTTTTTAATTCTCTAAACAAGTCTCTGAAAATAGCAATGGATTAATTGACTTTCAGATGCTTCTCTCAGAAGAGACCATGAAAATATCTTAGCAATTCTTTAGGAAAACTGAAATTATTTGAAAGGAATATTAGTTGCTTCAGTGCTTAAAATTATGGCTATTATTAGACTACATGGTGTATCTGTTTCTAACAGCAGTCTGATTCACTGTGAGTGCATGACCTGCTTTAAATTATCAAACTGAATAAAGCTGGGTTCTAAAGCAAGATGGCAGAAATCTGCCTTATAGTAAATTGTCAGTCAGCAATCAATGTTAAGTATAAATATAGATGATACAGACACAGATAAAATATAGCTACATATATAGATTCAGATATTTATACTGAAATGCACTTTTCCGTATATATCTGAAATTACATAAATATGCAGGCAAACATTAAATTCTTTATGTTCTAGCCTGGGAAAAAAAGGCATGCATGAAATAATTCCAGTTCTCATAATTTAGTGAAAGTATTTATGCTCATTTTAATGAGTCAGGGCCTAGAACAGTCCCTCAAGAATTAAGTTTGGCTTAATGCTTGTAGTGCAAATATTTCTCAGCAGGTTTTCTTCAAGCACTCAGCTAAGTTACCAAGTTACATTACTAAGCTAAGCAGGAGAATCATTTATATAAGTCTCATTTCTGTCTTTTAAAGTGTTTTATTCTTTCTTTAAGAACAGGTTTAATTTTACATCTTCTTCCTCACTTTCAGATAAACTTAACTATAACTTGGCTTTTTTTGTTATTTAGTCAACAATAGTTTCTAATCAACCTTGATAAAAAATATTTCTCCTCTAGCCGTAGAACCATAGAGTATCCAGATTACAGAAGAGCAGAAAAAAAGAGGACAAATATTAACTTCTTGGACTTCCAAATGCAACAAAAATGGAGAGTGTTTGAAGACAGTGAATCTAAATTTTTGATGCATAGTAACATACTCTGAAGCTGAAGAATTTCTAACTGCTTAGCATGTTAAAGTCATACAATTTTGGAGTGCAGAAATAGCATGGGTGTGGGTTTTTTAAAAAGAACAGAGATGATTACATTCAACAGGACTTGAATCTATCACAATTGGTGGCATTTGTGCTGTCTGTGACTATTTTATCCAACCCAAAATCCCAGCGAAGGAGAGATTTTGGGAAACAAGCAAAATAATGCTTTGATCCCACATTTTGAGTTAAAGAGCAGTTGTCTCAATGGCAAAATTCTGTTCTTTAGGACACGGAATCAGAAGGTTTGGAGGTAGCCTCTTGGAGAATATTTTATTTTGGCTAGCTAAGAAGGGATGCTTGGAATGTGTGTTTGTGACTCATTGTGAATGAGGTTTATGATACACAAATAAAAGTCTGATCGCTTCAGTGGTTTCACACAGGTTTCCTTCACTCTACAAAGACTGTCTGATAAGTGCATAAGCCTTGCAAATACCTACTAAGCACAAACTAGTCCAGTTAGACACTTTTACTAACATATCTTGGTAATTACTAATGGTTCTGGGAATTTAAGCTAAAGGTTGTATCATTTGTTCTCTCATCTATATGAAGAAGGACTTCTGAACTGTCTTCCTTCTTCTGCTCCCATCCTCAACCTCTAATACATGTAGCAAGCTGCTCATCTTTGGAGATTGATCTTGACTGGCCATTGCCTTCCTTCTACCACCGTGTCTACGGTAATTTCCACCTGAGTTTTTCAGAGATGAAGAACAGAAAAAAGCCAGGCATACCACAGCCTATGAGTCTTTGGTTTTGCAAGTGCAATCTGTGATTCCATCCCGTATCTAGGTGCCAAATGTCATTTAGCATTCTCCAGAGTCTTGCTTACTAAAGTCTCAAGGGAAGAGAGATGCTATAGGGCTCCAAAAAAAGCACAGAGAAACTCAAATGCAACTGCATTTCACTGTGATCAAAAATGCATGGAAAAGGTTCTCCACTCTCTTTTAGCAAGACAGAAGTGTGTTTCAGATTACAAAACTGTAGTATGAACTTGGTTTATTCCTTTAGACATGTCACTCTTACTGAATACTGAATATTGGCCGAATTACAAAAAATGTTTGTGTTTGGGGTTTTTGTTTGTTTGTTTGTTTTGGTGTTTTTTAGATACTGGAAGACTACCAGCTAGATTGCATTAAAAAGAAACTACAGTTTCAGCAACAAGGGTGTCATGTTTTCCTGGCGATTTGAAAGAATTGTTGCTACCTTCCCTGGGGCAATGTGGAGCATAAAGGAAAATAATGTGGGAATATTCCTATTTTTGAAATACTTCAGCAGTTGCTTCCATAGCAAAATCGGCTCGCCTGGTAGATAGTTGTAATATGTTTTGTTTTCAGAATTTTGGAAAGAAAAAAAAGTATTTGTTGGTCAAACAAGAATATCCACTGCATTATCAGTTTAACTGAAAGGAGAATATTCCCTTAACTAGAAAAAAGTTTTAGAAATAAATTCATTATTAATTTCATTTAGAGCAAGCTTAGCCTTGACACTTTAATATGGTTGAAAAGCAGTTACAATAAATTCATCATTTCAGCTATTTGCAGGAGTATATGGAAAACAGTGACTCAACAAGGCTCATCCAACATGTAGTCATGCATTGGCTTCTGCACAAGGCTTGATAACATTCTCATGAATAGTTGATTAGGCTGTAAAGTGCAATGTCTGCATGCATAATTGAAGCTATATAGAAATAATTGATCTAATCACCAGTGCTATATAACGGTTAGAGACCTGTCCCAGTGGCTGATGTCTGCCCTACTCTTTCCCCTCAAAGAGCATACGGGATATTCTGAAGGAATCCTTAATATTTTCAGTTACTCTTTTGCCCTGCAAAGTCTCTTCTTGACTGCTGATAAACTGTGTTGAATATTCTGTAGTAACCAAACTCATCTCTGCTTCCATATCCAAGTAGATTGTTGGAAGGCATCCAATCTATTTGGACATATGGATTTTCTGTTCGGTATCCCTACACCCTCTCAACATGAATGGTGGAGTGAACAAAAAATGAACTAAGAAAATTAACAATTTTCAAAGAGGAAACAGCCCTCTTTCTCACCTCCTCCCAAGTTTAAGTATTGACCTACTTAGCATTAATCACAAGACACGCTTGAAAAATACTTTGCTTTTTCTTTCTCATGGGACTATTGCCATAGGCTTTCTGTGAAGATTTTGAACAGTCAGCTATCACAGTATATAGAATATGGGTAGAATTCAAGTGCTCAAAGGGGTTTCTTTGCAAAATCTCTCATTTCCACCTCTGTCAATGATGACGCCTTGACACGTGAGCACAGTCCCAGAGTCCTTACTCAGTATTGACTGCAGGAGCTTTCCCTGGAGAGTTTTAGGAGTCACACACCAGATGAATGTATACATAAGCACACACCAAAAGAAGCAAGTTATCAGGAACTCTCTGTGATTAAGTGTGAGCTGATGATGAGGAAAAGGCTTCTCAACATTTCCAGTCTTGAATTCATGGGTTTGTGTACCTATAGTAACAGAGAGACAACCTACCCTAAAAAAACAGCAGTAATAAGTAAGTACCAAACAAAAAACAGAGGTTATTGAAATAAGATTTTTAAACCACTAAGCACAGTAGGTGGTCCAAAAACAGGCAAGGATTTACTCTTCCAATAATAGAAGGAATTTGCTTCATATCATCTGATCAAATGTTCAGGGAGGAAAACTCTTCAGAGTTCCAAATTGAAAATGGTTGGTCCCGCTTTCCAAAGAAATATATTAGAACACTGATAGCCCAGTTTCAGAAAGGAATGGTACAGATGTACTTGATTTTTAAATTATCAGTTTTATGTCAAGAATGACAAGCTAGAATTTCTTTTCAAGACACCAAAGCCCTCATAACTGATGCAAACATAAAGGAATGCTTCGGATATATGATTCCTATTAAAATATCCTTGACTGATTTTATTGCAAGCTGTCAGTTTATAGAAATATTACTGACATCAGTTCAGAAATTTTCACTTTCTGAAATTAATGCAAATTTCCTTTCTAAAAGGGTGAAATGCATCACTTTTGTGACCCTTGCAAACAGTGTGGAAGTGAGAACAGTTTCATTGCTTCATATCAAAGCACGAATTAAATCATCTCTTGGTTGTATCCAGATAAACCCCATGGATAAATCCAGAGAATTCTGCATACCAGTTAATTGTAGTAGAATTAATTGCAGTAAATCTCAGGTATGTTAATTGCTTAAAATTGTTTTCAGCTTGGGAAATTATTCTTACAACAAGAAAATAACAATGTTTTAAGGGGTTGGGTTTTTTTCTGTGAATAAGTTTGCTGATGTTTAATGAAATAAATAATTACTTAAGCAAAGGCATGAAAAAAACAGAGGCTTAGGAATGTATGATAACATAAACCAAGTACATTTTAGGAAGTGAACTGTTTCTTTTATCTATTCTTGAAGTTCCTGAATTTAGGATTCAAGTGGTGCATCACTTCCCCCAATTGTCTACCTCCACGTACAAGTTTAATAATACAATAGGATTTATAGTAAAGATAATTGTGACTTTATCAGTTCCAATATAGGTTCTTTATTTCCATACAGATATATTTTTATTTTAAGTGTAGTATGTAGAACCTTAAACCTTTTAAAGGTAAAGGAGAAAATCATATGCTAAGTTAACATCCTGCAAAACAGAATATTTTATAAATGGTTAGGAAACATAATAAACCCCTTCATCTTGGACAGGTTCCAGCTTGTACACCTTATCTATAGACTTTTTTTTTTTTTCAAACAGAACTTTCTCGATTCTTTGCTGCTTCTGCAAAGTAGTTACAAATATAAGCTGTAGGCACAGCCTTGCTGAGCACACGTACCCAGGTGTAAAGCTGTGCTGTGGAGGAGGCTCTTTCAGGGCTCCGAGGAGTTACTGCTCGCTGTAAGTGGAAAGCACAATACACCCGAGTGAGTGGTGCATGACAATAGTAGGGGCAGGAAAAGTGAATTCAGCAGAAAATAAATGAGGTGCCTACTGTAAAGCATCGAACCGTCTTAAAGTTTCCTGCCTCCCTCCCGTCCCGAAGTGAAGCTCGTGTCAGAGAAGACGCCAGGTGTACCCTTGCTGCTGGGCAAACCGGGGAGTGCGGATTGCACCTTGCTCTGAAATTTTCCACACGGAAAACTGAGTTGTCGTCGAGGCACGGTGGGAGCCATTGGCAGCAGGGGGAAGAAGATGCTCGTGGGCTGTGACCCCCCTTCAGCCCGGCTGGCAGCCCCGCGCCCCGGCCCGGCCGATGAGCCCCACGGAGCTGCTGGGACCCGCGGGAAGCCTGGGAAATCACTTCGGGTTTTTGCCAGCTTTTGTGAGTGGCCCCAAACACTACTCGTAGATATTTAAAAGAGTGTTATTGACAGTAATATTCGAGTATTAATAGCTTGGCAAAATGCATTGAACTCTGTGCTTCAGCTTCCTCATAGATAATTTCCCCTTCATGTGGTTTGGGTTGAAGCTGAGAGTTTTGTCTGTGGATATTTTTTGCTTTAGTCTCATTTTAACGTGTGAGCACAAAGGAATATCGAGAATGCACATAACACAGCATTAAAAAAAATGTGCATAGAGTAACTGGGACTCCATAGCCTAGGCGATTCTGAAAATCTGCCCCTCAAAGCACCTCTCGAGAACTGAAGGAGCCTGTTCAGGGCCCAGGATCCTTCAGTCTTCTAGTGATAGGAAAGGGCTCCACTAGATTCTGTCATACCTTGACAGGATGATCCATAAAAGTAGCTGTAAGGCATCCCATCCAGGCCCACTCCCTGCTAGCTGGATTCATAAATCAGCACTGTAGCTATGGACAGAAAACTCAAACCAGTTGTAAACTATCTTTCATTTAAACTTACATCTGCCATTTCGAAATGATGCTGCAAGGAGATCCACCTTTAGGAATGGCAGAAGGGAGTGTGCAACACTAGAAGGCGAAGTTTTGCCACAATATTTACTCTCTTCCTTGTTTAAAGATGATAAAACCGAACAGCTACAAACATCTATGCTTTCCATTGTATAGCATCCAGTGCTGTTGATTTTTATGTACTCAGGGAGAGTTTTCTCACAGTCTGGTGTTTGCATCTATTGACTTTGTAATCTATAGACAGACTCTTAATGAGCAGAAAAGACAAGAATCTCAGATATAAAGCCTTGGAATAACAGTGGGCCTTTACAGCTTGTCAATAGGAGAAAGCTCAAACATAAATATCTGATTTACAGAAGTAACACAACTTATTTTGATAGATTACATTGTTTCTGTTTCAAATTACTTTATCAATCGAGAAGGAAGAGGTTAAGAGGTCATATTTTTAAAAAAATGCTTGAAAGGACTCTTTCAAGGGATTTTTCATTAATTTCACCCCCATAATTAATTGCTTATTTGTGATATTGCAGGACGTCTACTTTGTCTGACAAACACTCTGATTTTGTGAAATGTTGCTTTACAAATCCCCTCAAACAGACAGGGACAGGACCAAACCCCCCACATGGACTGAAATGTAGTCCACACAGTAGTTCCTGACGTGTCTTGGTCATATCTTCATTTCAAGTTTGATCTTTTTTCCCTTGCTGGGTGAGGCTTTGTTGCTGTTTTGACCTGTTTCGCTTGGGAATGGATCATGCAGAAAACGACACGGACAGAAGTGAGGTCAAGGCTGAGGACAGTCTGTGTTGACAACCCTTAGACCAGTGGTTAGCCAGCGAGAGATGGGGAAGGAGGAAGGTTAGGGTGTCAAGCGTGGAAGCAAAGATCCCCTTGGCTACAATGGGGCTTAACTTCATTCTTGAGCATCAACTCAATGCCCTGGGCGAGCCTATGTACTGCAGACGGCGCCTTTTGTTCCTCCCGCGCCCTTTCCGTGTCACCGCCCCCGCGGTGGCACCCAGGGCCGGGGAGGACACGCGGCGGGGCACGCTCAGCACCCACGGGCATCCCGCCGCCCTCCGTGCCGCCCGCGGGGCTGGGCGCGCTCCGTGGGGATGCGGGGAGGCCCCGCTGCGCCTCCTCCGCCCTGCCGAGCCCAGGCGGGGCNAGGAGCGGCTGCCTGGCCCCGGAGCGGGCCCTGCCCGCTGCGCCTTCGCTTTTCCGAGGGCTCGATTCCCCGGCAGCCGGCAACAGGAATAAATTACAAAGGCGCACTTAATGTTAGTGACTCTTTAAATGGAATTTTTCATTCAAACTTTGTCATTAAAATAGAAAGGCCTTTTGGTTGTGACCATACGGGCATAATAAATTGTATATGTTTGCGATACTGAATGAATCTTGCCCATATGCTGCACTGCAAGGCTACATGAATGAAGCATTTACCAAATCAGGCCCACCACATTAAACAGAAAAACAATCTTTATTCATGGTAACTTATCAGTTTCAATTAATCAACCTCAACAATAGAAATTCTGATGTGTTCAAGCAACTTGAAAGCAATAGGTCATCTCCAGGGCAGCCATGTTGTGTCTTTGTGCCTATGGCTTCAAACAAAGCAACATCTCCAATAAATGTACATCCCCACACACAGATGTGTGACTATATCTGTATAAACATCCAGGCGCGCTGAAGGCCCTGGTGTACACGTACGGCTGTACGTAGAAGTGTTTAGCTTTTTGTCATACAAAAAGTAATTGTTTTCCAGTTTTGGGGGCTTTTTTTTTTTTTTTTGAGCTCCACAAGTTTAAACAAAAGAAAAGAAATTTCCATTGGATGACCATCCTTTCAGTTTCTCTGCTGCTATGTGAATAGCATTGTGCAAACCATTCCAATGGTATTGAAAAGGGGTAACCATTGGTTTGATTTGGTTACACGGTTTCGTAAAGAGCTCCCTCCCACTGCCTTAGGGTCTGTGAAAGGTCTGTGACCTGTTTAGAACTGCCAAGTGAAATGTCATGTCGCCCCTCCCAAATGGGAGTATCTGCATTCATTTGATCAGTATAAAAAATGATTGGGGATGGCGAGATCAGGGCTTTTGAATTGCAATTTATAGCAGTTTACAAAAATGCACATTGTTGGAAAAGAAAACATGGAAGTGTTTCTTTCTAAATTGCATTACCTGTGAAATGTCATTAGTCTTTTTAGGATATTGCATCCTATTTTTTATGATCTCAGAGAGAGATTTAAATGAAGAAGTTGAGTGTTTGCTTGAGATACGAAGGCACGGCGCACTACCTACAGCACCTGCTGAGTTTTGCCATCAGCTGCTGGAGGAAATGTTTCCCCATTCCTCTCCAGCTTGCGTCCATAGTTCTGCTGTCATCGCTCGGTGGTACCGTGTATTTCACGAGATCTTGTCGTTGTAGTGCAATGGCACGAGGCTGCTGCTTTCTGGGAGGGTGGTTTGTTCATGTCCAGGGCTCAGCATCCTTCTACCTCCCGCCGAGCGCTTTGACCACCGCCGCCTTGTCCGGGGACGGCTCCGCCGAACGCTTAATTTGTTCCTCTTGCGATTGCCCGCACCTGAAAAGAAACAAAACCAAAGCAAACGACACACAACAACAACAACGAAAAACGAAGGATGGGTTGCACAGATTTGGAACTATCCTTCCTCCAATGTGTCGGCTCTCACTCCATACCCCCGGGGGCTGCGCCCTTAGTGCGCCCAGCCCGGTTTGAGGGCGCGGGGGGCGCGGGTCTGGAGGAGCGCCGTGGCCTGGGGCTGTGCACCTTCCCTTCCCCGCTCCGTGCCTGTCACGGGCCCCGCACCCCCAGCACTGCTCGGGGGATGTCAGCGCTGCTGGTCGCCGAGGGCACGGAAGGGAGCAGAGCGGGGGCAGTGGCGGGGCCGCTCTGCGAGCGGTGCGGGACAGAGAAAGGTGCGGGGCCAGAGAATGGCGGGGGGACACGGCTGTTTCAGAGGCAAAAGCGAAGGGTGAAGGGGTGCCGGCTCTGCCTGGGACGGCCGGTGCCCTTGCCTGTGCTGGAGCCAGAGCCCCTGGGCGGGGGCGGGCAGGGATGCTGGCTGCAGGGCTGACAAACAGGCCGGGGAGCCGCGGGCTGCTCCTTCTCCTTCCTGCAGGTGCCCAGTCGAAGGGTGAAGCTCTCCATTCATGACCTCTACTGCTCACCTTGCAGGTGCTCTGCTGCTAGCAGCGCAGGGGGTGGCGGCTTGCCGTGAAAAGGGCATCCTGCCCTCGGGGCCAGCTCAGCGCTGCCTCGGCCAGCGGCCGGGCCCCCCTGGGCCTCCTCTGCCCTCGCCCAGACCGAGCTAAACGCTGCTCGCCTCAAGGTGACACCTCAGTAGCACGGAGGGCCTTGGAGCGGCGCCGGCGGGACGCGGCGCCGCCGTGAGAAGCCCTGGCAGGTCCTCCCGGGCACAGAGTTCTGCCAGGGCACTGCGTCCCTGTGTCTTCCTGGGCTGTGTGTCTCTGTGTCTTCCTGGGCTGTCCGGACCCCGGACGACGGGAGATGGAGTGTCCTCGCCGACGCCACGCAGAAGTTGGACGTCAAGTTCCACAGCCAAGAAAGGAAGTGGTGACGGCACCAAGCCTGCCAGAGTTCATTGTTTGGACAATGGTCTTAGGCACATGATGGGATTTGGGGGGTTGCCCTGTTCAGAGGCAGGAGTTGGACTTCTATGGCCTTTGTGGGTCCCTTCCAATACAGTATTTTCTATGATTCTATGACCATGTCACTGAGCACAGATGCTCTTTGTGGCTGTCACCCAAGGCCGAAACGTTAAAACGTGACAAATAAATTATTAGGAGTAAAAGCCTTGAGCGGCTTAATTGGGAAAAGCAGTCCGGGTTCCAACCAATGTCCGTACAATTGCACACTGCAGTCCGCCATTATTCGAGCTTCATCTACTATGCACTATATACCACCGTCTCCAAAGGATTGTTGCCCTAGAAACTTGTTTTAAATCTCCAGCTATATATCAACACCTTGTTTTAGCAGTCCTTGGCTGAATTACAGTTACACAGTTTGGCGCTTCTTTCAAATTTCCTCCCATCAGTTTGGCCAAAGAAAGGAATTTTTCTCCTTTAGAAATGAATTGGCTTAATTAGTAAGTAGATTAATGGCAATTGCTGGTGAGTTGGTTTCCAGCAGAGTTTCACCAGAGAGGGTTAATCGGAGTCAGGTCTGGAATCTTTCCCAGAACTGGCTGCCAGCCATTTCCGTCAACCAATCAACCCCGTAAACAAACGCGCCATCCGCTGAAATAGAGTTTATTTCTTACTGTCATCCCGCTGGAGTCATTTCCCCAAACAGCCACCACCTCGCCATGGGTTTGAATTGGATCGCCCTGAACTCGGGGCTTCTAATTTTCAGTGACTTCCTCAAATACTTTGAAGCGTTCCTCCGACGAAAAAAAAAAAAAAAAAAACCAACCCAAGATTAGTTGGGCGCATCGGCATTCAATAAAAAAAGTAACCTGCTTTCAGCAGCCTCCGGCTGAGATTTTTCCCTTCCAGGAAGCTTATAATTCGAGGCAAAACCAGTTAACATAACAGGGTGATTCAAAAGTCTTTTCCAAAGCCACTGTCTCAAACGTGGGGCAAGCAAGAAAAGCATCAGCATTGACTTTGACATCTTTTTCAGCCCTTCCACTTATTTTTTTCTATACCGATACAACGTATTCATACTTCGACTTGCAGCTGCATTAGTCTTGCAAAAAAAAAAAAAAA
>WBMY01002705.1:0-73455 GCA_013397315.1 Donacobius atricapilla
GCTGCAGCCAGCAACTCTCAGTTCTCAATCACGAGACTTTGCCCGATTCCTTAGCCCTGCCTGGTTCAGGAAAGCCAAGTACAGTGGATGGTGCTTCCAGCAGCACAAGTGATTAGTGCAAGAAACATGCCTACAGGGTGGCCCAGGGATGGGCAATGGTGTTTGGGGAGCTGAGAGTGTGTCCTGGAGGGACCTTGGCATTGCTTCTACCCGCCCATTTCCCTGAGACAGTAAATGACCGTTTTGCAGTGTGTAACGCCAGCAAGAGGGAGCTGCTGCCGCCCTTAAGGTGGAAGCAAACAGAGAGCAGAGTGTACTCTTCGCTGTCTCCAAAGCAGAGCTTTTGTTCTTTAGAGCTCCAGCATGGAAAAGCAGCAACTAGCCAGCAAAGCTTTTGCTTTTGCTGTGGCAGACATGGAAAACTCCAGATGTATCACAATCTCAGCCAGTGCTGGAGGTACGTTGCTGCAGTAGATTCTCTGCTTGCTGGGATAAGAGAAAACGGGCAGCACCTGAGCTGCGAACAAAGCGCTTAAGGCGCAAGCAAACAAACCGGAAGTTGAGCACACTGTTCTCTCTCTGCAAAGTGTAGCTTTTTGTCCTTGACAACTCTGCCATGGAAAAGCAGCAACTCTCCTGCAACACCTTTCCTCTTGCTGCTGCAGACATGGAAAATACCTACTGTATCACACTCTCACCTAGTACTAGGAAAAGGCAGGCACATTGCTGCAGTAGCTTTCTCACTTGCTGGAAACGGGAAAACGAATAGTGCTTGTGATGCAAGCAAAGTGCCTAAACACAAGCAGCCAACCAGAAAGCTGAGCACAGTGTTCCCTCTCTTCAAAACAGGGCTTTTCGTTCTAGAAGGCTCTGGCATGGAAAAGTAGCAAGTGTCCTACAACAACTTTGCTCTTGCTGCTGCAAAGATGGAAAATTCCAACTGTATCACAATCTCAGCCACTGCTGGTAAAAGCAGTCACGTTGCTGCAATAGCTTCTCGGCTTGCTGGGAAAATCGAAGAACGCTTGAGTCGCGCTCAGAGTGCCTAAATCACAAGCACACAATCTGAAAGCCAACCGTACTGTTCTCTCTCTACAGAGCAGAGCCTCTCATTCTGGACCGCTCTGGCGTGGAAAAGCAGCACCTAGCCAGCAATGCCTTTGCTATTGCTGCTACAGACATGGAAAACTCCAAATGTTTCGCAATATCACTCAGTGCCGAAAAAGGCAGGCGCACTGCTGCAGTAGCTTCTTTGCTTTTTGGGAGAAGAGAAAAGGAAAGGTGCTTCCTCAGTGAGTAAAGCTCCAAAAGTGCAAAGCACACAAACTGAAAACCGAGTGCAGCATTCTCTCTCTGCAAAGCAGTGGACTTTGTTCTTGAAAGCTCTCCCATGGAAAAGCAGCAACTAGCCAGCAAGGCGTTTCCTCTGGCTGCTGCAGACATGGAAATCTTCCAGTGTATGACAAGCTCACCCTTTGCTGGTAAAGGTAGATAGGTTTCTGTAGTAGCTGCCTTCCTTGCTGGGAGAAAAGAAAATGAAAGAAGCATGTCCAGTGAGGTTTGTGCTTAAAGCTCAAAGCTCAGAAACCGAAAGCCGTGCACAGTGTTCTCTATCTGCCAAGCAGAGCTCTTTGGTCTTGACAATTCTGCCATGGAAAAGCAGCAACTAGCCAGCAACACCTTTGCTCTGGCTGCTGCAGACATGGAAATCTCCATCTGTGTGACAAGCTGGCCCTCTGGTGGAAAAGGCGGCCTGTTGCCATAGTAGCTTCTTTGCTTGCTGAGAAAAAGAAAATGAAAAGAGCTTGTTCAGCAAGTAAAGCATTTGAAAGGCAAAGCACAGATATCACAAGCCGAGCACAGTATTCTCTTTCTGCGTAGTAGGGCTCTTCATTCTTGACAGCTCTGCCATGGAAAAGCTGCAACTAGCCAGCAACACCTTTGCTCTGGCTGCTGCAGACAATGAAGACTCGAAGAGAAGCTCAGCCTGTTCTGGAGAAGGCGGGCAGTGTTCTACAGTAGCTTCTTTGCTTGGTGGGAGAAGAGAAAATGAAAGGCGCTTCTTCAGCGAGTAAAGCTCCAAAAGCGCAAGCACACAAACTGAAAACCGTGTGTAGCGTTCTCTCTCTGCAAAGCAGTGGACTTTGTTCCTGAAAGCTCTCCCAAGGAAAAGCAGCATCTAGGCAGCAACGCCTTTCCTCTGGCTGCTGCAGACATGGAAATCTCCAAGTGTATGATGAGCCCTCCCGGTGATGGAAAAGGCAGGCACGTGGCTGCAGCAGCTTCTTGGGTTGCTGGGAGATGTGAGATTGAAGGTTGCTTGTTCAGCGAGTAAAGGGCTTAAAGCTCAAAGCTCACAAACCAAAAGCTGTGCACAGTGTTCTCTCTGCAAAGCAGAGCTCTTCATTCTTGACAGCTCTGCCACGGAAATGCAACACCTAGCCAACAACGCCTTTTCTCTGGCTTCTGCAGACATGGAAAACTCCAACTGTATCAGAATCTCACCCAGTGCTGGAAACGATAGGCACGTTGCTGCAGTAGCTTTGTTGCTTGCTAGGAAAAGGAAAGCGAATAGCTTTTTGCTGGAAGCAAAGCACTTAAACTGCAAGCACACAAACCAAATGCTGAGTTCAGTGTTCTCTCTCTGAAAGGAGGAGTTTTTTGTTCTTAAAAGCTCTGTTGTAGCCCCTAGGGCTACCGCAAATGGTGAGAATCTTCCATGGAGAAGGGAGTGATTTCTAAGTCGTCTCAGCCATGGACAAACTCACAGCCTACAGGCTGTCACAATATATCTGGCCTTGCCCCAGGGAGTCTCCTAGAGAGACAGCCTGTTCACTTAGGGTGATAAAGGGGCTTAGTTCCTTGAGCCTTTGCCCACCTATGCAAATTGTACTTCCCCAGTTCGATGTTACAAGTGCCTGTTACGATATGTCAGTTTTCTATTGGTCCCAGTTTGTTTCCCTACCCTCTGAAGTACACATGAAAGCTAAGCTCTCTGGTGCCTCTGGGTTCGTTGGAACCAGAAGTCTTTGAATGAAGAAGAGAAGACTGTGGACAAGAGGAACCTGCCTTGTGGCATTTTTCCTGCATCGCCTGACCCTCCCCTGGAGTGAAGCTGCCTAGGCAGCCTCTCACAAGGACCGAAATCACTCCCCCTCCCCGAGACTGCCTGTGTGCCTGCTGTGCTGGGTGCCTTGTTAAAGGCTCTTCTGCCAGGGACAGTCGTGGGACCTCAAAGACCTAGGCCACCGCAGCAGGGTGAAATTGTGATACAGTTGGAATTTTCCATGTCTGCAGCAGCAAGAACAAAGGCATTGCTCTCTAGTGCCGGCTTTTTCCACACCAGAGCTGTCAAGAATCAACAGCTTCACTTTGCAGAGAGAGAACACTGTGCTCATCTTTCGGTTTGTGTGCTTGTGGTTTAGGTGCTTTGCCTGCGACAGAAAGCTCTTTGTTTTCTCTTTTCCCAGCAAGCAAGATAACTACTTCAGCAACATGCCTGCCTTTTACAGCACTGGGTGAGCTTCTGTTAGAGTTTTCCAAGTCTGCAGCAGCAAGAGCAAAGGCCTTGCTGGCTAGTTGCTGCTTTTCCACACCAGGGCTGTCAAGAACAAGCTCCACTTTGCCGAGAGAGAACACTGTGCTCAGGTTTCTGTTTGTGTGCTTGCACTTCAGGCACTTGGCTCAAGGCACAAGCGCTCTTAGTTTTTCTTTTCACAGCAGGCAAAGAAGCTACTGCAGCAACGTGCCTGCCTTTTCCAGCACTAGGTGAGATTGTGATACAGGTGTAGTGAAGGACGAGAAAGCTGGGAATAGATGTAAGATACAGAGCTGTGTGAGGAACTGCTGAGGCCCCTTCAACTACAGAAGCTTCAGGCTCATGAGGGACCTTCAGGCAGACTTCCAGAAAGTAAGCCAGAGTCCTAGGTCACCTTTCATCGTGGAGAAATCCTGTGATGTTCATAATTTCAGGAGGCAGAAACCCACTCACTGCAGCAGGCCCCTGGGTTCAAACTGTGGCCATTTTCCAAGGGAAACAAAACTCACTCCCTCCAGGTTTCTGATGTCAGCTATAAAAAGGCGTTTCGCACTCTAAAGGCAGGCAGATTCCTAGGTTTTGGCAGCTTTTGTCTAGAAGAAATCCTGCACAGTTCATAATTTCAGGGGGCAGAAATACACCATGTGCAGCAGGGCTCTTGACTTGAACTGTGGCCCCCCTTTCCACAGGAAACAAATCTCACCCTGCCAGATTCCTGATGTCAGTTGAGAGGAGATGTTTGGCACTCCAAGGACAGCCAGAGTCCAAGGTTTTGGCGGCTTTGGTTGAGGAGAAATCCTACGACCTTTGAAATTTTAGGAGGAAATAGCCCACTCCAGGCCACAGGCCCCCAGACGTGAATGCTGGCCCTTTTCCATGAGAAATATTACTGACCCTTCTAGGTTTCTGATGTCAGTATGGAGGAGGCGTTTGGCACTCCAAAGGCAGCCAAGAGTCCTAGGTTTTGGCAATATTTGTCTGCAAGAAATCCTATGCCGTTTGTAATTATAGCAGGCAGTAACCCGCAGCCAATCACAGGCCCCTGGACATGAACAGTGGCCATTTTCCATGGGCAAAAATACTCACCCCTCCAGGTTCCTGATGTCAGTTTGGAGGAGGCGTTTGGCACTCCAAGGGAACCCAGAGTCCTAGGTTTTGGAAGATCTGGCCTGAGAGAAATCTAGCACTGTTTGTAATTGTAAGAAGCAGAAGTCCACTACCAGCCACAAGGCCCCTGGCCATGAATAATGGCCCTTTTCCACGGGAAACAAATCTGACCCCCAAGGTTCCTGATATCAGTTGGGAGGAGCCGTTAGGCACTCAGAGAGAAGCCAGAGTCCTAGGTTTGGGCAGCTTTCATCGTGGAGATATCTGGAGCCGTTTGTAATTTCAGGCTGTAGAATTCTACTCCCCGGCCACAGGCCCCTGGACATGAACATGACTCTCTTCCAAGGGAATCAAAACTCACCCCCCAGGTACCTGATGTCAGTTTGGAGGAGGCATTTGGCGCTCCATAGGAAGCTAAAGTCTGAGGTTCTGGCAGCTTTCATTGTAGAGAAATCCTGAATCCTTTGTAATTTTAGCAAGGAAAAGCCCAGGCCAGGCCACAGACCTCTGGACATGAATGGTGGACCTTCTTTCACAGGCAACAAAACTCACCGCCGAGGTTCCTGATGTCAGTTTGGAGGAGGTGTTTGGCTCTCCAAGGACATCCAGAGTCTACGGTCTTGGCAGCTCTCATCGTGGAGAAATCTTGAACTGTTCGTAATTTCAGGTTGTAGAATTCTACTCCTGGACAAAAACCGTGGCCCTTTCCCATGGGAAACAAAACTCAGCCATCCAGGTTCCTGATGTCAGTTTGGAGGAGGTGTTTTGCACTCCAAGGGAAGCCAGAACACTAGGTTTTGGCAGCTTTCATCATGGAGAAATCCTGGGATGTTTGTAATTTCAGGAGGCAGAAACCCACTCACTGCAGCAGGCCCATGGACACAAATGATGGACATTTTCCTTGGGAAACAAAACAGCCCTCCAGGTTTCTGATGTCAATTTGGAGGAGGCATTTGGCATTCCAAGGAAAGCCAGAGTCTTAGGTTTTGGCGGCGTTTGTCTGCAAGAAATCCTACGCCGTTCCTAATTATAGCAGGCAGTAACCAACTCTCAGCCACAGGCCCCTGGACACATACATGCGCAAAAATTGTCCATGGGTATCCCCTTGTCCATGGGCAAAAATACTCACCCCTCCAGGTTCCTAATGTCAGTTTGGAGGAGGTGTTTGGCACTCCAAGGGTACCCAGAGTCCTAGGTTTTGGAAGATATGGCCTGAGAGAAATCTAGCACTGTTGGTAATTTTAAGAAGCAGAAGTCCACTCCCTGCCACAGGCCCCTGGCCACGAACGACGGCCCTTTTCCACGGGAAACAAATCTCAGCCTCCCAGGTTCCTGATTTCTGTTTGGAGGAGGCATTTGGCACTCCAAGGGAAGCCAGAGTCCAAGGTTTTGGCAGTTTTGGTTTGGAAGGAATCCTGCAATGTTCTTAATTCCAGGAGGTAGAAACACACTCTCTGCAGCAGGCCTCTGGACAACAATGGTGGCCCCTTTCCATGGGAAATATAACTCACCTCCAAGGTTCCTGATGTTAATTTGAAGGATGCATTTGGCACTCCAGGGGAAGCTAGAGTCCTACATTTTTCTAGCTTTGATCGTTGAGAAGTCCTGTGATGTTTGTAATTTCAGGAGGCAGAATTCTACTCCTGGCCACTGGCCCCTGGACATGAACATTGGCTCTTTTCCATGGGACACAAACCTGACCCCTCCAGGTTCCTGATGTCAGTTTGGAGGAGGCGTTTGGCACTCCAAGGGCAGCTAAAGTCCTAGGTTTTGGCAGCTTTTGTCTGGAAGAATCCTGCATCCTTGGTAATTATAGTGGGCAGAAGCCCACCCCCGGCCACAGGGCCCTTGATACTAACAGTGGCCCTTTTCGTTTGGAAACAAAACTTATCCCACCATGTTCCTGATGTCAATTTGGAGGAGGTGTTGGCACTTCAAGGGCAGCCAGATTCCTAGGTTTTGGCAGCATTTGTCATGGAGAAATCCTGCAATATTTGTAATTTCAGAAGGCAGAAGTCCAGTCTCGGCCACAGGCCCCTGGACACAAACGGTGGCCCTTTTCCATGGGAAGCAAAACTCACTCCCCCAGGTACCTGACATCAGTTTGGAGGAGGCATTTGGCACAATCATCAAGGGAAGACAGAGTCCTAGGTTTTGGCAGTTTTCTCTGAAAGAATTCCTACGCCATTTCTAATTATAGCAGGCCGAAACCCACTCCCGGCAACAGGCATCTGGATAGTAATGGTGGCCCTTTTCCATGGGAAACAAAACTCACCTCCCCAACCTAATTGAGCACCAAATTGAATCTGAATTGAAATTTTGTTTCTCAAACTACATTTGTCACTGTGACAACGGATTTTCTGCTCCAGCTGGGTAGCCAAATCAGAGCTGACATGTTGGGTAATGCAGTGAAAAGATTGATGTGTCTAGGTATTTTGGGATGCATGGGGGCGAAGATGGGGTAGGTCAGACCTTGCCCTGGTAAGACAGTGAACTGCCCCCCACCACCCAGCCCTAGAGCCTGTACTCTAGCCCCACAGTGTCTACCAATCATCAGCACATGGGAGGCAGTGGTCCATTCTTGCCTAACCTAGCTTCTGAGTGGTCAAATGAAGTCCAACCTGTGGGGAAGGCCCAGGAAGGCCAAGGGGTATTTGAGGCTTAAAATGAGGCCAGCACACACTTTGACTCTACCTTCCTCTTGGAGTTTGTATCTGAACGCTGCTGGAACCCAGGAGTTGGCTTTTCTATATATTTTATGTATGCTTTTCTGTATCTTTCTATGTCATTCTTCATTCTAATTCCCTCTTCTTGAAATATTTTGAGTAACCTAACATTGAATGGGTTTAAAATTTGCTAAATTGAATGTGCCAAATAAAGGTTTAGAGCAGTGTTGATTGGATATTATACTAAATCTTTTGCCAAAATTCCCTGACCTCCTAGTTTGCCAGTAAACTTTTGTCTTGTTTTGACCTCTTGAGAATATCTGGTTGGTGTTTCACCCATGCATCTAACCCAGAGTACAAGAACCACTGTAAAGTCCTTTTATTAGAGCCTTACACACAGGTGCTTACACAGATACAACAGAGGAGTAAAAGACTGCACTGGCTGCACTGTGCCAGACTGGACTATAGAACCTGGCGGAGTACGCTTAAAGCAACTGTTGAAGCTATATAAGATTCAGATAAGACAATGAGCTCTCCAATGTACTTACCAATGCATTTGCTACCAACTTCAATGGAAAACACCAATCATGGCATAAAGTAGACCTGAGAGACACAAGTATTCAGAATCAAGTGGTCCTAGACACTCCAAATCCCTTGAAACCAATTAAAGTACTACTTCAAACATGATAGGAAAGTTCATCTCTATTAGTCAATCATCATTATATAGGATATTTCTAAAATTAAAAATTAGAAATATTATTTCTACCAGAAGATGGTAAGTGGGCCAACGAGATAAGGCTCTGCTGGACCTGCTGTTTTAAAACAGTGAAGGACTGGTGGGTGATGCTGGAGACCACCCTGTGCACAGTGATCACGAAATTGTTATACAGAGTTTTTGTTACTTGGAGAAGTTGAGCAGAAATGCTACCCTGGACTTCTGGAGGGCAGACCTCAGCCAATTTGGGATACTGGTTGACATAGTCAACCATTGGAAGACAGTCCTGAGGAAGCAAAGGGGTCCAGGAAGGCTGGACATTCTTTCAGAAGGAAATCTTAAAGGCACGGGATGAGGCTATCCCCCATGTACTGAAAGATGAACCATGGAAAAAAAACATTGGCCTGGCTGAAAAAACAGCATTGGCTGGAATTCAGGAAGACAGCTCAACAACTCATTTATAGTACAAGGATGCAGGAAGAAAATTAGGAGGGTCAAAGCCCAGCTAGAACTTAATCCGGCTTCTGTCATAAAAGATTACAAAAAAATGTTTTTACAAATACACCAGCAACAACGAGGGCTAAGGAGACTTCCCCTCCCTTACTGGATGTGGGAGGAAACATAGTTAAAAAGGATGAAATACTTAAGACCTTCTTTCTCTCCATCTTTATTAGAAAGACCCATTGTCCTCCAGGTACCCTACCCCTCGCTGGAAGACAACAGAAGCAGGGCAGGAGGAGAATGAATCTCCCAAAACTCAGGAGGGAATGGTCAGCAACCTGCTATGCCACTTAGACATTTTGTGAGTCCATATGGAGCTGGATGAGATCCAAGGGGTACTGAGGGAGCTGGTGGCTCACCAAGCCAGTGTCAATCATTTATAGAAGTCCTGGATAACTGGGGAGGTCCTAGGTTACAGGAAGCTGGCAAATGTGACACCTATCTACAACAAGGGCTGGAAGGAATATCCTGAAAACTACAGGCTTGTAACCCTAATGGCTCTCCCCACACCAGCCACAGGGGCCTGCACTACAACATCAAGGCTGAGAACATCATCCTTGACCTGACCACTGGTGAGGTGAAGCCTCAGTTGCAACTTCAGTTGCAGCACAAATCTAAAGGACATGCTGTAAACCTAGTTTTGAGGTGAGCCCATACTAGGGCCTGGTCGGGCACCAAAGGGCAGCCTTTGCTGGGGTGGGAATAATTCTTCAAGTTGCTTTTTTCATGGAGGGTGGGTAGAGATGGATTTTGTGGAATGGGAGCCAGCTGGGACTGGTGTGGAGGGAACCAGCCCAACAAAAACAATCTGTGGAGGGTAGCAAAGGTGGGTTTGCAAAACTTTTGTGCTGGCCACTTTCATTTTCAGGTATGGAAGGGCTTGTGATGCTCTACCTCCCTCTTCTGCCTTGGCCTATGATATTTTTCTTGAGAAATGCAGGGGGCAGATAAAAGGCAGTGTTTTCCCTACTCCTGCATGGGCGTTTTCCTTGCATTAGGTTGGGCCTTCTCAGGGCTCACTCTGGCCTCTTTCAGCATCGGGGCTTTCTTTTACAATCTAAAGTTTGTCAACAAGAGTCAGGTGCTGGCAATAAGGCAGCAGGTCACACTATGCCACCAGTGCAGTCCCTGCATCCTCAGGGACGCCAGGTGAGGGCAGTGTGCACCTGATGAGCTCCATTTGGAGCTCCATCTCCCACAGGAAAGCAGGTGTACAGTCCACCTGAAGGGGGATAATCTGCTGCTGCTACCATGGACATCCAGTAATGATCTGGTTCCTGGGCATTCTGGTTTATGACATGGCCTGCAGGTTCTGTCCCTTCAACAGAGATGAGGACATTATTCTGTGCAATTATCTTCTTCCTGCCATGGGTGTCCTGAGCTGGTACCTGGCAGACGCGGTTGGAAGATTACAGGTGGCATACGAGCATCCTGCTCCTGCAACTATGGAGGAGATTGATTTCCCATGGTTAGCTGGAGGAGCTGGCATGTGTCCTAGCATCCTGCTCTCCAAAACAGAATTGATTGGAAGGTCTGGGCACAGCCTGGGCATTGCAGATCCTTGAAAAGAGCGAAACGTTGATCAGCAGCTTTTTGGTTTCTCTCCCCAGAGTGCCAGCACCTTGTCAAATTGTGTTTATCCATTTGCCCCTTGGACAGGCCATCGTTGGAAGACCTTTTCAACCATTCTTGGCTGCAGTACATCCACCTACTCCAGGACATGACAAAGATCCATCCCTCTGCACAGTAGGATCCAGCAAGTAACAGCTCTACACATCTCATGGCATTAAGAAGCCAAGAAAATCATAATCTTTCCCTACAACCATAGCACAGAGTAGGGATCACAGCTGATGCGATGCTTCTGCTAGTCTTGGGGGAAGTTGCAGAAGTGACTAAGCACTCTTCATGGTATTTAAGAAGCCATGGCAGTCCAGTGAAGTTTCCATGGACCAGCAAAGGGGAAGCATCCCCACTGCAGATCCCTGACATTGTTGTCTCCCTGCAACCTGAGTACAACTGTGGCATCCTGTGCTGCAACCATCCTTGGCTTGGCCACCAGCTGGGCAAAGCTGATTGACTCTGGTTGCAGCATCTTCTTTGAGGACAGTCTACACCCAGCTGAAATCAAGGTTGATTCTACACCTAGTGAGAGGGGAATGCTCCTTGGGTCCAGGCATTGCATAGTCCAGCCTGGTTGGGCATTGGAGGTTCCCTGCTTTGCTGTGGTGGGGTGGAAATAAATTTTTCAGCCCATTGCCTTTTTTTTTTTTTTTTCTTTTTTTTTTTGTGGGGCAGG
This sequence comes from Donacobius atricapilla, assembly GCA_013397315.1. Taxonomy (NCBI): domain Eukaryota; kingdom Metazoa; phylum Chordata; class Aves; order Passeriformes; family Mimidae; genus Donacobius; species Donacobius atricapilla. The sequence continues at coordinate 10,824 of WBMY01002705.1, forward strand.
ATATGAATGTCGTGGAAGGGGAGCTGGTTCCTGGCCTTGCTGATAACTTTCACTACCCACCCTCGCATGGGCTGGGGAGAGCCTGACAAAAACCTCTACCCCTGGGGGTAGCAGACGCAGGAGTTCTGAATCCATACACCAGCAGATTTGCTTTGCAGTTGCTTGAGGAAGGGCTGGGAAAGGCCAAGGCAAGTTTTTTCCTCACATGTGGGGAGGTTTATTCCTTGCAGACAATGGTTGGGTCAGGCCTGTGATACAGTGATTTTACCTTTTATGGGGTTTCCAGGTTTTTGTTTCTAATTTACTTTCACGCACTTGTTATTTGTTTTCTGAAGGAAGATTCCAGCTGGTGCCTGGAGTGCATCAGCAAGTGCTGTGACCATCTGCAGGGTGGATTCACTGCCATTGCCACCCTAGCAGGTACACCTCTTTCAAGATGGATGAGGGCATCATCTGGGATCAGCTCCTCTTCCAGCAGCAGGTCTATTACGGTGGGTACCTGTCCTCACAGCATGGGTAGCACAGTGGGTATTGGAAGACAGCAGCAGGCACACATGCTTCCCCTCACCCTTGCAAGTATGAGGAAGTTGATCTCCTGGTTAACAGGATGAGGTAGCACAAGTCCTGCCAATCCTGCTCCCTTTCAGAATGGAGAACTGATTGGTAGGTTTGGGTGCAGCTCTGAGCATGGCCAATAACATGGCCAGGCACTACAAATGGATAAAGCTGGACATGAGCCCTCTCCAACTGACCATATTTCTCTCCCCAAAGTGCCATCACCAAATCACAGCTAAACAGCATCACTGAGCCTATCAATTTGGTGGCGGTGATGGGGTGTTTATTTGCTGTCAAAAATAAAATGTTTTGTAATCAGAGTATTTCTTTTATCCTTTTCCAAGCTTTTGATCCCCTTCCTCTAGGATAATCTTTTGTGCCCTTTACACACTGCCTTTATTGGAATTGGACGGGGGTTAAGTAACCTGAAAAATGAAACAGCTCCTGTTGTTTCAAACTAGAGTCGCTACTTTAGTGACCCTGAACTGCCACTCAGGCACATTCATTTTTTGGTGCTGCTGTCTGTCCCCTAACAACACACTCACCAAATCTTTCACTCAGCCTTAATAGCCCTCCACAGACCAAACAAAACTGTATAAACATGAAGGAAGGACAAACTATGCTGGATGGTAAAAAAACATGCTGTCAATAAAACAAAAAATGGTATTTGCAGTGTTAGTTATCTTTATGCCTACCTTGTACTTATCTCATGCCTTTTTGTGAGCAGTAATTTGGTATAACCCTACGTGCAAGAGCCACTAAAAATTGTCCCCGTCCCCTTGCAACCATCAATAAAATTACCTGAGTAATATACTTAAAACACAACTTACCCTTTTTTCCTCAACCAAACACCAGTTGAACCGATGAAATATAGTATTTTTTTCTGAAATCTTTCCATAATTACACCTAATGCTTGTTTTTTATTTGGCCAACAAGCTGTGTGGTCTCCAGCAATACTGGTACCATCATCTGCTTGTCACAGATACACTGGTTCTCCAATCCTGATCAAATAAACCGTGCTTTGGTAAAAATAAATTTTAAAAAGCTTTCCATATTTCTATCCAGTTGTCACTCATTATTACTTACATTTTTTTCATGCCTATACTGTATCAAGACAAAATAACCATGTCTTTTTTTTTTTTTTTTTCCTCCTTGCTACTGCTTTTCCTGGTACCTCCCCTTGGGAATCTTGTTCTGGATATTTTGTTGAATTTGCTTTAATTTTCTGGAACTTGGGAATCTCTTCAATTAATATGCCCATGCTAACAGAACTGTTAATAACTTTTCTTTAAAAAAACTACTAGAAATCTTGCTTTTAAGAAAGAATGTACTGACACTTTACCCCAGAAAAAATCCTTACCTGACTCTCATGGTTTAATACTGAAGCTGCAGTTTTTCCTGTGCCATAGAATATCCAGCGTCAATGGGGTGGTTTAGAGGAAGTGAATGAAAAGAAAGGTCCCCTACCACGTGCCAAATAAGGTTTTAGCAGAGTTTTGTACACACTGAAAACCTACAAAGTATCCATTTATCCTTGGAATACTTACCATTAAGAACTAATCAAGAGTTGAGAGTTTCTACTGAGTAAGTAGAAAACAACAAAAAGCAAAGGGTTAACAGCACAGACAATGATGTGTAGTTGTCTTCTATTCAATAAACAGGCCTAAGTAGATCTGCTACTTACAAGGTATCTCAGCAGGGAAGGAAATTTATTTCCCAAGTCCAAGAGAGAAAGCTTTAGTTTTGCATTGTCAAGATGGCTGTTCTTTGAAAACAGCTCTGGTCAAGCAGAGGTACTAACTCTTGGGACTGCAAAGGTCCTGAAACCTGCCTTGCTTTGAGAAATACTCTCAGAAGAGTAGCAATTTCCAAGTGGAAACACCTGCTAAAAGTCCAAAAGAATGATTCCTCTCAGACCAAGGCTCCTGCTGACCTCAAGAAAAGTTCAACACAGGGGCAGTGCCACTTCAAACACTTCAGAATTGCCACTGCAGGTGCTACTGATGTGATGCACTAGCTCAAAGAGTTGAAGTTCTTAATAGTATTCACTGTCTACAGGGAGTATGCTACAGACAAAAACCACACTATTCCAGAAAATACCTTCTTCCTTGTCCAGCTCCTCTGCAGTACTGTCAAACAGTAGTAGGCTAGATTAAAAAAAAAAAAATTCAAACTCACTCTTCCAAAGGCAGGAAGATATTCGTTAAGAATATGAAGATCAGATTTTACTATTCTACAGATTTTGCTCTGTCCTGTTAGCATCTCAGTATTCAAAAGAAAACACAAAACATCCAATTTTGGTCAGTAAAGTGTCCATTTAATAAACTCCTTAGCCACATTTCTCACCCCATAAAATTTCAATTTGCACTTAAGCAGATGGCACAATTTGATGACGTACAACTTTAGTTTTTAAATCTGCACTCTTAATGCTAAGAGTATCAGGGGCTAGTATTTGACAAAATTACACAGGAGTCACATGTGCCCATGCAAAAGCAGATCTTTATATACAGTCCCTATTTTTTCTTATAAATTTAAATATTTTAAAAAATGTATTTTCAAAATGTATAAAGTTTAGGGAATACCCCAAATGTATCTTAAAATAGAATGCTTTCTGGTTTCAAAGGTTATTTTAACAATGAAGACTAAATTGCACCAGGTAAAAGGCACTTGTGCTGTTCAATGTCTTAAGCAAATATATGTTAGTTTCATAATACAGTGTCTTGAATTCATGCAGCTGTCTCTGAGCATCAAGCATCATTAAAGCAGCCAAAAGAGATCGTGAATAAACTTGATTCCACAGTTGCAAAAACATACAGCATTGTGCCCCATCTTTGACCCTAGAATCAAACACTACTGAAAAATTGCTGTCACTCACATGGGAATTCAAACTACATTTCATTCTCTCATAAATTACAAAATTATGTCATTTAATTATGAAACTAAACCACCAGTAAACAGCTCAGTGTTCAAATAGTTTGTGCCACTGAAAGTCTGTATTTATAAACAAGCTAGGGACTAGTTATTCAAGGAGCAGTGCATTATATTTTCAATTTCCATTTCACTGTTGAGATAGAAGGGCAGTCCTATTTGCCTTCATCTTCTCCAGCCTTTTCATTAAATGGCTATTGGTCATCTCCATCTCCTCTATCTTATCCAATGCTGTTCTTAACTATAAAATGAAAAAAAAAATATGATCACTTTATTTGGACTTCATGCTGTTCTCAAGCTTGATAAGAGGAATAAAAATATTACATTTCATAAGATTGCCACAGAAGTAAAGATACAACACTTATTGCAGGCAGATGAAACAGAATTAAACCGTTAAAAATAATTGTGAAGCAACCAAAACATAAAGTGTATTCATAGCAAAAGAACTGGGTGCCTGCAACGTCCCATTACATGAAAGCAATTTACCTAGAACAAAGTAAAATACTCTCCACCGCTATTACTTGCATACAGATACATATTCCCATCACAGGTAGCAGGCATCATGCTAGTGATGCAGCAGCTCTTAAGCAAGAATGATCAACAGCTCAGTTAAATACAGCTTCTTCCCAGAATCCTGTGAGGTGCAAGTTGGAAAATTCCCAGACTGTCACTTAACATAGGGACCATTCATCTCTCTAGCAATTTTTGTAGGATTACTTTAAAATATTACAAGTTACCATATTTAGAAAAAAAATACCACTTAGATGCTTCCTTTCAAGAAAGTACAGCACTGAATCATAGTTAGTATTACTTTAATGTGCTAGATATCTTCTGAATGCCATATTGAAACTTGAAGGTCATATCAAAAAACAATTAAAAGCTGTAATCAAAGATTACAAAAAAACAGAGCTTGGAGGTAAAAGACAAAGCAGCTCAGGACAGAAAGGAACATTCAGCTGTAAAGGAAACCAAGTCAGTTACCTCTCGCTGAAGCTTCCTTTTTTCAGCTTTGAGTTCATCTTCTACTTTTTCTGCATTTTCTGCTGCATTTTTATACCTTGCAACCTGTCCCTCGAGTCGTCCAATCTGTAAACCCAAACAAGACAAAAGGAACATACTGAGGTGTTCCACCTGGAGTTCACCTGCCACCAGCTGTTCTTCCAAGGACACAGCTGAGAAGATACAGAAGGTTAAAGAACTAAGCAGGGAGAGAAGAGCTGGAATACAAAAAATCAAGAATTGGGAAACACACAGGGTGAAAAATGAAAGTGGAAAGTTGAAAAGCAGAAACTGTATGAAAAAAGTGCAAAGTAGAAAGGAGACTGTGAACTGTGAAAGAGGTCTTAAGCCAAAGCACAGAGTTCAGCAGTAAGGAGAAGACTTGAGACAAATCCTGATTGCAACCTGGAGACATCAAAACAGGCAGATGGATTTTTCTATGTATAGCTCCCTGCCACCCCTAAATCCACATGATAGGCTACTAGACTGAATCTGTGCAAAAGAGAAAAGATAAGCATCTTTGATTTAAATTATAATCCTTCATTTAATTTTTAGGTAATAAACTGTAGTTAAGTTCCTAAAACACAGAAGTATGGCACATTATAAAGAAGAATTGAAGCTACTAGTTCAAGAAAATCAATTTATTTAACTTAATTACCTGTAAGAAAGTTGTAAATACTGTGGAAGGTACAAGATTTACTCTCTAAAGTTGAGTTACACATCTATGAAAACAATCACACTTTGTAAGTCAACATGGTTTTATAGCTCAGCATCTTGGTAGATTTTCTCTCATGGTTAGGTTGAGCACAGGTATTTAATTACAGAAAATATGAAAAAATGTGGTGTCATTCTATGCAAACTAAACATCAAACAGTAAATCAAATTATGAAATATGCTTTCATATGTTTTGTTGAAAAAAGTATTGTAAAAGTGTGCAGTATAGTAACAAACATGAAGAAAGACACTTACATTTTGTTCCAAAGTAGTTATATCTTGTTCAGCTTTTGAAAGCTTAAATTTGTATTCACTAATCTGTCTGTTGGCATCTCCTAGACAAAAATTGATATGAATATGTTAGTCAAAGCAACTGTCTAAACTAGCAGTTTCCCTTTTAAACGAAATTCATTAAAAAGATCATTTATTGAGAAGCCCATACTCAGGATTCATAGAGAGGTAAATGTTCTTTCATCAATCTACATGAATATGAAAAGGAAATAATTTTCCTTTGTCTAGAGATCACTACTACTGTCTCTATAAAAGTGTGCATTAAATTTCAGGTGCACCGATGAGATACACACCTTTTAAAACACATGTTTAGCTCAGCAAACTAATTCCTTAGAGAACAGAATCAACACAGTAATCGGCACATCCTGCAAAAACTCAGACCACAATAAACATAATACCAGCAGCATTCAGCTTAGACATCTGTAATAATATTTTAATAGGGAGCACAAGGCTTGAACCTGACTCACAAGGAGTTTGGCAAATTATTTTGGTGTTGCATTTGAGCCCTTGCATTGCCAGTGCTTTGTTCATGTTCATTAATAAAAGCATATTAAATGACAATCTATCAGACAAATATGTTTTCAGCTGAATAGCTTGCCTGAAATGAAAAGCATCTTAGTGCTTCTATGAAGCAACACTAAATATTATGTTAAATAAATTTTCATGTTTTGCTTCAGGACAAAACAGTCTTCTAGATTAGGTTTCTATATCAAAGATTGAACAAAATCATCCCGTAGAATATACATATTAAAAAATCCTAGCTGAAATCCTATTGTCTAAAAATTGTATCCAAGTAGTGGCACCCACTCTAGGCAAGGTTATCAACTGAAAAATAACTTCCCAGAATGTTGTTCTTCAACACTGAAAGAGGCACACTTTTAAGCGATTCTTCAGTGAGAATTCTATGCAAGGACACAGACCAATAAAAACCTATCTGCTCAACAATACTACTAGTGCACAACAGAAGGAGTTGGAAGTCCTCTCTGCAAGAAGAATAACTTTGAACAGTAACCATATACCTACTTTGCATTTCAATTAGCTGCAAGTCAGACCCATTCTCCAAGCCTATTATATCTGGATTCATGCCATCACTTTTAGAGTATTTCTGTCGTTCTTCTTCCAACTGCATCTTCAGTTTTCTAACCTGAAAAAGGAAGCATTTCTTTATGAAAAAGAGACTCCCAAGAAGTTCAATAGTTGTGTATCTAAATGTTCAATGTTAAAAAGGCAGAGCAGTCCTGAGATGCCCCTGGCTGAGAAGGTTCTGTAAACAAGAACAGCAGAGCCATGCATGGCAGTCACTCCCTGAGGTCTGTGGCTGTAGGTCCCCATCCCCATCACTTGGTGAGTACACTCAGCATGTCAATGCACAACCCAAAGCCTACCAGTTTGGGTCAGTGCTGCAGGGATATCTGCACAGTGCAGGAACACACAGTTACTAACACAGATCACTTTTCAGAAGAGGAGATGGCATTAAACTCCATTTATGGATTTCTTCTACTGTATCTTTTCCACCCTAAACACACATGAAAATACTGAACACTATCCTAGTGAGTTTACAGACAATAGTCCATGGCTTTTTTAGGGGGTCCTTTCTCATACTCCACCTGGAAATAATGGTCCTAGGCAAGTCTGTAGGGCACATTAGTCTTTAATAGTTCCGTTTCATTCTACAGCAGCTGTCTCAGTTTTTCCAGTAGTCAGGGAACATAGATTTCTCAGCTATGTGCCCTGTGTATGGACATTATGAAAGAAGTAGGAGCTATTTTTTGGACACACTTATAAAAATACTGTTCTACAGATTAGCAGTATGAGAGTTAACTTGTAAAACCCCCATTTATGATACAAATCAAATACATGGTCAGTGATTTATAAATTATACAATGATAAATATGGGCATATATATTTAATACTATAATTTATTGGCATTCCAAACAAGTGTCTATACTATAATTAAGGTTCATTCACAGCAAACCCAAATGTTGACAACAATGATTTAAATTTGCAATGTCTTGAACTAAAAGGGTAAAAACTGTAGTATTCTTAACAATACTACTTAACTGTAGTATTCTTAACAACCAATGGCTATATGTTTGTTTGAGTCCTTTCTTCTCAAAACAGACGTATTTAAACACAATTACTTTAATAATACTAATTTTCTCTCTGAGTTACTGAAATGATCAATGAAATAGTATTACTCAGTAATTTTTAAGAAAATGCCACTTGAACTTATGAGAGTATAATTTTACTGATTTTAATATTTCTGCATAAGACAAAATAAAAGAAAGAGCTTTAAGGATGCGCACTAATAGTAAAGTAAGGAACAATATAGATTTTAGCTAACCAGTTAGTGAAATGAGATTTCTTTACCAACCAAGATCAAAGTCCCATGGATAAGGACACTAGCAAGAGGAACTGCTAATTCCTGGTAGTCAGTGAGGTAAGAATTTGAGTATTTTATTTTGCTTTAGTGCTGATGTATTTGATTAAGCACCTTTGTGCTTAACATTTGTTTATTACTTATACATAAGTATATATAAAGTAAAATGATACACAAAGGTCTGCTTCTGAAATGAATAACTTATTTTACCTGAGACAGTAATTCCTCCTTTTCTCCAGCCAGTTTTCGTAGCCTGATATCTAAAACCAAAGAACCCAATTAAAAATCAGAGAAATCTGTAACTGAGAATATGTTTTCCGTAACTTTTTGTTCCATTCCAACTGAAATGCTCACCAAAGCTAATAGCACTGGGACCGTGAAACTTTGATATCTCACTAATAACACAACAACCTTCAGGAAATAGCAGAAAAAAAGGGGAAAAATACTTCATTCACATTTGTTTATTATTTTAAAAATTCTAAAAGCAAGACCTCAGAGTTCAGTAAATCTTTAAAGCAAATTAACAACTGATGATTTTTTTTTAATACTGAAACAGTTTTGTCCCAACATCTAAGTAATTTCCAACAAAAGTTTCTTCTGATTGTGTATTCTTTTCCCTGTCTTATTTGAAGGTTGTTGTCCCTTCAGGGAAGCCACTAAGGTTTCCCATATGCTTAGAAAGTTTGCAAAAAGTTCCCAAATGACAAAAAAAGTACCTGCAAAAGGACCCACAGGAATTCAGCAACATCTCTACTTAGTCAGAAGATCAGTAATGACTACAGAACAGTCTATCAATCAACACTGTGCTAAGACTAGAACAGCTCCCTCAGAAATTTTAACTTTGACAGAAATTAAGCATAAATGACATTTGTATTTCCCTTTGAGGGAGCCACAACAGAAATACGTATGAAGTCTAATTTCTGTCAATACAAAAATATGTAAGTATTATATATTATATACAAGTATAAATGAATTATATAGAGATTTTTTCTACATGTTAACAGAGTTTTATAGTGGATTGACTTTGCATACAATAGCTTGCTCAACATAAGGATAAAAGCAAGTTAACGTAACCTAACCCCAAAACCCCCAATCAGTGTCTCTGTTGTCCCTGTCATTTTATGAATGTTTTTAAAACTTTTTTTTCTAATGAATGTGATGGAAGACTGCACTTGATGTTCTTTCATCGATTATGTATACTTCTAAAGAATTATTTTCATGAAACACAATGGAAAACACACTAATCCAAAAGACAACACTTGTAAGCAAGGTATTTTTTGTCAGCATTAAAACAGGAATTGGACCAACAGAACTGATCAGTTTCAAACATCTAAGCATATATTTCTTCTTAGTCAAAAAATACATCTGTCTTTTTTACTCAGAACAAACAAAAAATGAAAATTAATCCTGGAAGTTGTGTAAGCATATATTCCAGAAGCATCAGAGGTGCTTGCATCTGCAACTATAAGTCACACCCACTGAGACCGAGAGGAAACAAAGTCCCCAAAAACTCTATAAAGTATGCTAGGATATTTTTACCTAGTGGTCCTTCTCCTGCAGATTCCAAGACCTGAGCAGCTTCCTGTGATACGACTGTTATTGTACCAACCACTGATTCATGGTTTACATCACCATTTGGTGTGCCATCTGGAATTATAACTAATCCATGTTTCTAAAAATGCAAAACAAAAAATAAACTTGTCATACAACAGAAGTGCTAAAATATAAATCAACAGGTAAGTTTTTAAAGAGCTTTTCAAGTTCATTGAAACAGTTACAATGATACGGACCATTTATCCTACTCTAAGGTCGGGTTTTCAGACTGCACAAGAATAGTAACCATTCTTCCTCTTTTTTACTGACCTTGATTTCATGCCCCATTCCTGGATTTCTGTTACTGTAAAGTAACTACTACCAACATACCTGTCCTCTCTTCATTGTTTCCTTCAGGTCAGCCAACTCCTCTCTGAGCTCATCTCGCTCATTCTTAATGCAGTCAAAGTAATCTTTCTGTCTTTCTAGGGCCTGGGCTCAGGCAGATGGCAAGAAAAAGAATGGTACAGAGAAAAAGCGTATGACAAGACAGCAGAAAGACTTTCTATGAGAAAATACAAAGAGCTCAATTCAAGTAAAGAAATTTAAAGCGCTTTTTAAATATGTAGTAACATACATCTCCGTAGTGAGAATTCTATGCAAGAACACAGACCAACAAAAACCTATCTGCTCGACAATACTACTAGTGCACTACTTGCCTTCTACAAGTTGCATATCTAACTTTATGCTGCATTTGTCTGTCGCCCTGATTTTTCAGCCTTCTCTTGTGTCTCACAGTTTTCATAGTTCAGGTTGTTTCTCACACACAGGTGTTATAAACAGAAGCAACGTTTTCCTTAGCTTAGATAGTTTATATTCTTTGTATTAGAGATATGGACAGCTGATGGACAGTTGTCTTGACCAATGGGATGGGGAGAGGTGTCAACCTTCTCCCCCAGTCCCTGGCCTTTGTAGAAATACTATATAAAGTGGAGTCAGATTTTTTAATAAACAGTTCATGCCTTCTCACCAAAGTGTGTGTGTGTGTCTGTATGTTGAATAATGACATTTGTCATGACTTTTTTTTCAGACAACTCTTAGATTTTTTGAGAGATTTTTATTCAGTGAATTCTATTTTTTGGTCAATTTTAAAAAACAAAATTGATTACTAAAAGAGTAAATGATTCTTCTTCATACAGGTACTCTGCAGCAAGAAATAAAATTTGCTGAAACTCAAATGGCAAAGAGCCTAAAAGATTGCATTTATTGTTTATAGTTTCTCTGCCTTCTATAAGGTACAGAAGTAGAAATCATACATCATAGAAGATCTGGAATGTATCCACTCACAAATACTAGTTTATTTACTAGTTGCTTAAGGGTTACAACACCATTTACTAAACCCAAAGCCATCAGTTTTAGAGGAAAAAAAAAAAGCAGCAAACACTAGTAGCACTATTTTAGCACAAAAAAGTATGGCAGCTAGAAGTGCAATATGGGTACAGATAGGTTTGCCTACCTATGCTGGAGAGGTTATCTGGCAGTCAGACACTTTTACTTGACTGGGCAGCATTCAATACTGCATGCATTAAAAATAATCCTCACCATACAACAAGTGTAAAAGTGTACACACATTTTTGCCAAGAAAATGATCCAACTAAACCTTGTGCTATGCATGAATGTGTAGGAATGGACTGATACCACGAAAGAAATGAAGGTATATACATTTGTACTGTACTTATCCCGCGTAACTGCAGTATGCTGAATTTTTATAATCATCTAGAATCTGTACACTAGAGTAATATTTTAAAGCATTACTCAGTTTTTACAGAAAATTTTGACAAGTGGTGTTGCACTTGATTTATTAGTATGTAAATGTAACATTTAAAATAAAGTCAATTCAACATGCGTGAAAACATTAGTTGGCATCTTAATGTAAAAATCCATAAGATGTCCTTTTATTTCCTAGCACACACTAGATCTCTACATTAAAATAGCATGAAGAACCTTAATCACTACATAATTTTGTGCTCTACTTAAAAGACACATACATCTTTTTAATTTTTGAAAAATGTGGCAGAGATGGAAGGGGAAGTAAGCCCCCCACTAGAGAGAATGGACACAGCAGCCCAGAATCACAGACACAGATTGTGTGCACTTGACAGTGTCCTGTGATGATGCTGACCTTCCCTAAATATATTTTCTATCTTCACCCCCTATTAACACAAGTGTTGGAAATCAGAAAATTCTGATGGGGAAGGAAGTGAAATTAATACAACTATGTATTTCTACCTATGTAGATCTAAGCAATCATTATTCAAAACCCATTAAAATCCTAGCGTTTATATGCTCAGAGTTTAATTTAATATGACAATGATGTTGCACAAAATCTACCTTGGCAATTCCCCTATTGGGGCATGAAACAGAAATCAGGACAACAAAGTTCTGCAGACAGGTTTTACCATACTGATATGAGCAAAATCTGATCATATGCCAGAATGAAGACGTTTGGGGTCATATTTTCTAAATATTCCAAAAGCCTTCATGACATTTATACCAAACTGAGAACTGCCATTACTAATTGAAAATTTGGAGCTACTAAACAGAAGAGTAACTGTGTATTACAGGAATATAACCCAAAGCTGTAACTCAGCATCCTCAAACTGATCTAATTTAAGATCAAATATAACCACAAATTTCAAACACTGTAGAAACAGGACAACATAAGAAGGCAGGTGTAAAACAAACTTGTGCTATTTTTGTTCTGTTTGCCTCCTTTTTTTTTCTGAAACAGCTAAAAAGTCTTGTATACCTTGTAAAATAAAGTTACAATTTTAGTTATAAACTACATTGTGAAGCTTCACAGAGACTTTTGAAACTGGAATAGAGTAAAAATTAGCCAAGCTGCTCAGTAGGAAGGAGAAAGGCTCAAAAACTGTGAGCTAAGAAAAGTATTTAAATATTTATAGATATGAGAAAGAAAAGAGCAGCATTTTTACGTTTTCTCAGATAAGAGAGTTCAATTCTGAGAGTTAAAAAAAACAAAACAAAACAAAAAAACCTAGCAAGAAAAATAACCAGTTATGGTGTTTACAAGAATACAAACTGGCAGAGAAATTTGGCTAAAGGAAAATACATCTATCTTTCTTGTCATTCTGGATGGTAGCTATATTTGAATATGGGGTATGCTTGTACTAACTCTGGCAATGCATTTGAAAGAACACAAAAATATTGTACAAAAGAATGTTCAGAAAAATTTAGAATGTTGAATTTTTTTTATGACAGAAGAGAAAAACTGAAACATGAAAAAAAAAGTGAGACAGCATAGTTTTTGAACTGGGCATCATCAATTAAAAGGCAACTGTTCAAGGTGACTTGAACTCCAGCAAATAAAAAAAAATTCAAAGAAATCTACGTATATTGAAATATGGTGTAAAATTCAGGTAGAGAGAAATGATCCCTGAGCTGTTAAGAGGCAGATAATTCCTTTTTAAAGACTTTCCAATTAACTCCTTATTGCCACCAGGAAATCTACTTGCATCCCAGAATAGCCACAAGTTCAAAGCCATGCAGTGATCACCAATGGTCAGGCTGACTCAGTTCTACGAGGTCTGTGCTGCCCAGAGGCAAAGTTGACAAACCCTGCCTGACCTACATTAGCTGCATATATCAGCACAATTCTTCCTGTACCACCTTTCTTCCTACACAGGAACCTTACAGATGCTCCTCAAAAGGTCACCTACAACCACTGTTTCAATTACAACTCTGAATACCCAAAGTATTTCATGTGTCATATCACAAAACCAGGTTAGTTCAGTGTTGCATCCAAGATAACCAATCCTGCAAGGATCAGACGTGCAATACAGGAATGCACAAGCTGGTTGCAGAAGTCAATTCAAGATCATATTTTTTACCACTAGGCATGCCAACAATTTTGCAAAAAATTGTAAAATTGTATGTATAAAAGTTCATGTTACAGATTTAATAAGTACTATTTATCATCATGCAAGCAAAGTGTGGCTCATTTTCTGAAGAGAAGAAAGACTGCGAAACACTTTATTCATTTAAGTTGGGAGTGGCCTTAATTTCTTTGGAGTACACAGCATTCCTTGGGGTGTAGAGGGCATCCACCTACTTCTAAATTAAAAAAATACCTTTCCTCCCATATTTGATTCATACCCCTATTTTTTTATCTTTCCAATTAATTGTCTCCTGGAGATCAAACACTTCTTTGGTTATGGAGTCTATATTCTCCTGCATACGTTGATTCGCCTGTGGTAAATAGGATGAGGGAAGAATAAAAGAGGAAAGAGAAGTAAGGATATGGAAAAAAAATCCCAAACATTAAAATAGATAAAAGAAACTAAGTAATAGAAGTCAACGAAAGAGTTTATGAGTATGAAGTTACAGAAACAGTGTGCAGTTTAACGTAATATATTTCTCCTGAATTCATGCAAGAGAATGGTATTTAATTCCATTCAATCAATGCTGTTGGGAGAACTTAATGCAACTGGAGTTACATTCCTTTAGTGACTCTTCCTACTGCAGTCTCTGGATAGAAACAATTATCCTGCTGTACTTTCCAGATACCTTCAAGTCCCCTTTGGAAGTGAATATTTATGTTAACAGTTGGTTTTATTAATGTTTTACAAAGTAAAATAAATCTTCTTGAAAATATAAAGAACATCCAGGAAGCAAAAGTCAATTGCTGACTGTTTTCTGATACTATATGAATACGTATCAAGTGTAGTCCTACTTTTTTAGCTGACTATCACTGCATTTTGCTGCTTGCCTTGCAAACATAATTAAATGTTTAGCTGTGAAGATGATGTAAGAATTTTAAGGGCTAGAGACAATTTTTTTTGGTCTTAAGGAGTGAACTTGATTTTATATATGGGAAAGGAAGACAGTATCTTTCTGCAAAAAGCTACATGGCTTCAGCTAGATTTCCTGTTAGTGTTAATAAATGGGGAAAAGACACAAGTGGTAAATATGGATCAAATCTTCAAAGAGACTGGATGTCTTTGTGACTATTAGACACATGCTACATTCTATCAAAGCAAACATTCCAGACAAATCTACTGTATATTCTTGATTCATATACTTAAACCCCACCAAAACCCCAAATAAGAATATGAAAGTTATTCTTTAATTCTCAGCAAAGTCAAAGATAACTTAGAGCAGGCAACAGAACCACAAAAGAATTTTTTAGTGTTTTGCTTGTCAGAATTTATCTAACTCAAAATGCTGATACTTAGGATAATCTTAATCCTTTTCTTCTGTAAATCATATCAACTTCAGTTCATGAAGCATAATACTTCCAAAACAGAACTGGGACTTTTCAGAAACCATTTGGAGTTACAGTATTTTTACCTAGAGAGCACAAGAATATAGTGAATAAATAAAGGAACAATTAACTATTACACAGCTTTTGAAAATTACAGTGGAGACTTTGTCCTATACACCTAATCAATTTTTACTGCAATGAAGAGACAGTGGGAAAACTATGTAATAATTGAACTACAACTTCCAACCAAAATCATTGGGAAATGGACACCCACATACTGCTGACTATTTATTTATTTATTTATTTATTTATTTATTTGAGGACTATTTAAAAATGAAGACTGATAATAGCTCTGGGATTTCAGGGTGAGTGGGTTTGTTTCCAGAAACAAAATGGAAAAGGGGGAAAAGAACAAGGGGAAAAAAATACTCTGCACACCCAGCAATATGGTTGTGACCCAATAACATGCTGACCAGTGTTGCTGTGTATTAGGCTTGACTGATAAGCAAATAAATATTCAGTATGGCAAACTTCAATTGTTGATACTTACAAAAATCTGAAATAACTCAAATGAAAAACTTTTAGGAAAGGCAAAGAATAACATTTGGTAGTATCCATGCATCAGAACTTCTTGCTATGGAAAATTATTTTGGCCACACAAGTATTAGTTCTGCCCTCACAACAAAGAAAAGATACAAGGAGCATTCATGAGAGAACTACAGTTCTCACAAGAATCAAAGGTTTTGCAAGATGTAATACATTTGAAAACCTTGCAGAGACATTTTCAGCTTCATAAATTTGAGAGGATCAGTAGCTTAAATTCTACCCACTAAAACCAGATAACTTATTTCTTAAAAATGCAAGATGGTATTTAATCCTGTTTTGTGTATGATTCCCATTCAAATCTTACACCATATTTATTTGCACAGGTTCTATCATACACTCATATGAGCATACCTCTATCAATTCATCTCTCTGTCGAAGGCCCTCTTTAAGTTCATCCAGCTTATGCTGCAAAACACTGCAGGTGTGTTTCTGTCTTTCCAATTCCTGTATTAAATAAATCAATTATTTATACTTATTTTGAGTTATGTAAGAAATTACTGCAAGGATTTGAGAAATTATACCTGCCTACCTAAGCAGTTAAAAAAATCCCCACAGAATCACTGAAGTGGTCTAAATAAGTTGTCCAGATACTTACTACACAGAACATTTAGTAAACTGTAGAGAGAAAAAATGCCATAAAGACTTAAGCCCAATACTAACAAGTAAAGCTATTGTGAATGTTTTCAATTGTTCTTACTAAGCAGTCCAGATTTCTGTACTTAATAATTAGAAAAAAAAAGTACCTTTGACTTCTCTTCATTCTCCCTACAGAACTCTGCTATCTGTTCTTCTTTCTCCTCAATAACATCCTTTAAAGTATCCACTTGGTAAATCAAGTTGTTTTTCTCATTGTCTAGTTGAGCATTGGAAACCATGGCTTTCTTGTACTTCTCTTCAACTTCAGCAAGTGAATCCTGCAGATAGCAAGAAAGTTTACATTAGTCTAACTTTTTGATGCATTGTTATGTTACAATACCACCATAATATTAAAGTATGAGGTGTTAGACATTAAAATTATGCAACCATTTTTGTTTCTGAAATATGTTTTTTAGAGATACCAGGTAAAAATTTAGTTCCATTAGTCAACTTAGGTCATCCACAACCATGAAAAGTTATCTTTACAAAAGCATGAAAAATCCAAGATAATATTCCACTTGCATTTTCTACTCTGCCACATTCACAGCAACTCACAGGGATACAGTAGTAGTATCACAGCTTCACATTCTAGTGAATACCATGTATCTAGTAGTAATATCACTATTCTCAAGGCATGCATGAGAAAACAGTTCAGAATGAGGCAACAAATCTAACAGAGAGAACATGGACAATTAAATCAGTAAAAGAGTAAAAATAATTCCAAGAGTAGCTTTAACTTAATGGTCATTATTTAAGTAGTACACTATGACCTTAGATTCAAAATTTTAAGATAGCCGCATTATTCCAGTAATAAGAATCTGCTATTTAAACAGATATTTTATCTTTTGTTTATTTACGGATTTTTTTTTAAATGCATGTAAAGATTCACATACTTGATTCTCTGCCTAAAGGTGTACATGCCTTGCTATATAGCCTCTTACACAAATCTCCCCCATTTACTATTTTATTCTGGTTTCAGTTATATTTGGGGGTTTTTGTCAGAGCTGTAACAAATGTCAACCATTTAAATACTTAGAACAACTATCACTCCAGGGACTTTTAAGCATGCCATTCTTTCAATATGTATTATATAGGGGTTGGGACTACATGATCTTTAAGGTCCATTCCAACCCCTTAACAATCAATGATTTAAAAATAATAAAAATTGATTTTCAGAGTCCTAATTTTAGAACTGAAAAAGAACTATGAAGCCAATCCCTGGACAAAGTAGAGATCTATGCCCTTCTACAAATCTCCTTGTACTTCATGTAATCTGTTCCTTGAAGGCATAAAGTAGCATTATCTCCATTTTTAATTATTTGTATTATGACAATAGAAGCACTACCACAGGGAGGGCATGAAGCTTGGGTTTCCAGAAAACAGAACAATAAAACTAAGATATTAAGAGAGAAGGTGGCAACAATCCAAGTTTTCTAAGAAAATACTAAAGACTGCTATCTGTTACATAGTAAAATTATGCAATTCTTTTTGTTTTGGAATTATAGTCATGTCTTCTCTAGAAATACCAAGTCAGAGTTCAAATTCTGCTGTAAGAAAGTAAAAAAAAAATCCCTATCCCCAAACACTGTTCCATGCTGTACATCTCCAGTCTGGGAAAGCTGTCCTTAAGAGTATGTATTTTACCTTATATAATTTTATCAATTTCACATGTATTTATACATTTCTATTCCATTCACTGAATTCTGGATTTTTCTGCTGGAGAAATACAGTTTTTTGAAACCCCAGAAAAAATAATTACAGATCAGAAGAGACGAAACAGTGTAAGTTGTGAAAATAGAAGAGAAGTACCATTGTCATCTAGGAAGTAGTAGAAAACAGCAAAGATGACTCAGGATAAGAAAAAAGAAAAAATAAGAAAAATATAAACATAAGTGCAGGCAAGTAATTCTGAAGATTAAAACCAGAGAAAACATTTCTTTTTGAGATGCTGTAAATATGACAAATCTTGTAAAGACTGGCAAAACAAAATACTAGATTCAGCAAACCTAAAGACTTTCAACAAATAATCCAGTTTAGAGTAAAAAAAAAAAGGAAAATATTAGAATTATAATGAATGCTACAGTAATTTCACAGGGAGATATGAAATTTAACAAACAAACAAAAAAAGCAACTAGGGAAAAAGTCCAATCTGATTATTTCTGTGAACGTGGTGACTGGGGTCACATAGTAATTTTAGTTCAGCAGAGATCTCTGAATGCCACCTAGTCCAATTTCCTAACTAAAGAGGATCAACAAAGACCAGGCTGCTCACAGGTCCTCTCCATTTTAAGTATCTCCAGAAATCTAGACTGCAGATGGTCAAACTTGCTGGATAACCTGCACCAGTATTTGCTTTCCTTGTGAAAACTCTTTTTTCTTGAGTTCTAATTGGAATTTTTGCTCTTACAATTCGACTTTTGTCTGTTGCATATTTCCCTTGCAAAGAAGTCAGCCCTCTACTCTCCATAGCCTCCTACCAGACACTGAAAACAGCAACAATATTGGTAAACACTACTATAAGACTTATCAAAGCCCATTGTCTCAGTCTCTTACTGTATGCTACGTGTTCCAGGACTCCAGCCTTAAAAGACATGATTTGGGCTTAAAACATTGTATTAAAATGTCATTAATCAAAAAAATGGCAGGGGAGTGTGATTCTGCAGTTACAAAAGAGGAATAGATGGATTTGCATACTAAAGAGTGAAAACTGCTTCTGAGAGAGAAGCTAAGCTATGCCTAAGTCTCTACTGGGTTAAAAAAACTGAAACATTGCGAAGACTTCTTTGGAACTCTTCAAGTATTACACATGCTCCCCATGGTTCCATAATTCCATGCAGTTTCATAAAGTCTTCCAGTTTGATTTGAAATAATTTTTGAAACACTTGAAAGAGGCTATAGGATTTTTAAGGATGAAGCAGTGGGAATGGGATGGAATGAAAATACATAAGGCTCTGCATATAACCTTAAGCTATGAAGAAATACCACCCACAACTTTATCCGTAAAGTCAAGGTGCTATAAAACTATCTTGCTCAGCTAGAACAAGATGATTCAAGCCAAAAACATCAGAAGAGTGCACTGTTAACAGCATAAAAGAAAAATCTTGAGGAAAGAAACAGAATTCCTTTCCAGTTGATGCAAAGAAATACATAAAGAAATATAAAAAGAAGCAACAAAACTGAATCAAACAGACAGGAAAAGATTTGAAGACCTAACTAAACCAGAACTAGCTGCATTAGAGTTTATCCTGCTACCTAGTATATATGTAGCCAGGTAAAATCCACACTTTTAGCAGCATAACAGCAACCAGAGAGCTCAGAAGGCAGTGTGATTACAAATCGCCATTAGTCCACCACTGGAAAAAACCCAACTGCCAAACAAAACCCCAACATTTAAACGTAGTGTAAATGCAGGCATCCTGGTAACTCTTCTATAACATACACAAGACAAAACTGATCACGTACAAGTTGAGGAAAAGGCAGTACCTTCCTAATTTAAAAAAAGGTTCCCAAAAGAATGTCTATGGAGTGTGAACTAACTTAGGAAGATATTATTAGTATTAGCAATAACATAAAATGCAGTTCAATTCTGAAAGCTGAGCGTAGATGAAGATCTGTACACTGTGCTCTTTGGTAACTTTAATGGATTACAATAAATAATAATCCATTAGCCATGAGTCAGAACAGTAATCATGAGGTGCTTGCAAACACATAAAGGTGTGAGAGATGACCCATTCTGAAAATATGAAGCAGTCTCAAATTACACTCAATCTATGTCTCATATATCTATGTCTAATACTCTTGTAATCTACTACTCTTTGAAGTCCTTTGAATATTCATATGGCAATAGAACTAAACCAAAACATACTTCATCTGAACATATAGCTATCAGGTTTGAAGTTATCTTTAAAGGTCAAATTATCCTTCAAAGAGGAAATAATTTTTGCTACACTAAACAGCTTGTATTACATATTTTCCCCTTACTATATCATCTAATATATTGTTAAATTGAAGAAATTCAAGGAAGCTGATAAATACATCACTGTTACATGCTCTAATACAAGAAACATTCATTTAGTTCAGTCTCTATATGTATATAAAATATATGAAAATTCTCTTTACTTTTTTACATGAAACCATTCACAATTAGACAATAGAAAAGAGAACAGAGAAAATATCCTGGAAAAGATTTGTAAGCCCCATAATTTGTTGAATTCTGTTTCCCTTCAATATAAAACAGTGAAAAGTACGATTATTTTAAATTTACTGCACTGTTAATTGTGTGAAAATGTGTAAAAGAAAGGCATACATGCTAGTTTAAACAAGTTCAAATACAGACAAAACTTCTGTGGAAGACTACACCTAGTACAGGTAGTTAGTTCAATGTGCTGCTGCAGTTTGTACCCTCAGTAGGGCGAAATGGCTGGAGTTTCCAGCAAGAGCAGTGATCTGGCACTGACCCTTTGCACAACAAGGGGCATGGGGACCTGCGGTACCAGCCAGGTAACTGGCCACTCAGAGATATGACCAGAGCCAGTAGCTCAGCAGGAAGACCCCACATCCCCAGCGTGCATGGAGTGCGGATACAAACATCGGCATATTGCTTGATTCAGCGCCCCTCCTTGGCAGCATCTCGAGATAGTTTTGTGTGATTAAAGTACTGCTGTGATTAAAGTACTTCGAGAAATCAGATGTCTGAGGCTCTTATGGGAAACCTGTTGCCGAGCCTGTAAGGAAACCTTGACTGACAGTACGAGAATGGTGTGTGTAGCCAGCCCAGTGCAGCGCCCCTTGATGCACTTGGTGACTCCTTGGGGGGTTTTGCTCCCAGCAGTGAAAGTCTGGGGTGGAGGGAATGTGACCACAGCAGTGGATGCTGGATTGCCAGACAGAAAAGTTTTCTTAGCATTCATTAGCATAATGCTGACAAAACCAACCTGTGATTTAGAGAAAATAATGGGAATATAAACCAGCATAAATAAATAAAAAAATTAATGGCAAAGAATTAAAACAAAATTAATTTCCTCCCGCAAGCAATATGCCTGCTGAAATTAACTGCAGCACATCTTTCAAAATTATTATTTTGGTTTTGCTTTATAATATGAAGTCGTTGCTGAAACTTGGAAGACTACTTAAGTTCTTTGCCATAATTATCTTCAATTTCTTTATTCCCCGTTTGATACCTAGTAATTATTTTTTATATTCATTTATTTGCTAACACCTCTAAAACTATAAACTGAACTCATTCGCTTATCAGAAAACACCTATATATATTAAAACATCAAATTTTAATATTTTTTTACAGTATCAAATAATAAACATGCAATCTCATGTACATTTTAAAATGATGCTCTTTATGCATTAAAAGCTAGATACATGCTTTAAAGAAATTTTAAAGTTTGTTAGTGAAGCCACTATACGTTAGTGAAACTGGTGATAACTGCATTATGCAAAAACACCCATTCAGAATGCATGCTTGGAAGGAGACCTGATACCTTTAATTCCTTAAGTCCCTGCATGTATCTCCATTCTACATCATGTATCTGGTCCTTAAGATCATAGATATCCTGCAGGACATAGGAATGAGCCATTGCATAAGAAGTATGGGGAAATAATTTAAAGTTGAAAAAGCATTAAAAGGTTTACATGCACTTCTGTCAAATGACAAAGCCTGCAATAATTCCCAGAAATTATAAATAATTTACAACAACTTGATGGAAATTGAAGTTTTGTTTATAACACTAATTCCAAGACATATTAAATAGGACAGAATTGTTTTAAATTCAACACAAAGTCTTATCTTAATGAGTTAAACTCTTAAACCATAATTAAGAACACAAAAATACCAAAATAAACTATCAAGAAAGTAAAAAAATACTTCATAATTGAAAATTACATCCTCATAGTGTTTTCTTATTATTACAGAAATTCTGTATTAGAAAGAAATCTTGCTATTGAAAGTAAATTCTCTGAAAATGCAATTCACCCGTAATTCACTGAGGGAGGTATCAGGATCCACCAAACTACTTGCATCTCCACTTCCTCTTCTAGATGAGTTGCCACTCAAAGGAGCTGCACTTACTGAATTGCGAGATGAAGGCTTAAAAAAGGGAAAAACATTGTATCAGGAATCATATGGTTATTTCTGGTATATTTGATAGTACTCTTTATATTCTTCAAAATCACAGAACAGTTTTCTCACTTGTTTTTCTTAATATTAGCTTACAGATGGTATTTTCCATCGATTATTTTCCAACATTTCTGTTTCTTCTTGGTAAAATATTGGTTTCTCGTTGATGACTTAGTCTATCAGAACATTAAAATTTTGAGTCATCTGTCCAGAAGACATTCATAAGATGGCTAATATTACTGAAATACTGTAGACATTTACAGTATTACTAAATATTATAATTTCTGCCATCCAGGGTTCAGACAAAAGCCTACAATGAGAATCTACCATATGGATTTTCATAGCCTTAGCCTCCTAAATTTTAGCCTTTCCTGGTAAGTATTTCTCACATGAAAAATAAATAGTATAGAAAATTATTACTGGCCAAAAGTAAACTAAAGAATTTTTTTTTTTGCTCAAGAAATTAAAGGCACAAAGCATTAATTTTGGACAATAAAAAAGTATACCTAAAAATATCTTTGCAGGCTAACCCTGACAAAAAATATGCGGAATTTATACTTTTTGAACTATTTCAACACTTGCAAATTTATGAATGAACACTGAATTTAAATAATTTTAAAAACTCTTACCCTTGCAAATATTTCTGAATGTGATTTTTCGCTCTTTTCTTCCAGCTGAAAGACAACAAGGAACATGACTGCATTTTGTAATATGGGACGACTGAATTGGCATCTTTTGTTCAAAGAGACTGAGAAGTATTTAAAAATTAAACAATTTTAAAAATTCCAGGTGTTAGCATAGATCAAGACAAGAAAAACAATATTCAGCCTAAAAAAGTAGTTTTTACCTGAATTGCATAATAAATGACTGCTTGTAAAGAAAAAAGCCAGAAACTTTTCTCTAGAGTTTTTTAAATGTCATTACCAGTACTACAGTATGTGGTGGCATAAGAGATGCAAAGCTTCATGCAGGTACACTTAAGGGAGTCAGTGACAGCAGTGTGAATGCCCTAGTTAACAGAAAACACATCTGTACTTTTAATCTCTTCAGCGTCACCTGCGATTACATCACAATAGAACTGGTTCAGGTAAAACCCTATAACTAAAGTGTACTAAGTAAAAGCAATCTACAAAACAATTTCAATTCACATTTTATATACTGAAGGCTAAGCAAAAGAACTACCACACTCCCTTCTTACTTAGGAAACTGCTATTGCAAAATTATATTGTAGATGCCCACATTTTCCGTATCTCTATGAATCAAAATAGGTGGGATTAGACACGTATTTAGTATGGTATCTCACATATCTTGCTTCTCAAAAAACACCTGTTTTTCCCTATGGCAGGGAAAAGAGTTTTGGAAGTCTACTTCCAAATTACAATCTGCAATTACAGAAGAAACAAATACTACTTTATAAGATTTTTCCTTTTTCTCCTCCTGTGGTTTCTATAAAAGCAACATTGCTTCTTCACAACAAATTCACCACCTCCAGTGATGTACCAAAATTATAGATTGCAAATATTTGTCAGCAGTATGACGACAGAATGATGTGAAGAATCCAACTGATCTGAAGGATACATTTAGGCTAACCTAAATAAACATAAAAATTTCGAATCTAATTATAAAAAATGATGATAACACAAGCAACTGAGAAGGCAGCATAACTACCAGTCTCAGCCTCCATATTTCTTTTAGCAGAGCATTAATTTCAGAAAGTCAGCTTTATTATGGGAGAAAAAGTGCTAAAATTTAAGCTGGAAAAATAATTAGTCTTTCATATTTGAGAATGTACAGATGACAACATGAATTATTACAACTTATAGAGCACTGTAACAGTATTAAAATATCTAAATGCAAAGTCACAGAAAGTGGTTGTGAGAGTACTCTAGCTCTCAAGTGTCCCATTCAAAGCAAAATCACAGCC
Source organism: Donacobius atricapilla (assembly GCA_013397315.1). Classification (NCBI taxonomy): domain Eukaryota; kingdom Metazoa; phylum Chordata; class Aves; order Passeriformes; family Mimidae; genus Donacobius; species Donacobius atricapilla. The sequence continues at coordinate 34,801 of WBMY01002705.1, forward strand.
AACAGTCCAAGACAGCTATGGCTTGATCTCGCAAAGCCTCACCAGCTCCTGAACAGAGAGGCTCTCCAGCCTTGATGTTACCTGGCAGACTGCAACAACAACATCCTTGTGCAGCTTCTTGGAAGTGTCTCATCTGAACTCCTAAACTGCAGCATGAGGTTGCTGGCCCTTGTTGCACTGCTTGGCAAGGCTACAAAGACTTCAGCTCTCACCTAGGCAAGCACTTACACACTGCTGATCACCACATAGCATTCCTTTTGCTCAGCTAAATAAACACAGTGCTCTCAGCCTCTCTGCCTACCGCCTGCATGTGCTAACCCTAAATGCTATTTCAAAAAATATACCTAAGAACAGAAATTTGCTTTTTCGCCATGCTATTAAACACAAAAGTTTTGCCTGCAAGTAACAAGAACTTACAGCAGCATGAAAGAGAAGGTGGCTAGGTTTGGTATAAACAATGTTCAACCTAAAGTGAGCTGCACAGGAAAACGATCACGGTAATTTTACTGTAACATGATTTGTTGATTGACATGGGATTGACAAGTGCACAGCCAACAAGGAGTGCTTCAGTAATGGATTCTGACAAAATCTCAGATGGGATGAAGGAACACTAAAATGCACTAATGTGGGCACAGTTCTAAGTATCTTTGTCACTAAAAGAAGTAACAATATTCCAGAAGTATACAAAACCCCCCTAGCATTGTTAATTCCTGTAAGAAAAAAAATGTAAAATGTTTGGGTCTTTGATTGTTAAGCTTATCAAACACACAAAAATGCAAAGTGTTACACTTGCCACACGCTTATAGCAACAGGCAAAATCTTTAAAATAAAGCCGCATGCTTTTAAAAAATTCACTCAGTACATTTTTTATATGAAAACAAGCCCCAATCCCACAATAAACCTATTTGCAATTAAGTAATTTCGAATGCTTTTACATTATTTACTCTTTCATGAAAAGAAAATCCACGCTTTTGCTGTATTCACCACAGTGTAAATAAAACCATTAGACTCACACTATTCAAAACTTGGCCATCATCTGCATCAGAAACAATGCTTCCCCTGTGGTTGGAATGACTAAAATAGTCAGCAGGAGTTTCACTTTGATCAAAAAAAAACAGAGGACTTCAAAAGATAAGGAGAAGGTGAAAGAGAACTGAAGATGACACAACTGAATGAACTAAAGTTTATTATAAACCAAAAAAACTTACCTTAAATCTCCATTATTGCACTAAAAACAATGAACACTTATTATTGATTCATTTTCCTCTATTAGAGAAATATAAAAAAACACACAATCAGATACCAAAGGTTAGTACTAATTTAGGGTCAAACAAACTACAAAAATCTTTATATTTTGCAGATCATAAAAGACAGATCATACAAACAAAAATTGTTATTTTTTTCAACAAATGTCTTTTTTCAAATCAGCACAAACCCAACAGTGGCAAGTTACAATCTGGGCTTCTTCTCATTCCTAAGTCTTACAGTAGAAGGCAAAGTTACTCCCCAAAGATGTATGTGACAGGCACCTAAAAAGGTGGGGAAAAAATGCCAGTGCTACACATTTCTCATTAAAAAAGGCAAAATATATCTAAGCACATTACAGCAATTAAATCTGCCATGGGAATTCAGGTGAAATATTCAACTGAGAAACATTAGGCATGTAAAAACACAGTTTTTGATGGAAAGAGTGGGTTTATCATAAGCTTATTGATAACATTCTACTTCAAAAGGCAGAAAGTTAAAACTAAATACAATGTTCACAGTGAAAGTGATCATTCACTTATTTATTGTTCACAGTGAGAAAAAAAATCCTTATATGAACTGTTTGAAAATATATTGTCCTTATCCAATTCTCACCATTAAAAAAAAAAAATCTTTATACTTGATGTATGTGTAGCCTAATTCTGATTAAAAGATAGTGAGATGTCTAAAAGTTACATCTATAACTGGTATACAAAAACCAGTCTAACTGATGAACACCTGGCTCAGATTATGTTATTTTAGGACTATAGAATTTGTATTTGTTGTCACTGATACCTTATGTTCTATTTCTCTGACAAAAAATTTTCCAGCTACATCTATATTTAAAATAGTATGATCTTAATTTTCATTAAATGTAGCTAGGTAGGTACATTTTGATAGTTGGAAATTTGGCTAAACTTTCCTCTTGCACTTGCATTTCACAAAGTATAAAGATACTGAAGAGAGTTCTTCATATTTATTATGATAAATGCACTCTGATATCTCTTGAAGCTAAAAACATTAGTTTCTGACAAATGTGGTTTTATTTGTTTAGCACCTATAACACTGTTAATGTGAGAAATTTAAAAAAGGAGTGAAAATTTCAATTTAGCCCATACTAGAACACTGATCACTTTCTTGTTTTGTGTAGCGTGGCAAATGAGCAGCTGTATCAATGAAAGTTAAGACAATTGTTCTGCAGCAGAAGCAAAATAAAACTGTTTAAAATCACTCCACAGCACAAAACCCCAATCTTAGAACGACACTTCTAATACAACACAGATCACAAACAAATTTCTCTCATTTTGGATACTGGTTACCATAAAAATGAGCAAACTTCTTACCGCATGATATAACAGTTTCCATTACTTCTCTTCCCCAAAAGAAAGACTTTTCCACATGTACTGTAGTACGTTACATGTGCTTGCCCCATCTATGACATAGCGTGGTAACCCCAACAATGTACTATAATTCAGTTACTGGTTGTTTATTACAAATGTTAGAAAGATATAGAGAAAAATGAAGTCCTTTTACAGTTTACTGTCTTACTGCTAAAAATGCATACCTTGCTAAAATCACACCAGTGACAAATCAAAACTTCTTACGTGGAATAGAAAAATCAAATCTGTGTGTTGGTCAGTGAAACAATCCCAAGTGGATATACTCGTAACTGCTGATGTATTAATATCAAAGCATTCAGCAAATCATGCATAGGAATGCTCACCACAGGACTACTTTGGACTGAGCTTGCTCTTGAAGAATAACTGTATTCAGATGGCTAAAGAAAAGTTATGAAGGACATTTTCACAACTTTCATAGATTTTTGTCTGCAGAAAACAAATATAATGAAAGAAACAACCAAAGGCCTATTACACTACAAGTGCAAGAACTATTTGAGTTATGTCATCCATCACTACATGAGGCCTGAGAAAGAAGGAATGAAGTACCATGCATATCCAGTCTCAGCCATTATCATGCCGCACTCACACGCCACAATTCCTATGTACAGTCATGTACTCTCTTATCCTAATCTATGAGTTTCCAAGCAGTAGCATACTTCTAAGGTAAAAAAAATATTAAAGATTCTCAGCAGCATTAACTATTATTATGAGGCATGTCTATTTCTATGTGTCACTAAGAATTCCCTTGAAAAACAGCCAAAGAGTGAAAAAAAAAAAATCTTAACTATTTGCATAATTAAATTAAACATTTAAATTGCAATTTGGTTTTAACTGATCTGAAGCCTGCATAAGTTTTAACACACCCTGGGAACTGAAGCTATGCTGTACTTAGTGGTTTTATTTTACACTCACCCATGCACATTGTCCTGAAAGAGTTATGTTTAAAGGTGTATGGCTGAAATCTATTTATGCAGTGGATAATAGAAACAGTTCTGAGAAGCACATTTTAAAAAGAAAAACAATTACTGTTTCATGCTGCTTTGCCCCTCCCTATGAAGAAACCTCTAGCAGAAATTAGGATTATACCTATATCAGAGCTGCTATTTAATAGCAGTCTTTATGGTCATGTTCTAGCACTGAATCTTCTAATGTTTTCTTGAAAACATACACAAAACCAAAAAAGGTAAATCATCTGTTTGTAATCCAAGTGCAAAAGAAGATTTCACTAACTAATTAAAAATAGTACAGAATATTTGATGATTTTTACATAGGTTTAGCATGTCTCTAAATGGCAGTGTAACGTGGATTTGAACTACAATAGCAGAAAAAGGCATAAAGTTTCAGATGTTCATGTCACTTTTTAAAAATAATTTTTTGTAGAGCTATCTTAGCCCATGTTATGGCACTACTAGCTACTCTTTAATTTGTAAAGATGCAGATTAGGTTTTCATGCGATTGCATTTTTTTATGTTTGTTAAATTTAAAAGTTTAAAGTCACTCAAGGTGTATTTACCACAAACTTCAATAATCTCCTGATTTCCATCCAAATGCTTAACTTTTTAAATACTTTTTTAATATTACACATGCAGTTGTTATTTAGTATGCTTGTATTAACTTGTTCTAATTCACCAACTTTATGCTTGTCTGTAAAAAGAGCAGTAAAACAGCAGCAACTAAAGTACTTAGAGGCAATTTTATTATGTAAAGAAAATTAAACTCAATGCCTCCAGAAAGTGATACACTTTCAGGGAGAAAATGCAACTCTAAAAATATCCAAAAAATGCACATGTAATACTGTCAAGCCTCATGGTTATACATGTCAATACAAATTTAATGCAACCATGAAAATGTTGCTTACAAAACAAACTGATACATCTTATCAAACCAGTGTTTAAAGGAGACACCTATGAAGAAAAGTGTAATTTTATATTTATATTGTGCCATTCAAACATCTAAAGATAAGTAAGATATTGTTTTACATTGTACTAACCCTGTAACTCCTAGTTGGTGCCACTGGATCACTGTATAGAGAAGGTGACTATAATGTGAAGAACAGAACGAGTCAGAAATACTTTTTCTATATACATATTTTTTTTTATTTATGCTCTATATTACACAAAAGTCCTAAAGATATAAATGCTGAATTTTAATCTATCTATAGTAGCCAGAAACTTTGAGAAAAGAGTGGAAGAGCCTTCGGGAAAACCCGTTATCTTTGAAATAAATTTAAATATTATTAAACCAATCTAGTATTTTTGCCAATAGATTTGTGGAAGAGAGTGAAAAAATTAAGTAGCTCTCAAATAACATCAGTTTCCTCTAGCTAGTTATTTAAACCTGGCCATGACCCCATCTGCAGGTACTGGAAGATATTACTGATCTCGTGACATATCAATGTTTTATCATTTATATTAAGATAGCAAAGAAGTACCACAACGGTGCTAAACAGGACTTTTTTTTCTTGGTATTAAAAGACAGGAATTTGAAACAGCAACTGTCACAGCTGTTGGTTGTTTTTCTGTATATCATACAGAATTATAAAACAGAAGTTATTTTATATTTAAAACCTCATATACAGAACAAAGTAACCTGCATGTTATACATTGATTTTATAAAACACAACTGTTACAAGCAAAAAAATACAACTGTTACCACTTTTAACTGTAATAACTGCAAATTTCAGAGAGAGATAATTCAGCATCATATGGCATAAGTAAGCAAAACCACATATACATATTTTATATAGATAATTAAATTAATATAAAAAGAGAAGACAGACCCGAACATGGTAGGAAGAAACTGGTTTACTATATCCCAGGCTGCTATAATTTCTTTGATGATAATAAATTCCACTCTGAGGGGTGAGGAAGGAAAGAAGAGAGAGAACAAAGGTTGCACCTGTAGATCTTGCAAACAAAAGTTTTATCTTAACATTGCCCAAGTATTCCCAAGGTAAGAACTCGTGCAGAATAGTGTTAAGTTTTTCCTGCTGTTGACCCCAAACCCATGTAACTTTCTTAAGGAAGAATAAAAGCCCCAAAACTACTATGGACTCTGTATATCAGCATTATCTGTCTTTCTAATGCCATGCTCAAACAAAATAATTAATAATTTTGGTATTTTTTCCTCCATAATAAATAAGAAAACTCTGCAAGTGCAGAAAGAAATACATTGAAAACATAATTGACAAGACTTGCTAGTAATTAATAGAACTACTTACTTCATCTTTTTTCCATTAGATACCATCCTGAATCAAAGCATTTTGGGGACAGAGAAGGACAGAATGCCCTAATAATTGAATTGGGGCTGGATGTTTATGTGATGCCAGCATAGCCTGTACCCTACCACTATTCTTTACACCAAGTGTGCATACTGAAAGTCTAGCAGTTATACTTTGGCTTATTTCTGTTAGGTTTTGACACTCTACACAAATTGCATATATATGCACATGTGAGGCAAAAAATTCATACATACATACAAAAAAGAAAAACCAGACAGATAAAAGCATGGCAAAAAGTAGTGCCTGCAGAATACAGCAGGCACTCTTATCTCCATAGGCAACAGAAAGCAGAAATATTCATATTACTCATTTCTGTAGGAATTAAGGGAACAGGAAAATAGCACCTCAATAACACACGGAGAAATGCTGTAATACAATAATAAGTAAATACAATATTACTTCAACTTAGCCTCAATACAATCATCCACTACTGTTCTGACCCCCCCCAACTCCTAATACAATTGCTAATTCATCAGTAAGAAAACTGAAAAATAGCATCCAAAATATTTCAATTTTTGACATTATATTCACATGTTAAACACCAAACTTTCTGGAATAGTTTCTGCACCATCGCAATAATACCCATGTCTTTCTCAATATATCACTGGATTAATATCAAGGTCTATGGTAAATTCAATCTGCTCTACATCTACATTTAAAATGTTTCAGCTGATTTTTTCAGCCTTCTTTGTCTCTCACAGTTTCATAGTTCTTAGGTTGTTTCTCACACACAGGTGTTATAAATAGAAGCAATGTTTTCCTTACATCTTGGTAGTTTACGTTCTTTGTATTAGAGATATGGACAGATGATGGACGGTTGTCTTGACCAATGGGATGGGGAGAGGTGTCAACCTTCTCCCCCAATCCCTGGCCTCTGTAGAAATACTATATGAAGTGGAGTCAGATTTTGTAATAAACAGCTCATGCCTTCTGATCAAAGGGAGTGTGTGTTTGTGTGTCTAACAACGACATCTGATAGGGGACAAAGTGGGAGTAATAGAACACATATCTCCACCCCAACTGAATAAACTTCAATCCAGAGAAGTGCCACCTTTAAATAGTTCCAAGGGCCTTTTCCAGGACTCCAGTAGAACATGATTTCTATTCAGCTGATTCCATTGATGGTATTGCACTAATACAAATACAGTTTTGTATTGTACAAATACACAAATTGAGGTCAGAATCTGATCAATATGAGGTTTCTTTTTCCCTAAAAACATTTATGCAAATGTCAGGAAGCCAACAAATTCATCCACGACACTACACACTTAGTATACTTATAATGAATATTATACTAGAAAACTAATCAATAAACCTTTATGGGAATAAAGAGCTTTCTCCTTTGAACTTTGAGATTAATTATAAGCATGACTAAAATTTAGAGTATTAATACCACTATATAACAGCATCTTCAATCTTAAAATATCAAGAAGACAGGCATAAGGGTTTTATCACCTAAAACAGAAACAACACAGGAAATGCTAACTACATAATTAGAAAAAAAATAGGCCATGCTTCTATCACTGTATTAAAAAGAACTGGTAAGTCAAACTGTAATCAACCCTGTTTTCATTAACAGAGGTTTGGCTTAAAGCTAGTGCTCACATTTCACAAAAAAAATTAAGCCAATAAACAAACTAAAAAAGATAATTTAAGACTAATTTAAGCACTATATTGTGTTTGCCTATCTGCTAGCTAATTCAGGTAACACTGCTGTTTAAACAAACACAGCTTTTTAAGCTGCTTACATATTCCTTCTGGTGGTACTTGATGCTTGCCTTTTCTTAAGAAACACACATATCTTATGTGGCATAATACCATTGAGAATGTGATGCAATCAACTATCACTTCATCAAAATATGAAAGAAGTCTTTTAAGTAAAGATATACAAACCAGCTGCTTTTTCTCTGGACCGAAATAACTTTCCATTAGGTTAAGCTAAAGTTTCTATGTGGTTAATGCAGAATACAAATAGATGTATACACACTTTTCCCCCCACCAGGATGTCCTCCAAGTCTAATCTGTATGTCACTTCACTACAAAGTTTAGAAATAACACTAGATACTAGAAAGTGCTTAGTGTATGACAGTTGTCTTTTCTCCCTGAAAAAATGTATATATGTAATCTACAGGAAGTGTTAGAATTATAAAACTATTCTAGGTCTGAACATGTGATAGTACAAATTTATATACTTTTTAAAGTCAAAAATTTAAAGTCACTAGTTAGTACCATTACACCTTAGAAACAAAGCACAGAAACAGTCTTCACTCAAAGACATGTAAAGTATTAACATAGAGGGACCAAATATCTTGCAGATCGATCCTTAGTGTTGTCATACTGAAATAGAAGAAAATTAGATAAAGTGAAAATCACAATGTAAAAAAAAAGCGCTTTTTTTCAAAGAATGACTAAAAAAACTTACAGGAAAATTGCAAGAAAACACATTCCACTAATTATGAAAATTTAAATATGAAGGAATATCCATTTATCCAGATCTGAAGTGCTTTCTGAGGCTGGACCACTTAATAAAAACTAATCTTTTTTCACAATTGAATCTCAGTTTATGAAACGTGAGATAATTTTGGATAGCACTATGCTATGTGAAATATTTCATATGGTTATAGTAACAGAATTTGAAATAATGAAGCCAAGTCTCATATGGTAGATTTCATTAAACTGAGACAGCATCTATAAGGTTATGTAACAAAAGGCTCATCTCCATACAGGCAAAGCACTCTAAAGGATCACCAGCCCCCTTGTTGAGCTGTGCAACGCATCATGATGCACTGACCTTCCAGGACACCTTATGGGCTCAGGAAGGTCACTGCCTAAACGGTACAGGAAATGAAAGACTTCACAGGAGGACGGGGAAATAGTATTTTGTGATCAGGGAGGAATTAAAGGTGGGGATAGAGGGATTAAGTGTTTTCATGAGGAGCAAGTGTGTGAAAAAGAAGGAACACAACTGATGAAAGGGCCAGATGTGTGTAAAGAGAATGGGAGTCTATCAGATTTGGCAGCTCTTAAGAATACTAATAAAAACAGCTTCATAATAATAGTTTAGCCAGTGTCCCATGTTTCTTATCACTCAGTAACAGCAAAATTTGTGAAGTTTATACTTCTTTTTCAACTTAGAAAACTTAAATTTTCACAGGAAGCTTGTTTTTCTCCAGTTCATTTAAAAATTTAAAAGGTATTTTGACTGTAGGTAATGCGCAGTAAAAAATATAATTTAAAATCAAACTAAGCCTACTTGTAACCTAACAGAAAAAAGAAACCAAAGGTAGTTTGAAAATATTACATTATATAATAGTAGCATGCTGGGGTATTGCCCAGTGTAATTTTCAGTGTGAGGAGTAATAAGAGGATTGCAAGAAAAAATATTTTTGTCTATTGTTACATTTGCAAATTTCTTCTAGACATCAAATTAACATCAGAAATTCCCTGGATTTAGATTTTATATTTGTTTATAAGTTAATATATACCTTATAACTTATCCCTTTTTTAACTATTAACAGCTTAACAGTCTACTAAGAAAGGTTTAACTTGTCTAAACTTGTCTAAACAAATATACAGAAATACCAATTACTAAAAAGGCAAAATTTCTGTATTTCAGCCTTATCTGTTGCTCTAAAATCACAACATAAAAGAGAAAAATGTTTCCTGTTCAACAACATGTTTGTACCTATTGAGGCTGACAGACAACCTTTTTCCATTTTACTTTACTTCTGTACTGGGGACATTGGGAGAGAGTGACTGAAGAGATGAATTCCCTTCACACCTGTAACTGTTCTGTCTTGAAGATAACTTACCATTTTCTTCTAGCTCTCACATTTGTTATCACAAAGTACTTGATTACATCAACCATTGCAGCAGCCCCACTAATGCCGTTTTCTATAAGCATACTTTCACCAAACTACTGCTTTGGTAAGTAGACACAGAAAATGTTACAATGTGAATGCATCACATTCTAAATAAAAAGCATGCTCATTCCAGGTTACACACCACAAGATCTCTCCTTTTGGAGGTGCTTGCTCTGTTTCTGTGAGATGCACTGACATCTGGGGAACTCTTGAGAACGAAGTAATAAAAATATATCAAGATATAAAATAAATTTTTAAAATTCATTCTATTACTCTTCACTGAATGACAGAAAATAACTAAGGTAGTCAAAGAAATTCTAAGACTCCCCAAAATGAACTTAGTTACCTGCCCAATTCAAACCCTCTTGTTTAGACAACAGCCAATTACTTAACCTCCACCTTAGCATATTTGCTATGTCAGCCAAGACAAGAGCAGATCTGAGAAAATCTGTACTAGCTCACAAGTTTCTAATAGTTTATGGACAGCCTATTTTACATGTTTTCTTGATAAAGCATTTACTGTTCAAAATTATTTGGTAAAAACACCTGTGCAGCAAATTGCAGAAACACTTAACAGTAGGACTTGCATGACTTTACACAAAATTCAGTTAACCAAAAACTACATTTAATTGCAAAGACCTCTTAGCAAGCAACAATCACCTTTTATTAAAGTCACACAAAGAAACAGCTCATTCCAACTTCCAAAATACATAAACCCAATCCTTTTAATTTAGTAATTTGTCCCTTTCCTGGCCTATATACTCAGATCAATGACCAGCCGATTTCTAGGCAGATCCAAGACCAGTAAAATGTTAACATAACCTCAATAAAACCATTCTTTAGCAATATATATATATCGCCCAAAGATTATATAAAAGAACCTATATGTCCTAGGTTACAATGTGAGATATGCCTAAGAGATGTATTCTATCACCATCTTCATGAGTTGTTGAAACCAGGTGGGGCAGTGTTTCCCTTGTCCCCACCCTCCGGACTATGTTCTGTTAATGGGCCCATTCATGCTCTTCTGTATGACTCATGGGTAACTCCCATCCGGGAGTTATCTCTGTTTAATGGGCAATCAAGGACCCATTGCATGAGTCATAAAATTACATCATTCCATTGTGAGATGCTCCACCCATGGGGAGGAGCCAAGCATTCCCACCTGGATATAACCCGGGATAGCACAGGGATTCCCAGAGTACAAGAGCTACCGGACCTTTCTATGGGATCACTGCTTCAACGAGACCACTTCATCTGGACTGCTACCACCACCCTAACTAACAGGTGGTATTATTGAATTTATTTTATTTTACCTTTTCTCCCCTCCTAATAAATTGTATTTCTGACTTGGAGTCTCTCACTGGTTTTGCTTTCAAACCAGTACACTATACAATAAATATTTCAGTTAGCAGTCTTTGGGATACCTTACATCATTCAGCTATTTTTTTTGCCATTAATGAATAATGAATATTCCCACCTTCTCTAAGAAAGAGAATCTTGCATCATACCAAACTGTTCCTCAAATTGTATCTTAAGGTACTGATATCTCTTCTTTCCCAAATATTACGGAAACACAGTAATACTCAAACTGCAAGAAAAGACTAGAAGATTGAAACATATAAAAATAAACTACCTTTTTAACATTGGTGGAAATAAAGTATCAGATGAACAAAACATTATATGTGACTTAAAATGACTAAAGCTGCAAATACTTAGGAGACTTGAAGCTTCATCCTCTCCATTAGAAAAAGAAACCAGAACCCAAATGTCACTTTTCTTTGGTTTGGTTTCTGAAGGCCATGATAAAAAAGAAAAAGTATGCAGTTTGAACACAAACCAAACGTGAATATCTACTGGACTGGTGAAAGTATCTGGCCCTCTCTGCATCTTCCTGAGAAAAAAAAGAAATGCAGGGTTATTTCATAAGGGAGGGGAAAAAAAAGGTGATACAAATACCAGGAAGCCGAAGTGAGCAACATGCTGTTAGCACTTTTAATGCTATGTGACATTGTGAATAATCCATGGTGGCAAGTAAACTCATTCAAGTCAGAAGAGCTCATTTCACCTGGTTTGGGTAAACATGCCAAGATATTACATATGGGGATATAAATAAGGCAGGTTAATATAATTAATAATTTTTGTTCAGTAGTCAGTTAATCTTTCTTATGATTAACGTATTAATGCAAAAAAAAAGCACAAAACTGTTTAAATTAAGAAATTAAAGGAAAAAAGAGAGCTTTACAAAATTACAAGTACACTAGTAAGAAATGTACCATATAATTACTACATCCATACTAAATTTTAAGTAATTTATAGTTACTTTAGCCTTAATAGAAATCATTATTCTCAGTTGCCCCATACATATTTTGCATTTTCTTCTCTATTAGAGGAACAAAGCTTCTTAGAGCAAATTGATCAGTTTTAAGTTCTACAGATAGTTTTGCTCTACAGTAACTGTGAAAATAATAAATCCAACTCATAAAATCTGAGTGATGACAACTAGCTAAGGCATCTTAATATCCTTCATTCTGTTAAAGCATGAGAGAATGTTCATTGTGCTTCACACAAGAGAATATGTGAGAAGCAAGACAAAAACCACAACTAATTTAAAACTGAAACGTATTTCACATGTCATAAGCATCTCAAATTGTTACAGTATAAAATCATGTTAAGAATAACCTTAATTTTAAAACTATCCCATTTGGAGGCTACTACACAGTTCTAAAAGAAGGAATTCTTCCTTACCTTACTTATTTCCAACAGTTTTCAATATGTTGAACTATTCTAAAGGTTGTAAGCCAGTTATTTATAGAATTAAAGGCTTTGCCTCCAGATCATAGATGGGTATCTAATGATACCCATGTAAAGATACCTATAAAACTAGCTTTCATATTGCTTATAGTCACATGGTTATCGCCTGCATTTTCACTGGATACATTCATTTGTTTAAAACTATTTTACGACTATTCAGTATTCAATAGGCCTATCTAAAACTCTGCCAGAGAATTGTCATGTGGGGAGGGTATATTCATTTAATAATGACATTTTAGTCTTCCTCACTATACTGTTTGTTTTGAGGTTTAAAATGAATGTTCACGCTATTTAACTTTTCAACACAATATAGTTAGATTATTGCCAATTTTAAATATTCTTTGTATCTCTGGTCTAAATGGATAAGTACCTCTTAGTAACATCTGCAGCAGGCAAGAAAAGAGTTTGCTACTTATACAAGATTCCTCTTAATTGGTGAGTAACAAGTCTCTTCCTGACAGTACATACTGCAAACAGATAGCTGCTGCTGGTATCTATCAAGCTTGATTTCTAAAAGTTCAAGTTTGAATTATGCATCTTATCCAATACAGAGGTTATATCTCGCAGTCCAGGAAAAGACATCTATTTAGAAATCTCCTGCAGCAGATGTACCTCTTAGGCTGCAAAATGAAGGTGACATTCAGCTGAACGGCATTAATTTTGAGTGAGATTCCTCACAAATACAATCTATGTTCTACATTTTGGAAACCTTGATCTCAAGCAAAAAAACCTTCAAAGGTGCATTCCACCAAGAAATACTATGTTGATCTTGAGAATATGAGAAGGAAAGTATACAGAAACATCAGATAGGCAAAGAGACCATAAAGAGTCAATACAACTTTGCAAATAAAATTCTAATGACAGTCCTTGGACTTCTCAACAGAGATTAACTGTCATTGTGGTTTTAACTACTTGAAATGATGGCTAGTCTAAACATGTATGTCTTAAATCTTGATGATTCAAAACATTCCCACAGTGAACACTTTCCTAAAAGCCAGAAAAACCCCTGATATCTTCCATATACCTTTTTAAGAGGCACAAGAAGTTTGTGAAAGGAACCCTCTAAAGAAACATTGCAATTAAGTCAGTCTCACTTCAGTGCTGGGTAAAATCATGGAAAATCCTATTCTGGGAGGTACCGAAAAACACCTGGGGGATAATTCAGTCATTAGTCACAGCCACTAGGCTTGCATGAGGGGAAAACTGCTTGTTGAACCTCATTTTGTTACACAACAGGGTAATCTGCCTAGGTGACCTAGGCAAGTCAGTAGATTGTATCCTTTTTGACTTCACCAAAGCTTTTCATATTGTCTCTCACAGGATCCTCCTAGATGAAGTGGCCTGCACACAACTGGATAACCATGTTATGCAATGAATGAGCAACTGGCTCACAGGTCGGGCACAAAGGGTTGTAGTGAGTGGAGTGACATCAAACTGGCATCAGGTCACGGGTAGGGTTCCACAGACTTGTCTTAGGCCCAGGTCTCCTCATAAATGACTTGGATGCAGAACTAGGAAGTTTGCCAATGACACTAAATGGGAGGAGCTCAAGGGCAGTGAGACCCCACAGCAAGACATTGGCAAATCAGAGAAAGTTGGAAAGCACCAACCATAGCGTCTTGGTCTGAAAGACAGGTGCCTGCTAAGGAAGGTGGGAACCTCCCTTGGAATGGAACATGTGACTTCCTTCCCTCCAAATTATTATAACTTTGACATTACAGGGCTGTCAGGCAAAAATATGGGGAAAAGAATAACAGTTCTTTACGTATATATATATACATATATAAATATATAAAACAAGGCAAACAACCAACCACAACGACAGCAAGAACAAACAGAAGCAGAAACCCAGTGACAGCCTTCTCTCAGCTGCAGACACTTTCCCCTTTGGTGTAGTTATGGTCAGCCAGCAGGGGCCAGGTGGCTCCTGACCAGATAGGGCAGGTACTATGATTCCTCTGCAGCTGCAGGGGTGCTATGGGGTGAGCCCAGCTGCCTCTCTCCACATGGGTAGTGGCAACGCAGCCATCAGGAGAGATAGAAAGGGGGTTCATTTACAAACTCACGGGAGGCAGATGGTCCCAGTACGCCTCTGGATGATGAAATGGGCTGTAGTAGGAACCTTCGAGCACAGAGTAGAACATCAGAGGCAGGCACACCTGGGGTGGTAAAGAGTAAAGCAAAAACTCCAGAGCTGTGCCAGGAGGCACAGGACATCCTGGCGCGCACAGGATGTCGTGTTAAAATGTACCAAAAAGCCCCAAGCAGCAGCAGAAAACAGCAGCACTGGGCAGCAGCAGACGGCCTTCTGTAAGCCGCTGCTGTAAGCATCCAGGAGATGCTCCCTCCAGAGGGGAGTGGGGGTCAGGGTCCCGGGTTTTCCCCTGCAACACCTGAATAGATGGTGAGGGTCCTTTCCAGTGAGATCAGGTGTTGAAAAGGTCCCACCTCAACAGCTGCTCTTAAGAGCAAAGACTCACCCATGGCAAGGAAAAGCAGTGCACGACAGAACTCTGCATTGACAGCAAATACTCCCCGCAGCAGCCACCTGACTGTCTGCCCTCCAATCCCAAGAGTGAGAGAGAGCAAGGGACAAGCCCAGCCCCTCACCCCGGAGCCAAACTCTCACAGGATCTCCTCACTTCCAAAGAGAAAGTCCCCCAGCTAAGAGACTGCAGCCAGCTGCACCCCTTCCCCGCTTTGTTTCTCTCAAACATCCATTGTTCCGGTCTCTTAGGCAACAAATGGGAGAGAAATTCCCTAAGAAAGAAAAAAATGAACAAATCCTAACCTCCAACACATATGAAGTTTAACAAGGGCAAGTGCTGGATTCTGCACCTGGGATGGGGCAACCCTGGATGTACAGATGGACTGGGGAACAAGACACAAGAGAGCAGCACCACAGAAAGGGACACGGGGGTCCTGGTTGATGGTAAGTTGAATGGGAGTCAGCAGTACCCACACAGCCAGGAAAGCCAGCTGTGCCCTGGGGTGCATCACGAACAGCATCACCAGCTGGGCAAGGGAAAGGATTGTCCCACTCTGCTCTGCACTGGTGCAGTCTCATCTCAAGTGCGGACGGCAGTTTTGGGTGCCACAATATAAGATAGAAAACTATTAGAGAATACCCAAAGAAGGGCAACCAAGATGGTAAAGGGGCTGGAGGGGAAGCTGAGGTCACCCTGTCTGCTCAGCCGGGAGGAGGCTGAGGAGAGTCCTCACTGTAGTATTGAATATCCTCACAAGCGGAAGTAGAGAGGCAGGGACTGATCTCTTCTGTGGTGACCAATAACGGGACCCAAGGGAACAGTGAGTCAGGGGAGGGTTAGACTATGTACATATATAATTGAACCACATGCATATATTGTTCATATGTGTATGCATACATATATGTATTTAATACATAACACTCTGAAATGACTTACAGCAAACCATTAGTAAATTACTTCCTCCAAAATCCTATGTTAGTTCTCTGAGTGACAAAAACATGCACAAGAGGTGATTTTAGCCAACCACCCATTTCTGGATATGGGCCCATTTTCTATCATATGAATGCTGAGAAAACTACAAAATGTAAAAAGAAAACAAAACAAAACATTTACAATATAAATTATAGTCACCACACAAGATTGAATTCTTGAATTGAAAACTCAGGTAGATCTACATTAATTACCATATAATCTTCAGAAAAATAGCAGATATCTACAGCAGTTCAAAAACTGAAGCTGTGTGCACAATGAGAACCATATAAAATTGAGGCAAAAAATGTTTTGCATATTTTGTTTATTACCGCAGGAAAAAAACCCCACACGACCAAATATGAGCATCACATAGACTTGAGTGTAATCACGATAAATAATAAATTCTCAACGTTTTACATGCAGTGTCGAAATCTGAATTAAATGCAGCAACTATGCAGTAACCAAACTGCTAAAAACCCAGTTTCTAGCATTTTTTCCTCAAGAAATGCAAACTTTTTTTGGGAGGAATGTGCAGAGCAACACACTATCTATCTATCTATCTATCTNTATATATATGTGTAAATATTATCCCTTTTTAATAATTTTTTAAAAACAAAGATCTTGACAACAGGTATTTACTGTGAATACTTTCATTATAATCCAATTCTAATGCTGAAAATACACAAAATTTAATTACGCTAGAAGATAAAATCTTACGGAAGTGCAGAAATAAAATACATAATGAATTTTTGTAAAGGTTTTCAATAATTCCTACCTCTCTTTGCTGGCGCTCCAGCTCTCTCATGCGTATATCTCTTGCTTCTGCTCGAGCTGCCCGTTTTGCGGCAAGTCTGGCTTCTGCCTACAAGCAGATGGAAAATAACTACAGTTGAACAAAACTTTTTTGAATAGTGTTTTGAGTACTCAATATCTTCACAAGTACACATTTAGATTTTAATATCATAATACAGACATAATAAAAAATGAAATTTCAAAAATACACACCTAACTCTTTCAAGATAGCATTGCTAGTCGAAAGAATTAGACATTCATTAAAAAAGTCATAGAATGGCTTGAGTATGAAGGGACCTTAACGATCATCTACTTTCAGTGCCCAGATCAAGTGTCGTCAACTAAACCAGGTCACTCAGCACCCCATCGAACCTGGCCTTGAAGAGATCCAGGGATGGGACATCCACAATTTCTCTGGCCAACCTGTTCCAGTGCCTCATCACTCCCCTAGTAAGAATTTCCTCCTAACATCTATTCTAAACCTACTCTCCTTCAGTTTAAAACCATATATTCCCCTATGTCCTAACACTATCTGCTTGTGTAAAAAAAAAAAGTCACTCTCCCTGTTTTTCATAAGCCCCTTTCAGGTGCTGGAAGGTCACAATGAGGTCCCCCAAATCCATCTCTTCTCCAAGCTGAACAATCCCAGCTGTCTCAGCCTGTCTTTATAGATGAGATGCTCCAGTCCTCTGAGCATCAACAAGTGGCCATCAACAAGTTCTTCTCCCAGTCTGGACTCACATCTGAGATTGCCCTGACTGACGTGCAGTACGTTGTACTTGGACTTGTTGAACTTCAAGACATTCTCATGGACCCAAGTTTGTCCAGGTGGCCCTGGATGGCATCCCATCCTCCTGTTGTGCCAACTGCACCACTCTGCTTCACAGATCTGCAAACTTGCTGAGGGGTACACTCAATCCCAGTGTCATTGATAAAGGTATTAAAGAGCCCTGGGAATATGAGGGAATAAATTTTACCATATAGGTAAAGTTCGAAGAAAGCACAAGCTCAGTTTCTTCATGTTTGAATAATGAGTTGACAAAAATTCTCTCCAATTCTTTAAATATTAAACCACTGAATACAGGTTTTCCACCAAAGATTCCAGTTGTCTATGTAATGTTTATGTCTTGGGTTGCAATGCAAGATGCAACCAAAAGTATGTATTCTTTTGCCATCTGTTAAACCAGTTGGGGAGGTATTTTCTTTATCTCTTTATGACCCATTCCTCATAACTCCAGGGGGAGGGGGCCTTCTGTTAACAGGCCAGCTGTTAAAACTAAGTAGGGCAGTGTTTATTTCTTCCATGACCCATCCTCCCTCCAGGGGGATATTTTCTGGTAATGGGCCATTCTGTTAATGGGCTCACTGCATGACCGATAAAATTACATCATCCCATTATGAGATGTTCCACCCAGCGGGAAGAGCCAAGCATTCCTACCCGGAAAAAACCTGAGATTCAGAACACCAGGACAGCCTGTTTCCACTGGATTCCCAGAGGAAGACTGGACCCATCTCACCACCAATGGGCTTTCAGAGAAAACTACACCCTTCTACAGGATCATCTCTGCTCCAACAGAACCACATTTGTCACTCCAGGAGGACTTAGCTGGACTGCTACCAACACCCTGACCAACAGGGTGTCAGGTTGTATTCTGACTCTGTCAGTGTTTTCTTTTTTGTTAGTTTGCTTTTTTTGTACATTTTTATTTTTAATATTCCTAGTAAAGAACTGTTATTCCTATTTCCCTATCTTTGCCTGAAAGCCCCTTCATTTCAAAATTATAATAATTTGGAGGGAGGGGGTTTATATTTTCCATTCCAAGGGAGGCTCCAGGTTTCCCTGGCAGACACCTGTCTTTCCAAACTGGGACAGTTTACTAAAAGCTTTTGTGAAACAGCAGCAGCTAAAAATTCAGAACTCCTAACAACCAACCAATTATAAAAGTTCTTAAAATGTAAAATCAAAAAGTTTTTGCTTTTGATTAAGGATAGGGTTTTCCCCGCTTTTGCCACTGTCACAGCAAAAGTCTATGTAAAACACTGGAAATCAATAAAACTATTTTACTGTGCTTCAGAAAAATGAAACAGGTATAATAATCTGGCATTTAACTTCAAATTATAATTCAACTACAGCCACAAAAATATCAAATAATGACAGGATGGAAGGTAGACTCACTCTAACTTTATTACTCAAAATAGTTTGCTCCAAGTGACTCATGAAGACTATTTTTACTGTATCTTGCATATGCAGATGTCTTGGTTTGAAATACAGGTGTCTGCTAGGGAGGACAAGACCTCCCTTTGAATGGAGAATTCAAAACCCCTCCCCCTTAGAATTATTAAAACTTTGATATTAAGTCGGCTCTCAGGCAAGGATATGGGGATAGGAATAACAGTTCTTTACTAGTATGTATAACGAAGTAAACAAACAACAACAACTACAGCATTAATGATAAACAAACCCAGGAACCTCGAGGGGCTTTTGTTTCATTAAAGCCCAGGGCAGTCTAGTCTCGGTGCAGGGCTCCCTTGGTGCTTCAGCACCAAGCTGGAATGGTAAAAAATCCCGGGCTGGTGGGATGTACCAGAAGCTCCGCTGTGGTAGCTGGAAGGGCAGGGATGTCCTGGCAGGGCCGGGCAGTGCAGGGACACAGCGTATCCAAAGCAGTGCTGAAGAAAAGCAGCGGTGGTGGGACAGGGCCGGCCCAGCCCAGCAGGGCAGGAGGAGAGCGCAGAGTTCCTGGGCACACGAGGAGATGATGGGAGATTTCCTCAGGACCGGACCCGG
This sequence comes from Donacobius atricapilla, assembly GCA_013397315.1. NCBI lineage: Eukaryota > Metazoa > Chordata > Aves > Passeriformes > Mimidae > Donacobius > Donacobius atricapilla. The sequence goes on from WBMY01002705.1 coordinate 54,444, forward strand.
TGATGGCAGTGAAAAACTCTTCCCACAGCAGGAGCGGCCTGACCCTTCTCTCTCCGATGCCGAGAGCAAGAAAGAGAAACTGTCCCCACGCCAGCCCTTTTTCCTCCCAAAAGCTCGTGGTATTGCCTTTTTCCCTCGGAGAGAAAAACTCTCAGAGAACAAAAAAGGGTGTAGCCCTGGTGCTATGCTTTCCTAGCCGTTTGTATTGTTTTGGTCAAGCACCCATAAGTACCCAGCAGTTAGTCTCCTAGCGACTTTGTGGGGAAAAAATTCTATAGGGAAAAAAGAAAACCAAATCTAACCGCCAACAGCAGATAAAACAATTCCAAGGTTGCGCCAACTCCTGACCACCATAATGTAATCTTCTTTTCAAAGCAGCATGAAGCTACTCTTCTTTCTACCTGATGACAACACAAAAGCAAAACAAGGAAATTGCCACAGTTGTTGTTTGTTTGCCTTGTTATACATACTAGTAAAGAGCTGTTATTCCTATCCCCCTATCTTTGCCCGAGAGCCCACTTTATATCCAAAATTTTAATAAATTGGAGGGAGGGATTTTGAATCTCCATTCCAAAGGGAAGCCTGCCCTCTCTAGCAGATACCTGTCTTTTCTAACTAAGACAGTTTAGTAAATATAGAAGTAGCAAGACTATGTTCTCCTTCTAGGAGGTGACACAGTCAGTTTCCTGATTTTCACCTAAAAACCAAGTATTATATGTAGCCCTGAATTCATGCCTGAGATGTTTTGGTTTTTCGGAAATTCTTTACCCAGGCGATTTTCTGTAAACAAGAGCAATGTTTTTGTAACTGTACCTATGTTATTCATTCCTTTCTCACAGGAGGGATTTCTTGATCTCCCTCTCATTTGACCAATGTGATTGAAGAGGTTTGCCTTTGTTTTACAAATCAAATCTCTGTAAATTAGTATAAAAGAGAGATCATCTCAAAATAAAGTAGACATTGTAGCCTTCTGAACTCAGCGAGTCTGTGTCGTTTTTGATGTAAACAGTGACAATTAGAAGCTATTTATAGTCATTTAGAAAGCCATCTATACTTCTTAAAATTTTTTCATACTTGTTTTTAAATACATATTGTACCACAATCTTTTGGAAACTTTTATCTCAACTTTCAAGGATAACATAGTTGTTCAGTTAAATCAAAGATATTTTGAAAGAAGAAAAGACGTTGAGACTTTAATTTGAATGCCTTTATAAAGACTGAGTCTGGATTTCTCCTTTCCGATGTATTTTTCTTAGTCTCTTTGTGATAAATGGATATGATTTATGCTAACAGGATTGTAACTATATCAATATTTTTAAAAATCATAGTTATTAAAAAAAAAAAGGATAAAGGAATTAGTATTAGTTACAAAGCAGATTCCCTCCCCTTTTGCAGATGTTACATGTAAAAATAGGATACAGGATGTAGTTTTGAGATAAGTACAGTGTCAAGACAGAATCGACCTTGAGATGAACAGAGTTGAGACAGTTTCAAGTATAAGATTGGAAGCTTTGTTTTTTTCCCTGTGAAATGCAAGGCTAATTTTTCAAACATAATGCGTAGTTACATAACACAACGCTTAGTACGCGCACGCAACCTGTAAGGTTATCCAGAGGACAACAAGGAAGACTACAAGCCTTCATCCAAAAGACCACCAAAAGAGGACAGAAAACCCCCCTAGCAACAAGTGAAGCATGCACTGTGAAGAATAGTGATGTAGATTTTTAGAATCGGAAATAGGAGGAAATTTATGGGAAACATTGATGAATATATATTAGCACACAGTATATAAGTTTCATTTGAATTGCTTTGTTTTGTACGAGGTAGGGTGAGAAACCCTCCCCGTACCCCAGTCAGTTTTGCTTATGCCTTATCAGAACCTTAATCAGACTTAATTAATCACTGTCAAATTTTTATGTATTTACTTGATTGTATTCATTTTATATAAAATTGCTACTCAATTAAAATTGCTGCTAAATTTTAGACATATGGGACTTCATTTATAACATCTTCATAGCAACAACCATGTTTTTCCCAGGTAAGCAGTATGATATTAACACATAATTGACATGGTAGAGGCTTCCCTCCATATTGAGCAAGGAGAAGCATAACATCTATCTCCATAGTGTAGATAGGCATCTTTTTCCTTCCCTTGCCTGCAAGAAGGAATTTACTAGAAAGTAATAGTATTTTATTTTTAATTTTTATATTCTGGAGAAGGTGATTCTTTAATTAGCTCAGATTCAGCAAAAAGGCTTCATAAAGTTAAAATATAGGGTATCCTAAAATGTTATCCACCTGTGAAAAAATCAGAAGTATTTTGTCATCATGGGCTGATGTATACGCATATAACATAGAACTCGTTTCTCTCTCTGCCAATGGATATGCAGTCCCGCAGCTTCCAACGCAGGAGGCCCAGTTAAGCAGCATTTTACTTCTTCCACCAGATGGCAGCGGTGAGGGCACCGACTGCCCCTGTCCCAGTGGGACCTGCGGTTCCTTGTCTGCCATGGGTGCGTGGAACAGCACTAGGACATCCTGCCAGCTCTGGCTAAGCATCAGGGCGAGCATTTTAAAAATGTTCACCGCGATTCTTAACAGATAATTACATATAGCAACTTAATTTCATCTTTTCTCATTAAGAAAACAAAGGATTCTGCATCCATGGCAGGGGGCTTGGAATTAGATGATGTGTAAGGTCCCCTTCAATCCAAACCATTCCGTGATTCCCTCTGCTGCTCAGTTCTTCTGTATTCTCATTTCCATGCTTTTTTCCCTTATCTCCATACTGTCTCATGAAATCAAGGCAACACCATCACTTATGTGCCAAAAGTATTTCTTATGGCTCCTCAAATATCTCTCTTTTCCACTTACTTCTGATGTCTCTGCCCTAGTTGCCTATAAACAACAAAATCTTACATTTTAACATAACTTAAAGGTTTAAGAGTCTTTATTTCTTATGTCTCATTCTTTTTCCATTTATTGTACAGATTCATATATGTATTATAAAATCCCTAGAATATCTTATATCCTATAAAATATCCTTAATCACTATTAAAAACAAAAGCAAACAAGACTTTGAATCAATACTAAGGTAGAAACAGCCAATTGAAAAACACTTCGTGACCTCTTACTAAAACAAAATAAAAAATCATCTAGCATCTACAAAGACAATACCCACGAGGATGGAAATCTTTGGGACTTTGCTTTTCTTAACAGAAGCTAAACCTACAGGAAGAGAAAAACATGTACTAAACTATAAATAGATTCACATGACAAAGACTGTTAACTGTTACTAAATTCATGATATAGCCCTCAAACATTTAAAAATATCCAACTCAGCTTTTTCTACCATGGCAATTCAGTAACATTATATCTTTATCAAAGTAAGAACAACTGCACTCTACTCAAAGTTGAGCAATTACAAAGTGAATTTCAAATAAAAATGAATCTTTATTCTCTCCCATGAGAAAACACCTTAAGAGTTTTCCATGCTCTTGCTATATAGTGAAAATAGTCATAAGAACAGTTCCTGAAAAAAACCCCACCAAACCAAAACNCAAAGCAGATTCCCTCCCCTTTTGCAGATGTTACATGTAAAAATAGGATACAGGATGTAGTTTTGAGATAAGTACAGTGTCAAGACAGAATCGACCTTGAGATGAACAGAGTTGAGACAGTTTCAAGTATAAGATTGGAAGCTTTGTTTTTTTCCCTGTGAAATGCAAGGCTAATTTTTCAAACATAATGCGTAGTTACATAACACAACGCTTAGTACGCGCACGCAACCTGTAAGGTTATCCAGAGGACAACAAGGAAGACTACAAGCCTTCATCCAAAAGACCACCAAAAGAGGACAGAAAACCCCCCTAGCAACAAGTGAAGCATGCACTGTGAAGAATAGTGATGTAGATTTTTAGAATCGGAAATAGGAGGAAATTTATGGGAAACATTGATGAATATATATTAGCACACAGTATATAAGTTTCATTTGAATTGCTTTGTTTTGTACGAGGTAGGGTGAGAAACCCTCCCCGTACCCCAGTCAGTTTTGCTTATGCCTTATCAGAACCTTAATCAGACTTAATTAATCACTGTCAAATTTTTATGTATTTACTTGATTGTATTCATTTTATATAAAATTGCTACTCAATTAAAATTGCTGCTAAATTTTAGACATATGGGACTTCATTTATAACATCTTCATAGCAACAACCATGTTTTTCCCAGGTAAGCAGTATGATATTAACACATAATTGACATGGTAGAGGCTTCCCTCCATATTGAGCAAGGAGAAGCATAACATCTATCTCCATAGTGTAGATAGGCATCTTTTTCCTTCCCTTGCCTGCAAGAAGGAATTTACTAGAAAGTAATAGTATTTTATTTTTAATTTTTATATTCTGGAGAAGGTGATTCTTTAATTAGCTCAGATTCAGCAAAAAGGCTTCATAAAGTTAAAATATAGGGTATCCTAAAATGTTATCCACCTGTGAAAAAATCAGAAGTATTTTGTCATCATGGGCTGATGTATACGCATATAACATAGAACTCGTTTCTCTCTCTGCCAATGGATATGCAGTCCCGCAGCTTCCAACGCAGGAGGCCCAGTTAAGCAGCATTTTACTTCTTCCACCAGATGGCAGCGGTGAGGGCACCGACTGCCCCTGTCCCAGTGGGACCTGCGGTTCCTTGTCTGCCATGGGTGCGTGGAACAGCACTAGGACATCCTGCCAGCTCTGGCTAAGCATCAGGGCGAGCATTTTAAAAATGTTCACCGCGATTCTTAACAGATAATTACATATAGCAACTTAATTTCATCTTTTCTCATTAAGAAAACAAAGGATTCTGCATCCATGGCAGGGGGCTTGGAATTAGATGATGTGTAAGGTCCCCTTCAATCCAAACCATTCCGTGATTCCCTCTGCTGCTCAGTTCTTCTGTATTCTCATTTCCATGCTTTTTTCCCTTATCTCCATACTGTCTCATGAAATCAAGGCAACACCATCACTTATGTGCCAAAAGTATTTCTTATGGCTCCTCAAATATCTCTCTTTTCCACTTACTTCTGATGTCTCTGCCCTAGTTGCCTATAAACAACAAAATCTTACATTTTAACATAACTTAAAGGTTTAAGAGTCTTTATTTCTTATGTCTCATTCTTTTTCCATTTATTGTACAGATTCATATATGTATTATAAAATCCCTAGAATATCTTATATCCTATAAAATATCCTTAATCACTATTAAAAACAAAAGCAAACAAGACTTTGAATCAATACTAAGGTAGAAACAGCCAATTGAAAAACACTTCGTGACCTCTTACTAAAACAAAATAAAAAATCATCTAGCATCTACAAAGACAATACCCACGAGGATGGAAATCTTTGGGACTTTGCTTTTCTTAACAGAAGCTAAACCTACAGGAAGAGAAAAACATGTACTAAACTATAAATAGATTCACATGACAAAGACTGTTAACTGTTACTAAATTCATGATATAGCCCTCAAACATTTAAAAATATCCAACTCAGCTTTTTCTACCATGGCAATTCAGTAACATTATATCTTTATCAAAGTAAGAACAACTGCACTCTACTCAAAGTTGAGCAATTACAAAGTGAATTTCAAATAAAAATGAATCTTTATTCTCTCCCATGAGAAAACACCTTAAGAGTTTTCCATGCTCTTGCTATATAGTGAAAATAGTCATAAGAACAGTTCCTGAAAAAAACCCCACCAAACCAAAACACAGAGACAACATTCTACAGAAATCCAGCAAACACTGTTGCAATGTTGCTTGCCCACAAGCTCTAGTTCTCTTTCATCTAGTTACACAGCCTTGAAGAATGGAAGAGTTGCTGATGGTAACATCCCAAAAAAGTTTATGAATGGTAAATCCTGGTTGTGTCTTTAAACTCCTGTTTGGCAGATTGAGGATAGTAAGATGACACGTCAGACTCTTATCACTCTCTGCCACGATATTCATCATATTTGAGCATGAACCACAGGCTGAACACAGAAGTGACTGAAACCTCTGTTCTCACATAATCAGACTAGTTTTGGAGAAAGAGGTCTCATGTAATCCTAAAGGATGGTGATGACAAGTAACTGCTAAATATTTAAAATGAACAATTTGTCTGCAAACTACAAAGACAAGTGAAGCAGTGATGCACAATTCAGCCAACGATATTCTGCCCACAAAAGAATTTAATGAGCAGAGAATGCCCACTACACACAGGGAAAATATCTTGAGATCATATCAAGTGTATTCAATGTAGACTGTGAACATAACCTTGAGAATATGAACCTCAATTTTCATTTATCTAGTTACATGGGAATCCTTGTTGTTTACAAATGAGAATAAAATATCGCCAGCAGCCTGAAGTTACACTAGACGATCTTTACCTGTACTTTGAGAAGCTTGAACTTTGTATAAGATATATGAAACTGACTTCTACACCAGGTGACTTATTCTTTGTCAATCTGAGAAAGCTAACATTTTCAGAATCCATTACAAAAGCTAAAGAAAGAACCAAAAGGTCATAAAAACAAACTCTATATTTTCAGGAGATGGGCTTTTTTTTTTTCTCTTTTAAAAAAATAAGCAGACTTCAAATTAATCTTGCTATAATTAGAATACACTCACCACTACTCCATTTTAATATAGTTGGGTGCTTTTACACCCACTGTTACTTTACTGCCTTGCGGGGAACACAGGGACAATTTATCTACACCTGCTCCTGTAGCTTTTGAAAAAAAGTATGATAAACTGTTGTACCAAGACAAGACTGCCAAACTTATCAACTCTGAGTAATCTCACTTCAGACACTTTCAAAGAGGGAGAATGCATCGCTTCTAGGAAAGAATGCACAGATGAATCCCTGTCCCTGGATATATGTATCACCTTTACTCTTCCTCAGTTGCAGTGAGCAAGGAATTTCAATGCCAGGAAAAATAACACACCACAGTATAAAAAATAGGTCCCTAAGAAAGAGGTTTAGTAACTCAAAAGTTCTTGGAGTAAGGAAGAAATTCGCTCCACTGTTGATGTTTTAGCATATTTGCGTGTAACACAGAGATATTGTAAAAACGCTTGTCTCAACGTATAGTCCCACACCAAGGAAAAGATGTGGAAGAGCTCTCTACACAACAGAAGTTAAGTACAAGAAATAAAGGGGATGGGACAGCTAACAGAAGAAAAAAGTTTTCTGATGCAGAAGAGAGATGGAAAAAAATTCAACAAATATCAGAGGAAGTAGTCTGACCAGGCACGTCAGATCCTACAATAGTGCCCCTACTTCCCATTAAATATTTTTAAATAAAATGACATCAGATTCAACCGGTGCAGAAAAATGACTATATGGAAATGAACTTAGTGGACCAGTGCCAAAGAATTCTTTAAACCAAATTTCCTAGAAAGCAATGTTTACTGGTACTAAAAGGAAGATAACATTTTTTGACACATGCCATCGAACAAGGAAATCACAATTTTGTAAAATTAAAAGTGGTAACAAAGAGTAAGAATAGCACTTTCTGAAATCTGAACTTTTAGAGAAAAATCACCCTGAATTGTCATAGACTACATTAGAGTCACTTCACCAGAGTTCTTTGTTATTACAAATTCCAATACTTGGTGCCATTTTGTGACTGCTCTGAATCCCAGAGCACGTTTATGCAGTTTCACCACACAGATGATCCAAAGTGCAGCTTTTTGCTTCCTTTGACACATATTCTGTTTACCATCTCTTAATAACTAGAACACCTTTAGGAAGATTTTGCACAGAAGACACATGGATTACAGGACTGAATTCAATTCTAGTAAGTAATGTCTTCTAAAAAGATGGGATGTAAGAGAGCAAAGCCCAACAGTAATTTTAAGTAAGATAATACGTACTACATCTTGCTATTGAGAACCTTTTCTAGGTTAAGCGACAAGCTGATGTTATGAAAGCATATATATACTTAAAGAAATTTAACGCCATATTCTTTCTTTTTTTTATTCACTGTTTTCCCCAAAAAATGAGAGATGGAACTTGATGAGTGAGATCATCCATGATCCAGAGTCCCACAGATAACTTGGCAGATACAGTGAGACCTTCCATTATAACTAGAATGTGACTGTGAACATGACTTTCTGCAAAGTTACCAACTATTTTTTTTTTTTACTGACACAGCATATCTTTTACCTACAGTCTGTGATAGATACACTTGAATATTTATTGATTGATATAAGCCTAAAGAAGCTTTCTCTTCAGACACCTATCACCTTACATTACAAAGCCAACTAGACTCTGCATTTTGCACACATTTATGTCAACTAGGGCAAGCAGTTTTGTAGATAATGCAGCCTCAAAGAACCTGGATCCACTTGTATACAAACAGTATTAAGGCTTTTGTTCCCTAGCCACAGCATTTCCACCTAGAAAAATTCTGGTCCAAACAGACATCTCTAAGACTTTAAATTCTAAGTGCCTATATCTGGAGGGACAAAATTCCCATTTGTATCAACTTCTTGTTAATTGCACTTTTCAATGGTTAACTCCAGCCCTCTTTTTTTTAGGTGGTGAAATTCGTGGTACAGTCTAGATATTAGGCTTATTTGAAAAGAAATGTGACTTTTCACGTTTGAAATAGATTCTATTACAAATGCATTTTAATAACAACCACTAGGCATTCAACACTAACACACTATACTTCCCACCTTAAGAATACTACACACTGTAATAGGATAAATGTGTATGTTTTTTAGTTTTACATTTGAGATAGTACCTGGACTTTTTATTTATCTTTAAGCATAAGTAAGTATATGTAGAAATAGCTGCTAGGCTTAAGTGTAAATCTGTGAAGTAACATTAGTCATACACTTAATATCTCCTGATGTTGACATTTCAGTTAATGTGATTTTTTTGATCAGTCATTCTCTTACCTTATATTAATTGTCTTTTTTTTTGCCTAATTACACTTTTTAATACACATCTTAAAAAAAAAACTCTTCCTGGACAATGAGATTACTTTCATCCCTCTTTCTGAATTCAAGACACTTTAAATTAGCAAACCTCTCTGGCAATGTTGCTTAGAGCTTCATCTTCTGCAGAAAACCTGTCTTTCACTGGAGTTCTCTTCCGTCCTGATCCAGGAGTTCCCATCTTTATTCTCTGAATCTGTACTTAAAAACACAGACAGGACAAAGCTCAGATTTAATTAAGATCTGGAAATAAAAACAATCAACCAACATACACTCCAAAATGTCATAAGTTTTCCAATCTTTAATTACATAATACTCAAGAAATCTACATGCAAATTGGCATGTAATGGTAAAACTTTATCACAAAAGCTTGTGGCAGCTTTGCAGAACACCACTGCATCCTTCAAGGTGCACATTTAGAATTTTCTACTGAACAGAGCCCATCAGTTTACCCGGTGGCACAACTGTGAACTGCTCCTGGCTCAAAAAGGATATCTCTGTTGTCTGTCAATTTATGTAACTCCTAAAAAGATATATCCTTTTAAATCATGGATGTGAAAAAAAATCCTATAGACAACAAAGTGTTCAAGAATTAATTTCACATGATCATTAGAGTTTTCCTCAAAACAGAAAAGACTCAGCAGACAAACTTTACTAAGCATCCAAGTAGGCAGATGTGGCTTATTTACATTTTAATGTAGCTGTTCTCATGCAGTTGCAACTGAACTGCTGTCTTCTAAAGTAAGTTTTACTGTAGCAGAAATAAAGACAACTTTACACAAGAAATCCCCACTCTTTTGCCTAACAACTTTCTCAAATTGGGAAATGAAGAGAGAAACATACTACCATCATATACCCAAAATACATAAAATACCCTCTTACTTTTCCTCCAGAAACTTCTTATGAATTGCAAGCATATAAAAATGACCAACAAAACAAAACACAACTTATATAGCTACTATCAGAAAAATGTCATCCAAAAAAAATCTCAAAAAAACACAATTATAATAGTTTTTTTTGAATATTCTAAAGAAATCCAGGTCCTCACAGATGTCAACCTAGAATCTGGTGGTAGTCCACCTATTTGACAAGGTAAGTATCCTACACAGGGTTTGAGAAAACACCTTAGTTATAATAAAAATTTCTATTTGCAAGAAGAGATCTAAAAGGTAACTAGTATTGGCTATCCTTTTGAAACTGAACTGGTACAAGAACTACCTTTTTTACTGGATCTACCCAGCAAAGACTCAGTAATTGATTACAGTTTAGTCAAAGGGGAAGGAGGAAAAAAAACCCAAAGTAATGGGTATTTTTGTACAAGCAGAGTTTTTACTTTATTACTTATACACAGCAATCACAAAGCCAAAATATATTAGGGTATTTTCTGGCATTCAAAGAAAAAAAGCATCACAGGACTTTTTATTCTTCTCTTACATTTTATCTTCTACACCTTTCCACCGCCCTTCCCTGTAGTGGTTTCACATTTGCAGAATTTGTTTTATTAAATGTAGTGTAGTGGTCTATCTTTCTACTATGGAATAGGATTAGAAGAAAGGCAAAACAAGCTTAACTTGGGGATAGAAACAGTTAGATGTATTAACATACATTAAAGGGCAAACAAAAAAACCAATGAAACCTTTTTAAAAGCATTCCCCTCCCCCCTACCAACAGTTTACTTTTCTACAAAACAATGCAAAGAGACAGAAAATCAGAATTCTAAGTCAATACCACTATAAAATAGTCTTTCATTCAGTCTTTGAGACAGACAAGTCCCTCCTGATTTTGTTCTGGTAACTTTCCACAAGAGACAGAGTCTGTTTGTGGCTTCCAGCTCCCACAAAAGCAGCCCACCCGAGAATCTGCATTTGTGAGCTTCCCAAACAGATAGTCTTTCCCATGACTACATATGGGCCATGGACATACACATGGGGTTTCACCTTTTAAAGATGCACAGCTCCACAACAAAGGATTTCTCATTCTTCACTGGTGATGAGGCTTCAAACGCATAGGATCATTAGGGTTGCAGTTTCTAATTCAATATCCCCTCAGTAAAATCAGACACCTTTGCTTGAATCCACAAAATCATCTCCCCATTCTTAGTCCACAATTTAAAGGAAATATTACAGTCCATTACCATAAATTAAGGAGATTTATAGCCTAGAACTAAGGCAACTTGTCATCTTTTCCACTTAAGAAGTCACTCTTTCTTTACTTACTTTGATATCTTCATATTATCCCTTTGCATACCTCCAATTTGGCCTTGCCTCTCTCTTTGAGAAGAGTTGAAGTGAAAAAAAAAGGTCTCACTCTGTGTTAGGAAAGAGTTAATATTCTCCTGCCAGGGCCTGCAGACACCACATGGTCTCAGCTGTGGCATCTCTGACAGCCTCAAATCCCCAAGGTGTAGAAAAGCTCAGAAACGGCGGCCCGGATCTTCTCTCCCCTCCACCCCTTGGTCTTATGGGGTGGGTTTGGCCCAGCCTGGGCTCGGTGCTGCTCTCCGGGGACCCGGGGGAGGATCATCTCCCTCAGCCTGCCCAGCGGCGTGGGGCAGGCCGTAGGATCAGCTAGATGCTAACTGCCGTGGCTCCCCTTCTCTGCCGGCATCTGCTGGGCTCAGGGGCCTGGCTCAGCTCCGGCCAGGGCCAGCCCTGGCACATCAGCCCCGGCCTGGCCCTGGGGGTGGCAGGGTCTAAGTTGGGCTCCGCTGCTCCCCCCACCCCTCAATGTTACCTCATGGCAGGCCCACAGCTAAAGAGGATTTTTCCCAAAATTCCACCTGTATTTAAGGCATGTGTCACAGGGGTGTACACTTATATCTAATTGGCCAACCTGGCTGTCAGTTTTAAAGCAGGTAACTAATCGGTTTTTATCATTGATGCCAAACCAATACATTCCCTTAATAACTTTATACCACTACTCCTTACAAGCAAGATTTTTTACTCTGCCTCAAATTTTACAGATATTTTACTATTCTTGATCTGCTCAATATTGTCACTGCTAATCCATTTGGTGAGAGTTTGTATTTTTAGTCTTAAAAACAAGCAAGTAAACTTATGTCTTGTACTCAGGCAAATTTAGATAAATAAATGCACGAACAGTTTGGAGATCTCTATGGCAAAGGTTTAATCTCAGAGCTACAGGTTGCTGTCCAGATTCTGAAGGTCTCAAAAAATTAGCAACTTTTTGCAGTAATTCTTATTGGCTGATTTCAAATATTAAAAGCAGATATGGTCCAAACTAGAAGTTACCTGAACACAAAATAATATTACCCCTACTACGGAAGGCTTTAATAACATTATACACCAGTCACAAGAAAAATCATTAAATGTTTATTACAATAAATGGGTTCATATAAGAACAGAAACCAAATCTACTAAAAGTCACTAAGCATGAAATTACTTAATTGACACATTAAAGGCCATATTTCTTTTAAAAGTATTTACAATATATGTAAAAATTGCAGAATAACGGCACATACCATAGACTTGAACTGCATTTGTTGACATCGTTTAAACAACATACCATTTCTAATAGACAAGCTTTGGTTTTGTTAACTAAGTGAAATGCTCTTATCTGGCAGACTGATTTAGGGAATGTAATGGGTCATAGCTAAAAATATGGCTAATTTTAGAATAGCTATGTTCAGTTTACAGGAAGTACTAATTTACAGAGTAGTAATTTCATAAAAATTAGATGTTGATGCTTTAAATGAGGAAAACACACTTCATCTCAGTCACTGGGGAGGAAGGCAAGTGTGGTACCCCTGCCAGTCATCTGCCATGCTTCTCACCTAGAAGGAGCACAGAACTCCTGACTGAGCCCAAACTCAAGAGGGAACAGGACAGATTACGCAGAAGCTATACAGAGATGTTGCCTTCTGCCTGCAAGGAGGAATTAAGAAAGTCAAAGCTCAGCTGAAGCCAAAACTAGCAAAGGCTGATAAGGACAAAGAGAAAGGCTACTCTAAGGACATTGGAAACAAGAATGAAAAGAAAACTGTAGGGCCACTGTTTAGTGACACAGGTGTGTCACAGGAGTGATGGGTGCTTGCCAAGCCCCAGCCTTGGCAGAATGGTCTGGATAATAATGAATGTGAAGAGAGAAATCTTTGTGTATGTAAATCAAATAACCAAAACTGTCTGAAAGGGTACAGGCCCATTTTGGAGAGTCACTTGTCAGTTACATTAAACAGAAACCAGGAAATTAGACAAAACCATTTGTTTGTAGTAAAGGAGTCCTCTTGAAAATAAAACCAAAATCAAATTGAAAGTCTATACAGTGACGGTAGCAGTGACTTTGAAGGGATAACAACATCAGTCAAATCCCAGTTTGATGCTGTCAGAAGTCACCCCACTGACTGCACGGTATCTGTCCAGGCTAAATCAATACAGCACCTCTCCTACTGGATGCAAGATGCTGCACTCCAGCTAGCCGGTGTCAGTACAGGCAGGGTCAGTAAACATCTTAGGTGTGTGAATGTGAGCTTGTAGGGTATGCTCTCACTGGCACATGCATTAGGACATGGCACAGCACATATTAGAGAACAGCACAGGTACACACAAATCTAGAGCATTCACATCTCCGGCAGAAATCATGTGCAAACAGGGAACCCTGGAGCTGAAGAACAGAACAGGTAAACACCAGCCTAGAGAGGCTGTGGATGTTTTTACCTGAAGACGGTAAAAACTTAACTAGAGAAGGTTCTGAAAAATCTTTTCTAATTGACAATATTTTGGGCAAAGGATGACCTCCAAAAATCTTTCTAAAAGAAAATACACAATTCTATACTTATTACTGTTCTCAACTTTGAAACTAAACCTCAATATAAGCTTTCTTTAATTAGATGTTTTAATATTTCTTTAAAGGTCTTGTCACAATTTCTTCCATTCCATTTAACTTTTAATTAGGCTGATATATGTCAGAGTATTTAATTTCTTGTTATGAAGTTCGGTACTACAGAAACCTAGACATACTGCTAATATGCTAATTAGTCCAATACTATAAATATCATTATGCTGCTTCTCAGGAAAATATAGGATACCAATACTTCACATGCATGCAGAAATAATTCCGGAATGTTTCACTTCAATAACTTTCTGATTACACAAAAAGTTATTTTGCTGCCGCTTGGGATAAAGAATTTAATATATGCTGTCACATGAGAGTTTTCATAAAAAATAACTAAAGAGAACACTAACACAAAATCAAAGAACAGTTTGCTATTGTCTTTTATGGCTTAGAAAGATTAATACAAAAGGAAAGAACACTATAATATCTGCTGCATTTACAGTTCAGAATTCCTGAGTCACATCTATTAAATGCCTAATTCTATAGGCATGATTACACATTGTATTACACAACTGATGAAGTGACATCCTGTTGCATTTCATTCCAAAATACTGAAGTGTCTGAAGTCCCCAAACAAACCAGAAGACCTGTGATGAAATCCTCCAAATGCCCTCTCATTTATCTTCACTTCAGGCATATATACACATTTTAACCATCCCACAAGTCTTTGCTATCTAAGTCTTCTTCATAATACCTTCTGACTAAAGATTCTCCTTGTTTCCTTTTTGCCTCCTAGAAAAGTCTTATTTGCCTTAGAGAAAAAAAAATAAGCTGCACTACAAGTTCAGGGCCTATCACTCACCACCTTCAATGGTACCGCCTGTTCTAAATGCCTGGGTGCACACCAGCATACTTGGCATTACATACATAGGATCCAGATACCTTAGTGTGAACAGGCTATAAATAACAGACCAAAACTCCCCTTTTCTCTTTCAAGCAAGACTACAAGATTACTAAAATTCACCCGTGTAGACATCATCTCTATATAATTAATTCAACAACAGAGCAGAACAACACTGATCTAAAACTAATGTCTTTTAGAAACAAAATCTGAATGCAAAAGTATTAGTACTGCAACAGTTGCATTCATAATTGAGAAAGAGCATAATCATATTGGAAACCACACTCTTCTTTGCTTGATCTTCGGTGCTTTGTCCAAGCAAACTGCAAAGGAGACAAAGCAAATAGACATAGAAAAAAATAAAATTATACAAGACATACAAGAGCCTTCCTCAGAAGAAAGACCCCCTACAAGGGTACTCACTTTGCAATTAATATGTTTGCTCACAGGTTCAAAACCACCCATGCAAGAAAAAGGGCTCCATGATCACAGGGTAACAATGACCCAACAAAGGGGCATGTAGGAAGAGAGAGAAATAGATTGAGTTTTAATGCACTAAGCAAGAAATAGGCTGAGCTTTAATGCAATAATTTTAAGGACTCATTTGGAATTTTCATTCAGAATAACCCTGTTTAAGAATATTAACTGAAACGAATAATTGTCAAAAAAAGAGCAGCTGCTATGAGTCAAAGAGCCTAACATTAAAGGAAAAATGCAAAGACTGAGAAAAGTGTATAATTACAATCTGCCAAAAGACTACAGTGCTTACCACTATATTGGAGGCAAAGTTATTCCAGCTGATGAACAGTGTTTCTGTTTTAAGAAGCCGTTAATCTCTAATCATGGCCACTTCAAAAACTGTTAGCACAAAGTTTCTCCTCTGAGTGGACAAGCTTATGTCAGCTTTTTCAGGAAAAAACTTACTCTTTAGACAACTGCACAAACCACTCCCTTAATGCAGTATATTTGCAGTTTACTTGCTGTTTTAAAATCTGAGGAATACAATTTCTTATGAGTTCATGGTATTTAGCAGTAGAATTACAATTCCTTAGAGGGAGTTGAAATCCCTCAGTTTGTTGTTCTTATGAAGTTAAGAGACCAATAGAAAGTCCCCAGTTAAAACAATCAAAAAACCATTATGCAGCTAGCAAAAGTCTGCAAGTGCCTGATGAATCCATGAAGTGTAACAGTGCCTGGCTAGCATCGGCACACATGTAAAGCACTGCAGGACAGTCAAGGTACTAAAGGCATCCTACAGCCCTGCTAAACTACAAGACACCTCCAGACCTACCAAGTTATCTTAGGTGACCTTCACCAGTCTTCACAAATTACCTAAATTCCAAAACAATGTCTTGCAATTTCAAGTGATGGCAAGTTGTTTTATGAAGTATGAGCTCCCTACCAGTCAGTTGCCAACATTTGCAACTGGATGGAGATGCCATTACTGCACAAAGTACATCACATACATGATATTACCATCAGTAACATGCAGCATCTGGAAAGCTCTTATATGGGTGACTCACCAGAGGATCTCTCAGGGCACAATATAAAGCATAAATAACTTTCAGAGAAGCAGCATAACACAGATTGGCTTTTCTAGACTCAGTGCTACTATAAATGCTGAAGATCCAGGAATAAACTAACAATTCAATTGGAACTTTAAAACATAAGGGGAAGCCAGTACTAAAATGAACATTATAAAAAATTTTGAAAATGCATAATAATAGAAGAGCCCACAAGGATCTTCCAGAAGTGTTTATTCTAAAATGAAACAACCATCATTTTTATACTGTCAGCTTTTTCAAAATGAGTATGCTTTCTGTCATTTTGCAAAAGAATGATTCATTGCTCATTAACAAACCAAATATTGCTGCTATATCAAAGCTCCACTTTTTTTAATGAAATGTAGAGCCCCATGGTAACAACCCACATTCTGTAACAAGCTGCAACTATTTAAAATATTTTTCCCTCACCAATTTAACACACTCCCACACTCTTTCCTACTCATGCTACAATTACAGTACAATAAAGAAAAGCTACTGCAGCAAGGGAAACAAATTATCCTGGGTACCCCTTAGAAGAAACATCAGCTGGAGGAAACTATCAGCTGACATCATTCCTGCTGACTAGTTCAACGCTGTGGTAACGAAGTCAGTAGGCTTATGTCCACCGGCCCTTTCTTTGGTAAATTCCCCTTCATTTCTTCCCTTAAAGCAGATCTAACACTGCTAGCTTAGCTCAAGGAAATGCTAACTTTAACATCATCTTCACAAGCAGATAGTGTTACTTACATGAACCATTTTGCAGAGCATGTAATGCATAAACACAAACTGTCCCTTACCTATAATTACACATTACCTAGTTTCCAGATATTAAGATAATAAAATTGAAATACTTTCTTAGAAAGCAGTTCTAACCATTTTTTGTAATGCCACTGGACTACACTAACTCATTATCACCATACATCTTTATATTTGTATCTTACAGACAACAACACAGCATCAGATCCATTACTTACTTCTAATCTTCTGCTTACATTATGTACCAGAGCTATTCAATTATATATGATAATGATCTAGGGTTTCTGGTATATGCATATGCCAACTTGCGTGCTATGTGAAAATCTAGACTTTAACAAGCTCTACAAATCCCCACTACACAGAGTCTAAACAGCACTTTCTGAAAGTTCACATGTATTAAAGTACTATGCCATCTTCAGAGAGAATGAGACTTAAAAAAACCTCCTCTGGAGTCAATCTGGTGTTTAGGTCGACAAGCTACACCTGACACATTTCACATAACCGTCTCGTATTTACAAGTTTCCCGTTCCAGCCAAGAATTCAGTTCAGTTAAGACTGACTTCAGTGTGCTAAATACCTCCAAACCCAAGTAACAGGAAACAACAGCAAAATAATGTCATGTACGTCAAACTATTTTGTACTGCTAAAGCACCTTTTATCTATTCTTACATCACCACTAAGCAAATACATTAACCAAGAAAGCAGATGTATATTAAGAGAGTAACTGCTTCTGGGCCACAATTAAACATTCAATTACACCACTTCACAATCAAGACACAATGAACGTTTAAAGAGCTCAGACAAACACTGATTTAATATTACACCCTGTAACAAACCTCCCACCCCACATCTCCAAAGATGTTTCACCCTAAGAATGATACTTTAAAGGGAGAAAATTGATCCTGGACCTTCCTCATTTCAAGCAAAAAATGCCTGTAGGTCACTCTAAAATGAGAAAACCACCGAGTACATCATATAAAGTCAATACTATTTCATCTACAAAATATTTTTATTATCAGTGAAATATATAACCATGCCCTTCAAAGAGTCATGCTAGGATTCAAACTGAAAATCACTTAAAACACATGGTGCAGATCACAGTCCGGGCTCCTTCCAAACTCATGAATGTGCTCATTTCTCTTATCATCCTCAACAACGTCTTTACAATTATAGCAACAAGGTATACTAAAAACAAAACAGCGTGCTTCAAAAACAATTTTAAAAACCCAAACGACTCGCCTGCATCAGCAAGAGTGACCGACCCTCAACGCAGCTCACTGGAGAGGGGGCACGCCCTACTGCTCCGGGAACAGCGAAGCCGTGGGAAGTAGGACGAGAGCACGGAAAGTAGTAGGAGCACGGGAACGGCGTGCTCCGAGGACGTAGAAGAGAGAAAGCCACCGAAATACACACAGCTGTGATTTCAGCACATACTCCTTTTTCCCTCATTCCACCGTCTCCATTGAGCCCCTGAGGGGCGCACGGCAGCTCCCCGCGGGTCAGGAGGAGGGATCGCGCCTGGGGAGTGGCAGTAGCCCGCCAGAAGGGCCCAGGCCAGGCCAGGCCAGGTTCGGCTTCCCCAGGTCTGCCCGCACCAAGTCCACGGCGGCCACGCGGAAGCGGCCGCACACCGCCGCCCTAAGCTTCTCCTTCTGCTCGCCGACCCATGAGCTCCGCCTGAGCCGCTCCTCCAAACCTGAAGAACCGGGTTCCCGCCCCGCTTCGCCGCCCGAGTTTTGTGTCTATGACACCCTTCCTCCTCCCGACCCTCGCCCTTACCCTGCTTTGAACCCCAGGGAGCCTTACCTGCGGGCCAGCCTGCCGAAGCACCGGGACGCCTCAGGAGGGAGGGGGAAATCGTTTCACTCTTCCCTCTACCGCTTCCAGGGGTGCGAGGGGTTCGTGGATCCCGGAATCACTTCAGGCGCCTTCCTTCCCTCATTCCCTACGCCCAGAGATTGGGCAATAGTGGCAAAAGCCGCCCCAAGGCAACCACAGTGCCCGCAAGACGGGGACCGTCCACGGGCCGCAGCAAGGGAACTGCTGCCACCT